>VWZD01005774.1:153720-170795 GCA_013396695.1 Sakesphorus luctuosus
AGAGTTATCTTGTCTACCTAAGTTATTAAATCTCTTCAGGGTAATTAACAGATCATAGTTACCATAGTAGGGGCAATTATCTGTTATACAGACTATGGGAAGACCAAGGAAAAAGATGCACTTTCCTGGAGAGTATCTTATGTGTCAGTCTATCTCAATTTTATATATATATACACATATATTATATATATACACATGTACAAATGTATATATGTATAATATACATATATATAGCTTTGCTCCCTGTAGGTAAGAACTAAAAAATTGACAAAATTCATAAGGTAAAAAGGATGACAAAAGTCAGATACCTGAATGTATATATGGAAAGGATTCAGAGCATGCTCTGAATGACAGATGTTAGGAAATAAAAGATTCTTAGGCAATAAACCAAAGCCATGAGATTACACAGATCNCACAGATCAGAAAAAAAGGTGGTTTATACCTTTCCCCACTTTTGACAGTATAAACAAATATAACACATACCCAACAGCTCATATATGTTTTCCGAGACTGTGCAACTTCCAAAAACCACTTCCATGCTTCCATTCTTTGCAATGTCTCAAATGTAAAATAAACCAGAAGTTTTCTGTAGGAAGTTCTTAGAAAAAAAGCATCATCTCAAAACATATCTGAATATATATTTGTAATATTATCATATTTTAAGACATTTACATTCCTTCTCAAAATATGCAGCCTGATCTAGTATGCCATTTCTGTCATAGCTTTAGCATGAAAATGGTTTGAAGCACAAAGATTTAGAACTATCAAAATTACTATGTAGATTTTTTTTGCAATTGAAGTGAAATCGTACATTTTTCTTAATAAAATTTAGTTATATGTAACACAGTAGGAAATGCTTTAATAAGTCATTGCAGTCAATACTGACAGTTCTGAAAAGGGTCAGTTAAAAAAAAGATTTTCTTTAAAAATAGGGAGAGGGGTCCTACACATGAGCACTGAAGTCCACAAAACCACCACTCGTATTACTAGAGCCTTCAGTTCTGGAAACCAGTTAGTTACTACAACATGTACATAAGTGTCTTCTGGAACTGGAAGATAAAGGTTAACTAGTACTGCAGTAGATGAATTCGACAGAAAATGAGGGGTGATAGCTCAGGAGCCAGACCAAAACAACTTTCAACCTCACTTAACATGTTTGTGCAAATGTATTTACTTGATGTGAAAAAAGTAATAGAGCTGGGTCATGGAAGAAAGCCACAGTCCACATTGTTTATCTTTTTTTTCCTCTATAACACTTTATTAAATATTTTTCATTGCATTTACACAATAGTTTTTCCAGTATCCAGCAAGTCAGACACAGAGCAAAGAAAAATGTATTTTTTTTTTAAATATTGGTTGGTTTAGGTTTTATTTCACAGACTAATCCTTAAACAAGTACAAGACTGTATAACTTAAAGACAGTGAACTACATTCCATTGTCATCTAAACTGGTAATCTGGTCTGGGATGCTGAGCTCTGGCTTACACTGCATGCATAAAGAAACACTGACTGCAGTCTGCATCCTCCTAAAAAGCCAGTGCCATACTTCTCCAGGTACTCCTTTAGCAGTTAGACTGCATTTTCCAAAGATGCTTATGAGCTCTTGTAACACAGATCAGGAGACAGATTTATTCTCCTAACATTCAGCTCTGTTGCAAAGGTTCTTGCCTTTTGGTAGAAGAAGAGAGACATTTCCCTATCCACAAGGAAGTTATGGTAGATTACCGCAAGTCTGGTGTAAATCTTCAGTTGAGCTTTTTTATTGCCCAGATCCATGGCAGCAGCGAGTGCCAAATGGTAATAACCTGCTGCATCAAAGGGATCCTGAAATAAGAAACAAAGATAATATCTCTATAGTACAATAAGTGTAAGACAGCTGCCAAGCTCAGGTTTGTAAGTATCTTAAAAAAATTTTGAACTTCAGTAAGATTTCCCATTTTATTATTTACATTCCAAACACACAAAACCAGAACATGGCAAAACCTGATTCTATGAAACATTACTCAACATAACGATTTTCTGCAGCAGTTATTAGGATTTCTCACCTTAAGGTCATAGAATATGATATCTCCTAAGATCAAGTACACCTTGACGTAATACAGTGTTTCCTCCTCAAACTCCAGAGGAGAGGAACAGAGGGACAAGGCCTTTAAATAATAATGTTCTGCTAGTTCACAGTGACCCAAATGGTGATGGATGGCAGCCAGACGATGGTAAGCTATTCGTTCATTTAGCTGATTTCCTAATGAGACAACACAAGCATCAGGATAAACCCAAAGAGATAAAGTAGTCAAATTGCCTCAAATCAGAATATATTTATGCTATTTTACAAAAATTCCTATATTGAATAAAATTATTTTTCTTAAGAGTACATGGTCATAACCCGCCCTTTAATACAAATTCCTCAAAACTTCTGAATTTCCTGCTGTAGGATTTGACAGTGTCCAGGATTTTATAGAAATAGCTATATTAATCTCCCATGTGCATATATACTCTGTGCATAATTACACAGAATACAAATAAGAAAGTAATGAAAGAGAGAAAGTTAATGTGAAGAAAGACTCCCTTGCCCAGTACATATTTTACATGAAAAACTATGACAAAAAGATGGTTTTCATACTGATCAAAATGACCTGTCTGTGCTTGTAGAGAAGGGTGAGAGGGTTCTTAGCTGAACAGCTCCCAGACTTGAAGAACACTAATTTTGAAACTAGCCCTATCATTTTGGATTACTTCACCCTATATTGGTTCTCCAGCATGGTAATGAGCAAACCCGAAAGTATATGACACTCAAAAGCCTCTTGGGGCAATATTATTCATCAGTTTTACATCTTAAATGTTAGAAGCACCCTCAGTTTGGACTTGAGACCACAGGTTGAATACTCTGCTCTATCAAAGACTTCCCATTATGAACCTAGAGTCAGAGGCAGTAATAAAGTTGCTTATTCTTGAGCAGAGGCAAAATATAGCAATTATAGTATTGTTATGAAATCCTGGCCAGAAAACTAATGAATTAAAGCGAGGAAACCTTTCTAGAGTTCTGTTGTATTTTTAGAGGTATCATTCATATTCAGCTATAACAGAAATTGGTCTTACCTAAATTTACACTAAGCATGAGAGCTGCTCTTGCGTGTTCCAGACTTTCCTCATAAACCTTCAGATTCATCAGCAACTCCACCAGTTTATTGCATAATCTGAGTTCAGTGGTTTTGTTGCCAGTCTGTACAGCAAGTGGAAGAGCCCTGTCCTGAAACACATGACAGCACCTTATGTATGGATGAACCCCAAGATGGGCATGCACTGACAAGTTGTCATTTATGTCAAATCAAGTAAGTTCTCGTTTCATTTTGCTCTTTGCTTATAACGTATCTTGCAGCCAGAAGAGAAGTTGAAACAGGAGAGATCTACTAAGACCATGACAAAGTACTCAGCTGCAACAGATTTGCTGAAACTTTGCTGAGAGGATCAGCTTTTGGTTCAGCATTTATAGAATACCTCCTATGGCAGGAGGTACATAACTATTGATGCAGTAGAAAAACTGCACAAACCCTGTAGAAAGTCACTGCTTTCTCCTTTTCCCAAGTACCATTGAAAAATATGTCTCCAGCAGCTTCAAACAATTCCATTCCTAAATTTGGATCTCCTGTGCAAAGAGCAGCATCCTGAGCAACCTGGAAAAACAACAAAGAATGGGGAAGGAAAAAAAGAAAAAATCTGGGTTACTCCATGGTAAAAAAATAAGTATTAGCAATTAAAAAAATCACTTTAAGGCCTTGTTATAATGATAGGAAAGGCTATGTTTGATGATAACACACTCCTTTTTGGTAACTTGCTTTTAAGCAAGCCAGCAACAGGTGCTGAAGAAACATAAAACTAGTTCCCCATTTTCTGACAATAATATCCTGCTATCTTTGTTAGTATATGGTGCTCTAAAATCAATAAGTGTATTTGATAGCTGCCACATACTAAATATGAAATAGATCAAAAATATCATAGAAATAAATTCCATTTTTAAGTGAGATATTGTTAACTGCAGATTTAAAAGCCTGTGAAATGAATTCTGTAAGTAAATGCAGATCCACTATCCTGTCGTTCTGGATAAATCCATGCCTTGTTAACAAAAAGGAGTTAATCAAAGGCAGCAGGCATCTTCCCCAAAGCAAGAATACTAGGATACTCAGTTATTGCTATGATAAATAGTAATGAAAAAGGGGCCTTTTACATGAAGCAAGATTAACAATCTTGCTTTGGATTTATCTTTAGTTTTCAAATTGCATTCAATTAATACATGTCCTTCTGTTTACTTAAGCACAAAGGCAGTGATTCTTCTCCACCTGTTTTGGCTTCAGGCACCTAAGGAGCCTATTGCATCAGATTGTGAGGGCTGCGTTTTACAGGCAAGTTAAGATGTGATGACTTGCACAAATTACTGGTATAAGTCACAGTCACCAAATTTTTAGTAGGCAGATTCCTGCTTTGAGACTTTCCTCATGGACTGGCACTGACACTCTGCTCTAAATACCATGTTTCATACATGCACAGTATGAAATATACATGCATGACTGTGACACAGTCCTCCTCTTGGAGAAAACAAAGCAGATAGAAAGAATTATCTCACGTGCCGATTTGGCTTGACTACCAGGTGACTGACTTGGGGGCTATCAGCTAAAATCAGTTTGTAGAACAAAGCAATAACAGGCTTATAGAATAGTTCCTTTTGTAAACATATGTATTCAGTTTTCCTCATAAGTATTCAAAAATGTAACCTAATTGAGAGAAAAACTCATTACAATGGCCCCACATATTGTGTCCCAGTACATTTTAAATATGAACTTGTTCCCTATGTCTTCAAGTTTTGTAGATTTTTTTCAAAAAATCTTAACAATAGGTATCTGGTTATTTTATTTAGAAATCATTTTTTGTTACCACTCATACACCAGTGAAGACTCAAATCTTGCTATATCAAGCCCTGTACATATCCTGCAATCTCCAGTAGGAGTAAAGTATTTTTATGGCAGAGCAGGAATTAAGAGAGGTCACTGCCCAGAATCTTTCCAGAGTCAAGCACCAGATTAAAACTAAGCACCAATGGAACATGCTGAGACATTCAGCTGTTGAGCATTACATAAATGGTGTCACTGCACGTTCAGAACATCAATCAGCAAAATCTCTGCGATCAGTATGTTGAATGACTTACTCTTGCCATGCCCCCTGCACCATGCTGACAACATGTGCGTGCCTGTGTTAACATACCTGAATATAAAGATCCACAAGCTCGTTCTGCCTCAGAACATAATATATCTTTCCTGCTCGTAGCCAAGCATACGCCTCTTTCTCTTTTTTCTGGAGATCTATAAATATTCCAAGGCTTCTTTTGGTATATTCCAGAGCTGACCTGTAGGCTCTGAAACAGGGAAAACTACTAATCACTAGGGAGTTTTTTTCAGAATTGAATATTGTTTTCTTTGAAGTGAGAAAATTTTTATGTTAATATAAAAGATAATATGTTTCCCATATTTAGGGCACAATTATAATTTCTCAGCTATATAATATTAGTAACTAGAGAACTCGGGTTTTTTCCTCTACCTTTTTTTGTTCCATGTTTCCTGTGAGATAAAGGAAGGGCACATCTAATCTACATCAAACTAGTGAGAGGTGAAAAAAAATATTTCCTCACCTTTAACTCATTTATGAATTTTTCCTAAAAAGTTCAGAAAGAAATTGCCCCTCTAATTTTCCTTTTAATGACCTAGGCCAACTTAAGTACAATTAAGACTAATCAGCAATGGTATAAAAAAACCAATGGGAATGGGGAGGGAGGTGGTAGGGCAGAGGAGAATGGCACACAACATAATCAGTTCTAGAAGCACCTAAATCATCAGTTCTTTGGGAAGTGCAATTTTCTTTAAGTGTAAGGAAAGGCCTATCAGATTTATTGACTTTACAATGCTTTATACCAGACATAGAAACTCCAGACCCACTAAATTTTTCTATCTTGTGCTGGACTCCCATCACCTTGACCTGATGCATCTCCTTCCACTCACAAGACACAAACAAATTAAAATATAGCAGGACCTGCATCGTTACAGTGAACCCTTACAGAGTGCACTTTTAGAACCGCCAGGTAAACCTCCAAAGGGAACCAAAAGTAATCTTAAAGTAATACCCTCCCTTGTACCTCACGCTATGGAGATTTCAGTTCTGTCTCAACAAGGTATCTCATCTGAGGGGAAAAAATTGGTTTTACCACTTTCTGATTCTTACAGAATTTGAAGGGATCTGTTACTCCTTTTATAATCATGAGATAAAGTAAAGATTCACTGAACAAGCCTGTCATGTTAGTCTTCCCTCTAACAAGCTGATAATCTGAGGAAAGGTAAGGTAGTTGAAGTATTCCAACTCAGCTCAATTACTGAATGTTACTTCCATTCCATGCTTCATCACAGGCACATATCCTTGTTAATCAGGGCTGTTAAGTCATAGAATACTGTGATACTATGGTCTAATATCATATTGAATACGTATTATTATCTGATAGCCTGCTAAGGTCGCACAGTCAACATCTGGAAACCAGGTTCCTAGGACACACGTTTCATGTATTACAAGCACACAAAGTAGCACCCTCTCCAGATCGTGAAATCCTTCCGCAGATTCCAGGTATCTTGAAATCTTATCCAACCCCTTTATCTTCAGTCACCATCTAAACTGGTCACCAACTATATCACTAAAAAGCAATGAACAAAGCAAAATAAATGGAGTGACCTTCTAGGAAAGTTAGATGCTTGGACTGTTGCCACTTAAAGCTAAAATAGGCATCTATTCTCTTTCCAAAATGAGAACTTTTTTTATCCTTACTGAGGCATGCTTGAAAATACCCAAATCTGAAGTGACTCCCTGGAGTACAGTAAGGAGGAAAAAAAAAAATCAGAAAAAGCAGCCTTAGAAAATACTTTAAGCATTGTTAAAAAAGCCTGTAATTTTCTCCAGCACCTGTTAGTTACTATGATTTAACTTGTGCAGCCTGTTTTTTCAATAGTAGAAAGCAAAACAAAAAATGGTATTCTGAAAATAAGAGGAGTACAGAAACTGCTGGAAACTAAAAATATGTAATTTTGCTTATAGGCTTGGTACTTATACAAGTTTTGAAAAAGGCCTTTTTTCAAAGAGAAACATGTACATAGAGACAATTTAATGCCTGACCTGTTGAAAATACATAATTTGTGTTTGCTTTTTTTGAAAAAAAAAGGTTTTGCAAAAATTATTGCAAGCCACCTCATATACCAGTCATCAAGAGTTGCATAATGATATGTTTTAAAAGTATTTATATAAATTTTAAAAATAAATTGGTTCTTGAAGTGGTGTAGGTTCCTGCTGAACATCCTGTCTCCCTTGAGAGATTATAGTTACTCAAAAAGAAACAAGAGAAATCTCTACTAGCACTGGACCCTCCAGTTCTTATAAAGTATATTAGCAAAGCAGAGATAAAGTCAGTCATATTTAGTTTTTTCGCAAACTGAGATCCTTAGTGTGACAGAAAAGTTAAAATCAGAAGGAAAGTCATTTACAATGTCTTACCTTTCTGTTCCTAAAGACAAGTAGAGCTGACTAATCGTTTCCAAAATTTGTCCCTCCAGAACTTTGTTGGACATCTTTCTAGCTAAAGACAGTTGATATTCATTGTAGATGACACACTGAGCCTCATTGGGAACAACTGTACTGTAGAACTGACACAGCAGTTTAATCGCTTGTAGCTGACCTAGGAGAATAGATTGGAAATACTAACATGAATCTTTAAAAATAAAGTTTAATTAGTTTAAAAATTATTAATTCCCACTGTTTCACAAATCATAGCACAGCCAACAAAAAACATAAATAATAACAAGAAGATTCCACTGCCATTTCCTTCACTCCCAAAGTTAAGAAAGGCGAGAATTTACTTCAAACTTCACCTCCAAAATAAAAGAGTAACACAGACACCTTACCTGCATAAGCTGCCTTAACCATGGTAAAAGAATTAATAAAATATGTGTCTTCTAAATACAGTTCTAACATACCTATATAACAAATGTTCCCAAACAGGGTACTTTTTGTAACATACGAGAGAAAAAAAATGTACTTACTCTCCAGATGGCTTGTCTCCATTGCAACTAAAAAAGCCCATTCATAGTAAACCCTTCCTTTTTCTCTTTGAGTTCCACCAACATAGTAACATCCCAGCTGAAGGAGGACTTGGATAAAGTCTTGACCACAGTCCATACTTGGAAGCTTGGAGAATAGCTTGACTGCCCTGATAAAATAATGTTCTGCAAGCTTGCTGGCTGCTACATGCAGGCAGAGTGCCCCCAAATTAGCCAGGGCTATAGCTTGGTTATGGGTCATCTCAGTCTCCTCTGAAAGACGCAGTGCTTTGTAGTAGTTCTCAACAGCTTCTTTTGTGTTGTTTGTCCTTTTCAAAGCAATAGCAAGCATATTATAAGCAATGCCTAGTTGTTGAGAATTGCTCCAGGAAGAGTCTACAACAGTATTTAAAATGGCTAAAGCTGCATCATATTGCTTGTAAAGAATGTATAACCAAGAAAGTGAAACCAAATAGTGAATAGTTTCCTGTGGCTTAGCAGAAACAGAGTCCAGTGCTTTCATCATGTAAGCAATGGCTTTTCCATACTGTTTGTGGTGGCTGTACAGCTTTGCTAAGCTAAGATAAATAGTGCTGCACAGTCCATGCTGCTCATCAGTAAACACAGATGAAAGTGTTTGTATGAGGTAAGGTGCAATTTGGGATGGGAGTATTTGTCTGAGTTTTCTCAGGCCATAGAGTTTGGGAGCATTTTTGATGACTAAATCAATCCTTTTCAGGGAATCCATTAAAGTACTGGAGCTCTGGGGAGAGGTAACATTTATGCAACTCAATACAATGTGTGGCAAACACTTTTCACTGTAGGACTCTGCTAGTTTGAAATAACAGTTGTTGGACAAGTTGTTTTGTAAACCCAGGTCATTGAGCAACAGTTGAAACCTTTCCAAGAACGGCAGTGCCTCTTGGTGTTGTTTGCGTGCACTGTAATGTTTTGCCAGTAGAAAGCATGCCCTTGCCTCTGCATGTTTGTTCTGGCTCAGAATTGTCCTCTTCAGAGCATACTTCAGTATGGCTGACTCCAAGTCAGCACTGCAAATGTAGTTGGGAATTCCCATGAGAAGAGATGTAGCCTTGTCAAAAACATGAGCACACTTTTCTTTGTTCTTCTGTGTCAAGTAGATGACTGTTAGATTTGTATAAAGAGCAATCATGAAGTACAAATCATTAAAGTCTCCAGCTACTGCTCTCAATGCTTCCTCAAAATACACTCGAGCTTGGGAAAACTTCAGTTTTTTAACACTGAGCCTGCCTAAGAGAAAGCATAGCCTTGCTAGTGCCCAGGACATACCTGCTTTCTTTGCTGCTTCCCTTGCTAACCTTAAAAAACTAACGAGTTGTTCTTCTTCTGAAAATCCATAAAATAAGCTATTGGTAAATGAATAAGAGAAATCATACAGGCTTTTGAAGTTGCTGTCATATTCTTTCCTATTTAAGAAAAGTAGCAGTGACTCAGAGATGTCAGATGCCTGAACATCATCTTGACATATGCGGAAGCAAGGTCCTTCAGGCAGAGGAAAGATTTCAGTCTTTGAAGAGCTAGCAGGTTCCTTTCCTTCTGTTGTTGGCTCCTCTGCCTCAGTGACCTCCAAATTTCTGAAGTTCTTCAGCAATTCTTCTATCTTGCCATTCTTGCTGGTGGATCCCGTACTAGAGTGTGAGCATGGAATGTCTGAAATTTAAAAATAAGTTACAGATCACAACTTCCTCTATGCATGCACATAAAGACATTTGATAGACCAACTAAAACATTTTTCAGCAGAAAATGCTTTTAGGAAAACATATAAATGTAATGTGATTTACTAACAGTATGTCTAGGAAACAAGCCAAAGGTGTAAAAAGAAATACCAAGAAGGGTCAGGGAGGAACAAGTGTGGGAGACAGGAGTAGGAATAAACAGGACTTGCTACACGTAAGCAGATTAATAGTCAGTACATTTGTCAAGCCAGACAAGCTGATCCAACACTAATCCAACTCAAGTTCAACATTAACTTATACTGCTTTGTATCTGTGCACATTCAAAAAGGACAGTCGGTGTATATTCTCTGTTTTCTCTGTGTTTATATGAGCAAGAGAGATCTGCCAATGAATTACAATTCAGAATTGGTTGTAAGCAGAAGATAAGAATCCAGGAAGACCCAAGGTCTGAACTACAGGCTGGATAAAGGGTCCAAAGTGAGTACATGAATACTGACTGGACTTTAAGGGAAATGTGAATCTGAGCATGCAAGTTGAGTAAGGGCATGTCCTGATAGCATGCTAAGGCAGGTTAGCTGGGGCAGGGAGTAAGACTGTGCTATTTGAGCTACTGAAATCTCACATGGGTGCTATAGGGGTGCCTGCAATCGTTCTCCTGTCCAGGTGTGGCCAGCCAGTGCAACATGTAATAGGATTTCTTTTTTCAATCAAATGCCACCCCTGACTGTCTGCTGGCACAGATTATCTTTCTCAAATTTGTGGTGACTGATGTGGTCATTGATCTAAATTCTCCTAGTGACAACGTTTGTTGAATATCTTACATATATAATGAAGACAGATATGCCATCAAGTCTTAGTCTGCCCATTGTCATCCAGCCCAGTTAAAAGGGCAGAGATTAGGATGTAATTTGCAGTCATAGAGTTTAAATTTACAGCTGCAGATCAATGGGAGCTTGTTCAAGTTGCAGAATTAGAGCTCAATTAACTTAGAATCTCATTCCTGAAAGTGTACAGCAGAACCATAAATATAAAAATTGGTGTTCAGAGAAATATAAGTGATGATAATGACATCTTAGCAACAAAATGCAAAAAGGAAGTAATTCTGTGTCCCCATCAAAACATCTCCTCTGGGAAATCTATTTATGGGATGAAATTTTCTACCAGATTAAAAATCTGTTGCAATTCAAAATCAGGACTTGCCACGTGCCCCAAAACCAGTATTTTGCCCTGATGAAGAATGTGGAGGAGTTGAGGGGTGGTGCATATGTGTGTCACAGCAGCAAAAATAAGTCATACAATTTGCAATTGGATAGCAAGTTCCAAGAAAGACGTCTGATATCAGTAAAACCCCACAATGTCATATACCAAAACTTAGTGAGAAGGGTTTATAGCAAAACCTCAGAAAGCAAACAACGAGAAAAGAAAATTAGAATGTGAAGAGACATTAGAAGAAAAGGTAGTAAATATCCCAAATATACCAGAAGTTGCATTAATTTAATGTTTAAATTGTATGCATATGAATTATTACCACATTCATGAGCTTTCTGGCATTCTGGTTCTTCTAATTCATCTGTAAGCAAGTTAAAACTCATGTTAGTTATGGTAGCTTTGCTCTTTTTCTGTTTCAAATCTTCTAAATATGACCCTCAAAGCTGATAATTCTTTATGTTAGGAGAATTTGAAGTGTCCTGAAAATTTGAAAGAGAAGAAATTTTATGTCTGACCCAAAGCTAACATATACCAGGGACTTCCCCTCCTGCTGACACAATTCACTACTTATTCATGGTTATCATCATGCAGCTTCCTCTGCTCAGTAAAGTGGGGAGACACCTGCATATTGCAGTTAGAGTTAAAGCCAATATATCCTGCCTGTGGAATGCATGTCTGCTGCCTCAAAATACAAGTGGGCAGCAAAGATATGACCATTCTCCATAATCCACTTGTAAATGAGGTAACAAGGAGCCCTTATTATTTTTACTGTCATTCCCAGGGCAATGGAGGGAACGGAAATTATTTAGGCGTTTTTGTATAGATTAGTGTCAGACTTTTTTGGCCATTCCAGTAATGTGCAGGTGAAAAAAAAAAATTGCTCCATCTTTTATTTCAAAATATACATCTTTTACTTCTGTAGACAATATTACTATAGATCTGGTTTTAAATTTTTAATATAGCACATCTCTAGAACATTTAAGAATTACTATTTTTGTGTAGCAGATATTTCTCAAGGCATTTCAGTTGTCATGCTGCATTCCAGGATTATATTCACTGTCTTTCATACTCTAGATGAAATAGTAGTGGTGCTGAAGGATATATAAAAAACCAGAGGCTAACAAGACCTATTTAAGCTGATGGAAAGCTACTTTACTAGCCTTTAAGGATGAACTTTCCCTGACTGTTTACTTCTGGATCTCCTTTCCTTAAATACTTTCCTGACTTTGGTGGATAAATGCCACAGATGTTTACAGTAGTTGTAATTTAATGCTCTGAATATCTAATCAGGGCAGTACACTTAAATAAACATTTCTCAGTACCATGATATAGATGTAGGAAATCAAAACCCCATTTATCCAGATCATACAACAAAACCTCAAGTGAATATTGGAGGAAATGCCTGTTCTTGATAAGTCAGGTTATGTTGATCAATTGTGCTGTTCAAGAAGTGGTAAAGATGGTACTATGGAGCTGGGCAAAATGTGAAAAGAAGTAGGCACTTAAAATTATGGAGAAGATGAGACATTATAAAAAATGTGCAACAGGTAAAAATAGTAATATGTCCATTAAGACTATGACATTGTTTTAATACCATAGAGATCTGAGCTTTTGTTTCCAGTCTTTTCATTTGAGCAAGGAAGGTGACTGGCATTATTGCGGAGTCATTTTGCACATTGATGTGAGTTGCATTTTACAGCTCAGGTCTGTCATGCCTTAGTTACTGTTCACATGCACAGACTGATTTGTACAATTAAACTAACACACCTAAGTCAGACATACACACCAGCTCCTTTCAAACTGGAACCTACAGGCCTGTCTCTTGGGATGGCACTAATGGTGATAAAACTTTGTTAGATATTTGACAAGCATATGCATCACCAACAGCCTGTGGCGAAATAAGAAATTGCTGCCTCTGTTCAGTTCAGCAAGACAATTTCATTACACTGCCTTACAGTAAGTCTATAAAGGTTAAACCCCAGTTACCCCTAATACTTTATATAAAGCCTGAGCACACAAATAACAGCTGTATCAGAAATTATGTTTATATTACTAGATTTTGCTATTTCTCTATGCCTCTGCAAGTTAAATCAAGCATGAAGAGGCATATGTTTGCATTAGTTTCAATAATTATTATCCCACCTTCCCCAAGAAGAATGAAAAGCCAGCAGTATTTGGGTGAATATACTGCCTTTTATAATGCAGCCATATGAAATTATAATTCATAATGCAGACATGTAAAATCTTAGAGATATGTTCAGCTCGATAACAGTTTTTAAAAGCTTGCTGTTTAAATTCACTCAAAAAAAATAAAAAGATGATTTGTAAATGCACTACTGAGAGAACGCTTGCAATAGCAGAAAAGTAGCAAATGTTATATAAAGTATTTTTACATGCCATATCTAAGAACCAACTGAATACCAAGATATTTCAAAGTAGATGTAAAGGCTGGAATCTCATTGAAATAAAAAAAAATCCAAAACAAAAAACCAATACAAAACCCCAGTCATAACAGTGATATAGGAACTGCACATGTGTCTTGTCCAGTAAAAACGAGTAAAACTCCTACTTACCTATTCTGTATACAGTGCAAACATCTGTGTTGGAGGTTTGTTTTAACAAATGTATTACTTCTTCAAAGTTTTTTTCTTGTGAAAAAAAAGACAGCTCTTCTGCATCAAGAAAATCCAGATCTTGTGGTCTAACAAGGAAAGGGATAACTTTAAAGGTGTTGAAGGCAGAGTTGGCTCAATGAGATCACTTCATCAGTCAAACTGGAACTTGGTAGACAAACTGTTACAATCTTTACATTTTAGGTTGTCTATGCTCCAAATTAGTTTGACATATTGACAAATATGCATATAAACTGATTGTAGCCATGCTTGCAACCCACAGTTTCTGCCATGTCAGGAAAGTTTTATGTCAGTGCCATGGTATAGCATTTTATGAGAGTATTTATTGGAAGAACAAATCTTTAAGGACATTATGGCACTGATTTTCTAATATGAGCTTGGAGTTACATATCAAATGGATGTGCAAGTGACATTTTAGAACTCCTTGTTCCAGCATGCAAACAGTTCAGGCATATCAGTAAGAGCAGCCTACTTACATGGTGCCAGTGCATGCTCTATATACACAGGTTTCAGCCTGCATTATTAGCAACTATTTGTAGATGTCCCACTGAAGCAAGCCAAGGCCTGTAACTGAGGGTACTAGCAAAAACAGAACTTAGATGCTTTAACACAGACCTTCAGAGACTGGCAAAAAATGGAACCTTTCACAAGGGTAAAGCTTCTTGGATCTTGTGATCCAAAGAACAGAAATTGAACAAAATAAAACTCCAGCAACCCTTTTCCCAGTAAGAAGCTCAGAGACTGATAATGTTTTGCAGCATTTAAACAGACTTCATATCCCAATTTCTTTTTTTTTTTTTTGACTGGTACATGCTATGACAGTGCTAATTAAAACAAAAATATAACACCCAAAACCTCCTCCTGGATTTAACATTCAGCATTTTAAAGCTTAAGAGACTGAGCCCCTTTTTCTTTGTAAGATAAATACATATCACTTACTCTTTTCTAGACAAGTCCAGTTTAACATGACTTGTCTTTACAAAACCTATTTGGCCAGTAAGAAGATGCCTTCCAAGAAACCATTCCATGCATTCAATGAAGTAACCAAGGATCTCAATTTTGTCCCCCTCCTGAAAACTCAGCTCTTCTGACACAACACTTGCATAATTCATCACAGCTAGACAGGATCCTGTTGCTGTAACAGGGAGATAAATAACATTTACAGATAAAGTAACTTAACAATAGAAATGCACTTAATAAAATAGCAACTCAGCAGAATAATATATTTAGCAAGGTACTTTCCTGGAACTCATGATTTAAAGCATCCAAACCTCATTAGTTTGGTTTGAGGGATTAGAATTGTAAATAGCATAAAAATCCTCATTTCCCATCCATTAGAAATCAAAGTAGAAAGTGTTTTCAAAATTCTAGCAAATTCCATCATGGAGCAGGTTAAAAAACAAACAAAAAAAGCAACCCCAAAAGAAATGGTGTTTTAAGTCCTTACTTTCCTCTTACAAAGGGCTCTGAACTTGGGCTCAACCCAAGACACAGAGTAAAACATTTGAACCAACTAAAGCAATCCCTATTAGATAAATATGCAGTGATATACCTGTCAATACAGTATTTTGGGATACATGGTTGAAAACAAGCCATTTTTGCTCTCTAACCTCAGACCATATGTGTAAATTTTATTTCCCTAGCAGTAAGAGATAAAGCAATACATATATGAAACATCCAGAATAATTACATTGGAGCATTTTCTTATTTTAAAGATTTTCATCAAAGCCACAGAGGCATCCTCAACTCAATTACTGTACTACTTTGTGCATCTACTTAATACAGTACTTAGGAGGGAAAAGGGGAAGGATAAGCCTTTAGAGTTTAACTCAAATTAGGAAGAGATTTATGCTCTCACTAATTTTACTGCAGTGTAATTTTGAAAGCTGTTTTGCCATCCTGATAAAATGAAAAAAACTCATCAAACCCTTTAGAGTCTGTCCTAGCAAAAGCATAAAATATGTTTGGGGTTATTTTAATGTTGATGTTTGAAGTTTCTTACCAACATTTCTGATGGATTTAGATTCAGTTTTACATGAAAAATCAATAGGATTGGAATACCCTTTCAGAAACCATCTGAAAGTAGAAAAAGAAATTGAAGTTAATGAGTAGGACACTTCACTAAATGTTGTCACAATAACAATATTTTAAATCCATTTGAAAACCAATGCACCCCTCCCACAATTAGTTTTCAGTTTCAGCACAGTCCAAACACCGGAGACACAGTTATATTTTGATTAATATCAGTCGTAAAATTAAATTAGTAAAAGTACTGTTAGTTCAGGCAAACATACCCAACTGATGATGCTATTTCTCCCTGCCTCAGGTAATCCCTGTTTTAAATACTAAGAGCACCAGGAATTAATGATTTTCTGGTGATTTCTGAAGGGAATCCTTTGATGTAATTTTGGTTATGAGCTTGAGAAAGTACATGAAGAAGGTGAGCAGTTCCTGTCAATGTTGAGTAAAAACACTGCTAGCCTGTTATCATCCAAGTTTCTAAGCATCCTACCTGTTACTATCAATGCTTCCAAGCATCATGAAAATTGAAACTTTTGACTTTACATTACTATAAAAATGTTAATGGATTTTATGCCAGAGTCAGGAAGAAAAGCAATATCCAACTCACAAGATGGCAAAACATCTCTAAATCAAGCTCTGCAGGCATCTGGATTACTATCATTTGTGTGGTACGAAAGCAATTAGAGCTTTTTTTCCTCAGTATTAATGAAGATGGATGTTCCACAGCTAGCTACCCTTTAGAGACATCTCTGTCTAAGCAGATGTGCGTATATGAGAAAGATGCATAGGAAATAGGTAGGTACCTACTGATGGAAAGGGTTCAATGGCTCCAGAGACGCATTAGCCAACACAGATGCATCACTATCCACAGATCCACATGTTCCACCTTCAGTGGAATCCCCAGTTTCAAAGTAAGTTTTTATTTCACTGTCTGTAGCCATTATTTTTCTTATCAGATTGTCAGGACATAAAACAAAAAATGATCCTAAAAAAAAGGCATGGAGCAGATGTCATTTTATATAATGTTTTAGTGTCATTCAAGACTTAAAACTTGCTTCAAGAACATTAGTAACATTAAATTAGAATTCTGATGTTTTTCAAGCATTTTCTTTCCAATTGTCATATTCATACATTTCTGTCTATTTTTTTTTTCATTAAAAAGAAAAAAACAGAGCTGAGGCCTTAAATGATGCGCATAACCTTCTGTTGCAACATTTCGCATATTCCTATCGCAGTAATCAGAAATCCATTTACCCCATCATTCTGTCTGACTGAAAGCAGGTGATGCTATTTAGGAGCAGCACATGAGCAACTGTCCATAATTCCTCCCCTGTACATCTCCAGAATCTGCAATAATATTAAGCAAGTTGAAACATGTC
>VWZD01005774.1:170915-533502 GCA_013396695.1 Sakesphorus luctuosus
GCATTAGCCAACACAGATGCATCACTATCCACAGATCCACCTGTTCCATCTTCAGTGAAATCCCCAGTTTCAAAATAAGTTTTTATTTCACTGTCTGTAGCCATTATTTTTCTTATCAGATTGTCAGGACCTAAAACAAAAAATGATCCTAAAAAAAAAAAAGGCATGGAGCAGATGTCATTTTATGTAATGTTTTAGTGTCATTCAAGACTTAAAACTTGCTTCAAGAACATTAGTAACATTAAATTAGAATTCTGATGTTTTTCAAGAATTTTCTTTCCAATTGTCATATATTCATACATTTCTGTCTAGTTTTTTTTTCATTAAAAAGAAAAAAAACAGANTGGTGCATTTGGAGTAGATAAACTTTAACTTCATTATGTTTTTTAATAGGTCTTAATATTTGACTTAGGGATTTTAAAGAAAGGTGCTTCTCTAAACTTAAACTTAGCATGTACAGTCTTACTTACCTTCCTGTAGTAGCAGACTTCTGCACATCAAATCTAATGATTTTTCATTTATACAGACTTCAATGCCTGTTTCTTCCTCCTCTTGAGAATATAGCCAGAAAGACTGATCTAGGAATAAATTCTCCATGCAATGATTTATAAAACCTAGGGAAAAAAGATCCAACTTCTATTCTTAGCCATTTTACGATGTTATACAAAAACAAACTCTGAGAAAGTTAAGACTACTCCATTATTACTTAATGCACATCTTACCACTAATTTTACTACATAATATTTGTAAAATTACATCCACTAAGTCACATATATTACAGCTATTTTTAATGCTCATCTCTCACAAACTACACCCAAAAGACACAAAGTTTTCAGTGCCTAATACTGCTGAAAAAGCATACTATGTTTCCCAAAATTTGGAAAGGCTTGAGTCTACGGAGATAATCATTGGCAAGCTTTGAGCAACAGGTGCTTAGCATCACTCAATAAGAGATGACTGGAAATAATCTCAAAAAATAATCTTCATAAACCTCTGTTGCCTAAGTCAGCTATGGCAATGCACAGAGGCACTGTGCCTGGGTATCATATTCCTGGAATTTCTTTGGGACAGAGGTAATGCTGCATACCAGAGTCATGTAAATCAGAAGATAGTGCTTGATCTTGGAAGATGGGACTCCTTACATTAGCACTTAGGGCTTTCAAAGATGTATGGTAGTTACAGGAAGATCTGGACTGGCTCATCATAATCAAGATGGTACAGGTAGTAGATTACTAGTTAAAGAACCAGCATTAATACATTAGCACAGCCTTGTGCAAACAGTTATGATGGAGAGAAATGGTGGACAGATCAGTGACTAAAGTGCTACTCTAATTGGAAGATGCCAAATCAATTCCCTGTGAGCAACAGCCTTTCCCAAGAAGCTCCTTTTTCCTATGTTGTATCTGCAAAATTTGATTTAAACAGTCTTTTTCTAGTTCTCCAAGGAACATTGTGAAATACAAAATAGGAAGTAAATAGCAAACAAAATTAAAAATAAAATTCATTCTCTCAATTGGTCAGATGGAAACAGGCAAATTCAATCATAATGCACAAAAGCTTTCCATACACAAAAGAAAAAAATCAGGTGAACAAAATTATTCTGATTTAAATGCTATTCCTCTAAAAGGACTGCCATTCTCTCAGAAAAGTTGTAGAATATTAGGAATGGAATGCAAATCTGTGTCATAATGTTGTTACAAAAAGCATTTCAGATTTAGAAACAAAACTGAAGCATGCAAAGCTTATGAAACAATCTTTGTTTTACTTGATATTTCCTCAAGCTTTACCCACCCTGTCCAGTTTGCTCATTACTGACCAAAGTGTGAAAAAACTAGAACAGCCAGTGGGAAGCATGACCAGAGGTCTAGAAAATACAATGTGTGAAGAGGAATTATAGGGTTAAGGGTTGATTTTTCCAATGGAAAACAACACTGAAGAAAAGTGCAAGTTAGGAGTCTCTAAATATGTACTTATATAGAGCTAAGAGGAGTAACCTCAACATATCTACAGTGAGCAGAGAAAGCTGCAAAAGCATGTGAATTGCAGCACAGGTTAGACTGAAGGACAAAAACACCTGGATTGGAATAGGCTTCTTAAAAGTACAAGTATCTAACTTAGGCAAGACACCTGCCAGGACAAATAGCCGTTATATGCTTTGAGATAAAAGCAGGTTTTCCTGGAGGCTGGAGGGTTTCCCCAGCCCAATCACCAGTACTCAGGTCAGGAACATTGCTTACTGCTATTAAGAGTTAATAAAAACCATCTCAAAATTGTGTTCAACAAATTGCCAGTCACAGAAAGATCCTGAGTTGGAAGGGACCCACAAGGACCATAGAAGTCCAACTCCTAGCCCTGTACAGGGTGACTCCAAGAATCCCAGCCTGTATCTGAGAGCCTTGTCCAATCAATCAGACAGTGTGGGCATATAGATACGAAAAGAGGATACTGAACTGCTGTATGGTTAAAAAACTTTACCCAGTGAGTGGTAGGTTAGAAACTTCCATATTTCCTCAAAAGTTTTAAACGTCACCACTATTAAATCTTGATCACTATGAATAGACAGGAGTCTGGCAGAGAGCTCCTAAAAAATCAGAAACAATACTTTAGTTACAATTATACTAGATTCAAGAAAAAATTCTCAGTAATGCATAGCTAAAATGCTGTACATTAAGAAGGATTAAAAAGTCATGCAGGATTTTACCTAGATGAGATATCTGTTCTTTAACATACACATACAACATACAGTTAGTCAAGTTTTAATCTGACTTTTGCTTAGCAGTTGTACCACCAGTTTCAGTGAGGTTAATTTACAGAGGAAATAAAGACTTCACTGATCACATTAAACAAGACTTCAGGTTTGTCTAGTTTAGAAATGTCTATATATAGTGACCAGTACTCTCTAAAGAGAGTGCCAAAGCCAGGCAAGCACCTAACAGTTCTTTCCAAGAATATGCTCATAGCGCAGAGCAATTTTCAGCTTGGGAACTGCCTTTGTCAGACACACAAGCACTAATATTAAATAGTGGAAAGGAGATGCTCTGGGGGGGTTGACCTAAAATTTCTCTAAGTCATTTGAACCACTGCAAACTTGTAAGATCTACAACATTCTGCTTTTAAGGTCCACAACCTTCTTCTCTAGAATAACCTCAAAGCTCTGTACACATATGAAAATGAAACTCCTTTGATAAAACTTTGAATCTGATTCCAGGTATCTTCAGTCATTTTCCAGAAGAGACTTTGAACAGTCATTCCTAAGTTCGCCCTTTCTATGGTTAAAACAATTAAATATACTGAAGTTTTTTGTTTGTGGGTTTTTTTGAAAGTGCATGAAGGTCCTTTTATCCTCACTCATATTGGTTCACATCAAAAGGATAGCATCTGATTGGTAATCCTTGTTAAAAGTGTAATGATCATTGCAAACAGTAAAGATGAATTTTAAGGAATTTCTGAAGTGCTAAAAGAGACAACTACATAAACCTTCAGATGAGTGAAAGAAACATATTTTGATGGATTGTAACCAAAGAGTTGTAATAGTTTGTTTGCACTTCAGTTAGTAGCTTAAAAACAGAGCTCTCCAATGGTGCTGGCTACTGTCTTTCAAGGAAATACAAAAGTTTATGAGATTAGTATCTGAACCCCTGCCTCAGATAATAGCTCACATGTATAACAGGTATACATCTTTATGTATAACACAAGCTAACATGTATAATGCTACTGTGTCATTTCCCAGCTCTGTATCCTTGCTCTCACCACATCAAAATTGAAATGCAGCTTAAAACAATACAAGGACTGATCAAGAAACCAATTGTAACTCAAGGCAGGGAGGAAGGAAATTGTCCCCCCAACTTTTTCTGTAATAGGAGTAAGATGGAACTGGATCCACTGATTTTTATGACTTACTTTCCAATTTTAAAATATCTCTGAATTAATTCTGTTTAACTTCCGTATTTTCAATTCACATAACCTGAACAGATTAAAACACAAAATCCAACCTAGGCCTCTTCAGCAGGCATGTCTCATCACTGCTTTGATCTTCTACATGCCCCTTTCTACCACAGATTACATATTAATGAGAGCCTGAAATCTATTAATAAATTACCAACACATGCTAAAGTATGTCAGCCTCAGGGGCTTTATGTGCTGCCAAATATCAAAGCAACATTCTAAGGAAACTTATCATTATCAATCTTGTTTCCTTCAAAGTCTTTTCTCAGTCTGTTTCTAATATGGGTACAAATCTAGTCTATTCATATGGCTCTTTTCCTTTGCCCCCTGATCCCACCTCCCTTTGCCCATTTCCCTCTAAACAAAATTCAGAGCAGAGCAGCAGGAGTACAGACTGTTTTCACAGTGACAAAATCAGCAGCCTGGTTATGGAGATTTCATAACACATGAAAGGAAATTGGTGTAGAAATACATGTGTCCAAGGCAGTCAGAGCCATAACTAAGTAAGATTTCAGTGGTTTGGTTTGCTAGTGGAGAAGGCTGGACCTCATGGCTCAGACATAAAAAAGGGACAGCAGAAGTCAAATGATGTCATTCTGATTTTTTATCAAGAGAAAAGACTGACTTGAACTCAAAGCAGACCTCACTGATTGTAGAGGACAGGCTTCCCATATACAAATAAAAACTAAAAGTTTGGCTAAGTGTTGTGTGCTGTTTAAAGCTATGGCTATTTAGCCTTAGGAAGTCCAATATTTAGGCTATTCTCCTTCAGACTTCCTCTCTGGCTTAGTAATGAACTTCCTGGGTCACTTGTATGCCAAATGACTCTAAGGGACTGGAAACTGAAGTGAAAAGTCAATATGAGGGCAAATTAAAAAAACAAAACAAAAAATAAGAAAATCATTATTTCCTTTGGTTTGCAAATCAAAGGAGAATGTTCTTAAAATAAAACTCT
The DNA here is from genome assembly GCA_013396695.1 of Sakesphorus luctuosus. Taxonomy (NCBI): domain Eukaryota; kingdom Metazoa; phylum Chordata; class Aves; order Passeriformes; family Thamnophilidae; genus Sakesphorus; species Sakesphorus luctuosus. The sequence goes on from VWZD01005774.1 coordinate 175,816, forward strand.
TTGATGTCTTAATCTGCATTTATTTATTGCACATCCATTTAGTGTTCCAGTCTTTTTCAGTAGTTCAATATTTCTAAAGTCCCTATGTGGTATTGGGCAATAGGAAACTCTGGTCACTCAAAATCAAGCACTCAGCATGTAGACAGAAATGCGACTCAAATATCTTGCAGACTGTTTCAGCAGCACATGATATATTATCAAAAAAAAAAAAATTAAACCATTTTCAAGCAATTGACTTACACTGAAAACTGCCATCACCTCCCTGCTGTCATTTTCAAAAAGACGAAGCTGCCCTCTGAGCTGTCTTTGGAGTCTGGGATCAGGACATCCACTCTTTCGGCTTACCATTGTTAACTTCAAGGATATATCTGGAGAAGTATATCCATTTTCAGTGCTACAGATTTTGTAACGCAGCTTTGGTGAACCAGAAAACCCCCAAAATCATAGAATAAACATTAAGAAATATATTTTTCAGCTTCAGAGACATGTACACAACTTGATCTACTGCAAGTTTTTTTTAGGTTTTCATTATCCAGTAGACAGCCTTGCATGAAACATTTTTCATAATAAAGCCTACAGCTATATAAAGGAGCATGATAAGCAGGTCTGTAGAAATTTTGGGAGACAACTGACACTTATGGAGGGAGCATACAAAAAAGCAAGCAGATTGGTAATTTGTCAAACTAGACAGCTCTAAGGACACTGTGAACATACCAAGATTTACAAATATCCCAGGCATATTAAAAACAAATGAACAAACAAAAAACAACAACAAAAAAACCCTGAGGCAAACATATACTGGCATCACCATAAAAAACAAACAAAACCCCTGAACAACAAAACCTACAGATAGTTCAGCATGTTACAACAACTCTTTATGCTAATCTTAAATTCATGATTATCTGACATGTCGCCCCCAGTATCTCATAAGGATTTTATAAATTATATATTGAAAAAGCTGTTTCTCAACTAAGCTGGTTGAAATGTACCAACCAAATTAAATGGTCCAACTAAAAGCTCACTTACATGACTTTTCCAGCACATTTGAAAGCAGCAAGATACCTGCTATCAGCTCTTGACATCTGTTTATGAGAAGGTTTTACTACAGCTAGGGGTACAGTTCCAGCTAGCTTCTCTTAGATAATCTTTGATAAAGCTGCTTTCATTCTGTATTAATTCATTTATTTAGCTCAATAACAGTAAATCATCAGTTTTCAGATATCCAGATGGGTACATAAGCCAATAATACCCACTCAGGAAGAATTCCAATTGCAAAGTGTGTAAATAGGTCACACTTCCAGCAATAAATTCGAGTGCTGTGTATACTAAAATATTCTACCTTTTAGTTAGATAAAATAGATATTTTTCACCTTTAGTTTAATATAATGCATCCTAATCTGTTTTCAGAAGGCTTCCTATGCATGTCTCCAGGCATTTTATCATGACTTGCACCTAAATTACTCATTCCTTTCAGGGTGAGGAGGGTGGTTCAGGTATAAAAACCAGTGTTACTGAAGTACAAGACATCTCTGTTTAAGCTGTGGTCATATACTCAGTTGTTAGTATAAAGAGCACAAACTAGTGTCTTTGAATGTTATTCAGATCACTCTTAGGGAATAGAATTGTTGACCTTTTCATTTTACCTGAAGTCATGAATAATAATGGCACAAGACTATTAATTAAAAATTCGTATTTTTGTTTTACATAGTCAGATTGATGCTGAGTTAAATATGTCATTGTAGAAACAAAATTTAAGTTTTACATACAGTTAATGTACTGAATAATTGAGTTAAAACAACTGGCTGCTTCTGTCAAAAAAACCCACCCCAAACCATCCTCTTAATAATGCCTGATGGAGTTGAAATATGGTCCAAAAACCCTATGGTAATTTTCCTGTCTCCTTCTGTGATCTCTGATCCATAACCCAGTTATGAAGAACTCAAATTCTGTACAGAGTGAGACAAGCAGGTGCATAAGCACAAATAATTTAAGTGCAAATAACCATATGCCTGGGAGAGACTGTCTACTACTGATATGATTTGTCAGATCAAGCCAGAAATCAGAGCACATCCCAGGGTTGTTTTTCATGGCTATTTCTCATCCTCCACAAGCAAGAAAAGGCAAATGTGCCAAGATGCTCAATTCACAGAGCCTGCCATGAGCCCTCCAGACGGCAAGCCTACTATACTTAATAATGGCCAACCTTCGCGAACGAAGATTTGGGAAAGGCTCACTCCACATGGGTGTGCCCTCCGAGCCTGCGCAGTGGATTTTTTAGGTGAGGCACAGCGTGCGCAGAGCTGGCCCCACCGTTTAAGTCCTAAGAGGTTCATTTGCCATGGCCGAGCAAGCTTGGACAGTGACACTGAGGTCCTTAGGACTATCTACACCACCCAGTACTAACCGGGGCTGACACTGCTTCGCATCTGAGACCTGACGGGATCCGATGGGCAGGAAGGCATTTAACTGCTGGGGGCGGTCCGTACACTGAGACTCGAACTCACGACCTAGGAGCCGGGAGTACTCTCCACTACGCCACGGGACCGCCCTCTACTGTACTTACTTGCAAAAGAACTGCATCCAATTGCTACTTCACTGAAATTACAGCATTAAAAAAAAAAAAAAAAGACTTGGAAAGGCCACAAACTTAAAAAAATAAGACATTAGAAGGATTGAAGCCCACATGTAAAATAAGCAAAGAACTTTTCATTTGCTTCTCTTTTTCTTAGCAATTACAATATAGTCCATAGATTATTTCTGGCTTTTAGAGCAGTTATTCCCTCTTTTATGAGAAATTCTCAACAAACTTCATGAAGGATTTGGATGCTTTCACATTGGCCAAGAAGTGCATTATAAACTTTACAGGAGTGACAACTGCAAATGTTGACATGGTTGAGTTGTCTCAACTGGAAAAAAAAATAGAAGTCAGCAATGAGAAAATCATTATAAGATATGATGGAAAGAAAGTGCCTTACCAGTTGGAAAATTCTGTGCCTGATTGGGAAGGGTCCTTGAGCTGACATTCGTGCATTTTTCACTTTGAGAACACTCTATTATGATAAATTAAAGGAAAGGTTATGTGCATTTTCTAAGTCCATATAACTCATATTGGAAAAAAAACAACAACAAAAACCAAAAACCCAAACCACCCCCACTTTCAAAGCATTTGAGATGCCTCCAATAATTACTAGGAGAAAATAACTATTTCCCCCCCTTCCTGCTATATAATTCCCCAAACCCTCAAAAAGTACTTCAGAAAATTTCTCTCCTACTGAGGCAGTGGAAGTTACATCTTGATTTCATTATTTTGATGCAAAGTCTCAAGCTAGAGAGCTGGTGGAAAGACAGGCTCTCAGGAAACTGAATTGCCCTTTGGGAGGCAGCAATGGTCAGACTTAATTTTCTCTTTCCTTGCACCTAAAAGGTGGCCTCCACTGATGCTTCAGTAGTATATATTGGCAATGGTATATGTGTCTTGTATGAATTCATACATGGAGAACTAACCCTTCTCTTTATTTGTTACTAGCTTAACACTTGGGAGGGGGTACAGTAAAGTATGTTGAAGTTTTAGAAGAATAACACAAACTAAGTATAATTTATGTTAATAGTAATTTGCCTTTTTTTTTTTTAACCCATATTTCTTCCAGTCCTTTTGGGAATGATATATTTCCATGCTGAAGAAACACCCACTCCAACAAATTCCGTTTTCTCAAAGTTCCTTTGGCAAAAATTAGTGAAGATAAGGCTTGATATTTTTAGGAATAAAAGTGAGAGAAATAGATCTCATATTTAGATGAAAGCTTCTGAGGCAATTTTCATGTATCCCAACACATTTTCCTCTGCTCTTAAGAAAAAAAAACTGTAACATAGTAGGATATGGTAATTTCCACGTCTTTTGCATCTTCCCTCAAGTGCATCTATTGATGTTACATGAACAAAGTTATGCAAATAAATAAGGATGTATAAAAACAGTCTTCCTCCTTCACAAAAAAAAAATTGAAAGGAAGTAAGCAGTAAAAACAATCTATAAGGCCTATTACTGGTGTATACTAGAACTAGAAACTGCAGTCCCCAAGCACTTTTGTTTTTGTAGGGCTTTGATTTGGTGTTTGATAGGGACATTGGGGTTTTGTTTGGGTTATTTTAACCTGTATGCAATAGTTGCTTTTAAATAGAAACTTGATAGTACACTCACTACAGTGTAGGCTGAGGGTATTTAAGAAGCATTCCTAATTTAAGTTCCCCAGAGCATACTTTGTTGTAGTTTTGCTTTTTCTAGTTTTAGTCAGAAGTATGAGCAGAGCAGTTGTCAAAACTTAGACTACATGTTATCAATGGCTTTGTTAATCTTTTAATAGTTGATAAAGACAATAAATTAGCATATGTTTTTTATATGTGAACTTTCCATCACTATTACTTTGATATTTCCAGATATAGCTCTCCTTGAAAGGTATTTATCAAGACATTAACACCCATAAGGTAATGCTTTATTTAAAGCTTTCTTTAAAATCACAGAAATCAGGTTTAAAGCAAAAGATAAGAGCAACCATTTTAATTACTCACAATTTAAAATAATAGTTTGTTCTTAAATTTAGGGAAAAGTGAGAGAGCTACTATAAATACAGTTTGAACAGGCTTAAACTGTTTAAAGTGCTTTAATTAGATTCAAAAGCTTAACATGAACTCCATCCCCATTCCAACCTAATGAAATGGCTTGCATACTTCTTGGCAAGCTGAAGAGAAACTTTACACTGCCTTGAGATGCTTACACTGGGTATTTGATGTCGGAAGAGATGCAGTTGTGAACAGACAAACAATTTTAAATGAAATAGTTTATCCAAGATTGTTTGAAGTATTTTCCCATTCAGAAAGCTCTTGAACTTACTATAAAGTAAGACCCTAGCCACAGCCACCTACCTGTGCTAGTCCCCAGCTACACCCAAAAGGTGCTTCTAACTTGCATGGTTTTACTGCATTATATGTTTTCATTTGCACCAAAATAAAGATTATTACATCTTTTGAGGAAAAAAGGAAATTAAAAATTCTATTAAAATAGAAATGTAACCTAACTTGGTCTGAATCTTACAGATATATCAAATAGTGCTAGACAAGAAAGTTATATTTCAGTGTTCTGGCTCTTGGGTTCTAGTAATTTTCATCTCCTCTTATCTTACTAATCGATAATCCATTTGTCTGCTCAAAGTGAATTTGAGTATAAGCTGTTCATTAGTCCAATCTATGCAGTATTGCCACAGAGGAAATACAGCTTCTTGTTGTATTTCAGAAAAAAATTTCAGCTGGATTCACAGGTGGAAAAACACATGACAGTTCTCAGCTTGTGCACAGTTTCAAGTAATTTAAATGCAGAGAAGTCAAGGATAGAGTGACCAGGTTATATTGTTTGAGGTCTTACCCATTTGTTCTTGCAATATGTCCATTCCAGCTCCATCTCTGACAGTGCTGATGGTAGCAATGTCTTCCACATCTTTGCAGTCAGACCTGCATCTTCCCTGCTCCATTTCTTTCCTCTCCAATTTCCTGTCTTGTTTTCCCTCCAGACCTGGGATGACAGCATTAGTGCTGAGCACAGATGCTCTCTCTGCCACTGCTGAACTCTCCATAATTTGAAGGTCCTCACAGTGATGTAATTAACATTATCAACACCCTGAGGAGGGAAAAAAACATCCCAGTCATTCTTCTATCTAAATGTCAGAATAGATGCACATATTCAATAGCTTTCCCTCTCCTGCAGGAGTTATTTTTAATTGTAAAATGGATTAAAGAATTTGCTTTAGACTTCTTTCAGAGAATTTTGTAACACCCAAATTCATCCCATCATCAGGTGGCATCACTGCTTTAGCAACAAAGCAAGACTTGGCTAATAGCAAAGCCCAAGGCCTGAAGTGAAATGTACTTGTGCCCACTGCTGATCATTCATTCTTGGCCAGCTTTAAAGCATAGCCTCCAAGGGATAGCATCATTCACATTAACAGAGACATTGCAGAGGAAAAAACCATAATTTTCTAAAGGCAAGAAGAGCGGAACTGGTACTGCATGCTTAATTCAGACAACAAAGAAAGTTTGCATGCAAGGATCTAAATACTACTTTGCAGTAAAGCAGAATAATGAAGCTAGAGGCTGAGACTTGCAGCTAGACTGTTATTGGCATGAACATTGGGAAAAAGGAATAGAAATAAAAGCAGAGCACAAGTAGTTGCAAGCTTCACTACTCTCTCTAGGCACTGACATGAGACATCCTGCAATTTTTAGACACAAGCTACTTCAGCTTCAGGAAGACACAGCCAAGCCACCAGCCAATGCACTCGCAAAGGACGTGACTCACGTAGACAGCACATGCCCACACATATTTAGACCCTTTTCCTCATTGGGTTTTAATCCCTCTAAGGGATTTCATAAAGCCACAGCATAGATTTTACTTTAGTCCTGTCACTTGGACTTAATCCAAATTCCTCTGTGTTTACTCCAGCCATACTCACTAATGAGCTATATTTGTTATGAGAATGCAAACTTGTAATCTTCATGAAACTTCCTCTCTCACTTGTTTTGCATCAGAAATTGGTTAAATCTAAAGCTGCAGATGAAACATTACTCTTGCTCTGCTGAAACCTCAGACCAGTTTCTGATCACCTAGTACTCCCTTACAATCTGCCTGCAGACTGGTCAGGAAATTTCTCCCTTCTTCAGTTACCACCAATGGGGTGTCCAAAGCACAATGTTTTGGCTTCCTTCTTCACATCCCTGCCTTCCAACATGTTTTGTCCTCCAAGCTTCACATCATAGATCCCTAAGCCTGAGCAAACCAAGCACCAATGTGATCAGCACAACAACTCCCAGCTGCCAGCTATGGTAGGAATGAACATGGGACAAGGCAGGATCTGTCTGCACAACTTTCATACTGCTTTGCAGTCATTGAAACCTTTACTCCAAACGAACACTTCTTGAAAAAACAGTAAACTATATATAGACCAAGGTAAGTTATGCAATTATAAAAATTAATGAGGTATAGTTATGAGTGGTATGACCAGCTCAGATAACTAAACCATAACCATACATACCACAAGACCATAAGTTCATAAAGCATGAAGAAATCTAGGCCGGATGTCATTTTAATGTTTTCATTGTTCCATTTTGCCGTTTTTCAAAAGATGCTTTTGGTGCTACATTGCAGTTCTCCATATTAAGCTATGTGTATATATTTATATATACTATGAAACATAGGTAGTAACTCAAAAGTGATTTTTATGTCTTCTCTCAAAGAGCATTTTCACTAACATATTTGGTTAACATTGTCATTCTGACTTCAGATGTGTTTCTCTCACTGACTTCCCTGAAAAACTGCCTATCAGATGTGATGACCTAATTATAAATTATTAAAAATACAGGTCTGCCAGATGCCAAACTAACTTTATGAGGGATATGCTTTTTCATTTATATAGCTTGTCTTTTCCTTAAATTAATGACAGTAGCTAATGATATTCTTTTCAGCACTGTACCAGGATTATATGTATTGCATTCTAATTTTCACACTTAAGAATTAAATACTCTTCTACATATATTTTGTAAATATTGGTATCTCCTGTTTATTAGGATTTAAAAATAGTGGTATTAGTGATAATTTAATTCCAAAGGTGGTTAAATTATATTGTTCTATGAATCCAAAGCCAGTTGTTATTTTTAGATCTGGATTACCCTTAATCCCAGAAATGAAATTCAGAGTTCAGATTATTATTTTTTCCATAAGCTCCTAGCCACAAGCAAAAATATCTTCCTCCACGAAATTTAGGGAAACAAATATACTGTAACTTGAATTATTAGAGTTCAGTTGAGTTGGAGACATTGGTTAACTTTTCATGTCTTCTACATCAGCTTATGTTGGTAAGGGTAACATATATACAGGGCTGTGAATGAATTTATAGAGCTTGGTGCTGCAAGAACAAGTAGGCCATCTGAACAAATCAAAATGGATATAATCTGTTTAAGAAGATTCAGTCCTAGTGTCCCACAGCCTAAGCCAAGGGGAAAAAAAAATCAAAAAATCAGAATGAGTGAAAGAAAAGCAAAACAGGCATGTTCTTATTTATGTTTTTTTCTTTGCACTTCCAAGATGCACAGAATTAAAATTCAGATCTCAAACATTTTTAACAGTCATGTTCTCCTCTATAGATTCCTTTCCCATTTTTAATGTTAGCCTTAACTATCAAATGTCAACCCATGTGACTGTAAGGACTGAGAACAAGGTAGCAAATAACTTCCCCCTACCTAACACCTAGTCTACCTAGGCCCTCTTGAATATTTTGCATCTAAATGCATCCTAGGTGACACAAATTTGGTCCCAAGTGACAGACTTTACACATCTCTATACTTCTACTATTTACCTTTAACTATCACGTAAGTACCCAAAGGAGCAAAACTCACACATAAGCAATGCTACAGTATAATCACCCTATTTATGATGCTGATGCTTTCTTATCACTTATCAAACTGTTCCAGAACAAATGAAAGCAGATTCAATGACACAAACCCAGAAATATTCATCCAATATAAAACAGCTTTAGAGAATATTAAACTGCAGTGCCTGAGTCACTAATTATTAGAGACTTTTTCACAAACCTATAATGCCAGTGAGTATAATAAGTTAGTAACTAACCATTTGTTGATAGCAACAAATACAAGATTAAGGACATCAAGATTAAAGATCCAGCACTCATCATATAAAGCTTCTCTCCTACAACTAGTTCTTACAATCTACATTTATGTGCACTGACTAAGCATTTTATTTATAATTTAGACAAAACTATTTTTCTTGTGCTCTTTGAGGCTTGGCCAAGAAATTCCTATTTGGTGCAGGATGTTGGCCATAAAGCTTAATGATATTCCTGTTTTTCAAAACCTGGATCTAATCTTTACTTAAAGTAAGAGCCATGCAGGCAAGATGTGGCGCTCCCCATTACTCTGGGGGACCCTCACTTTCTGAGGGAGGCACTCACAGTGTGGATGAGCAGACAGAGAGGCAGACACTGGACAGCTCAACACCTTTACTGCTACTGGCTGCACTGGTGTTCTCCCTCCCTATGGCCTGAGATATGTCCTGTACCACACAGAGCCATTGGTAGCACCTGTTCAAGTTTGTGAGGCTCAGAAGGTCACTCCACCTTCCCCTTTCCTTCTCACAGGGCACAACAGGCAGAAAAGGCCTGTATTCAACAACTCTTGAATATGAGGTGAAAAGCCATTTTTTCTGTTGTAAGTTAAGTAGAGCAATTCCTCTATCACACTTTTCCCTGGGTTGTTGTTGCTTCCTTTTTACTGAGTGCTTTCAAAGCATATCTCATCAGGGGGAAAAAAAACATATAGCTTGACATTTTCCATTTCCTTAACTATGTAGGTTGAGGGTTGTTTTTTCCCCTGCCTTTTATTATTGTTTTAAGAGGCGTTGTGGTTGGCAGGAACACTCTGTCCCACCAATTCCTTCCCATTTAAGGGGTTTTGAAGGAGGAAACCAATAACATACACTGAATAGAATCTATCTCTCCATTTAAAGGTGTATTTCTGAGACTAGGACTCAGTATATAAGTAATGACTATATTTAAACTAGTTGCCTAAAACCTGCATGCAATACAGTATTTCTTTCATTCAGCATCTTCCCTGTAGGAGACTCAGGACAACTTACTAATGACTACCTTCAAGTAACCAGTGGCAGTGGTAACTATATTCTAGTTTTACAGAGATTGACCTGGTGGGTACAAGGTTACTGCCACGGCTCCTCTGTGCATCCATTCCTATCTCATCCAGAGAAAATGAGCAGCAGCCCTGTTTTTCCCCTCATCTCACCTGAGCTCTTGATGGATCTGAATTCTGGCACCCCCACATTTTTCCTTATCTCTTGTGGTATATTATGTTCCTCCAGCATCCAAACCAGAAAAGACAGCTAGTGAAGTCTGTATTGCCTGCATTTAACAGATACTTGTCCATGTGTACATCCTTGATCATCTGCTCTGCTTGATCTGTACATACTGCAGGTTATACAATACCTCAGTCTTGCAGCTGTACTGCCCTAAGTTAGCCTAGGTCAGTTTTCTAAACTGATGCTAGAGGAATTATTTTACTATTCCTTTTTCTCCATTTCAACTCACAGTTGTTTCGCATTTTCTGCATAAGGCTACAAACATCTGAAAGCCAAGATCATTACAAACTTTGTGCTCAAAGAGAGTTATTTACTGACTTGATCTCTATGAAATTCAGTCACAGGCATAAATGAAAAAACAAACAAACAAAACAAACAGACCAAAAAACCCCAACATACTAAGTTCTGTATAGGAAACACTTAAATTTTATGTATTACACAGAAAGGTAAAGCAAATCTATAATCAGGAAAAAGAGACTTAGGAATCTGAGCACTCTCCAGAAATGGAAGATTGACTCCTTTATCACTGAAGTAGCTTTATGTTAGTTAGCAAATCTCAGCAAACTATGTTGCAAGCAGTACCATTGTTCACAGCTCATCTACAAACAAAGCCCTATCAAGCTTCAGAGATGAAATAGATTAATTTTAGGATTCATTTTCTTCATATCTCAGTAGTACTGAAATATACCTTTCACCCTCAATCCAGCTATGAAAGCACTATAAGTCCAAAATTTCCAAATTTAGATAGGAAAAATTGTAGTCTAAAAATCTACAATCTTATAACTGCTTAAACCCAAGTATACTCTCTAGGGGTGCTTTAAAAAAAAAAAAAAACCAACCCAACCAACCACCCAAAAAAAAAACAACACCAAAACCCAGATCACTGTCATAAAACTACAGAAGGCATCTGTGACCCTCAGTACTTCATTTTGAGTGCTAGATGACAAAATTTGGTCTGTGGCAGCTAATGCAGAACAATAAAGTAGGAGCTGTTGCTACCGAATAGCAGCTCAGCTCACTCAATGCTACTTAGAAGAGGGAAGACAAAGCAGCACAGAAAGCCAGCAGGTTCTCAGAGCTGTGACAGATCACATTTACACATATTTTCCAGTCATTTCATTATGGACACACCAAAGCACTGAACACCACCCAAATTGCCTCTGCTCAACTGGCTGCAATTCAAACATTGACAATAAACTTACAGCTGAATATCAGACAAGTACCTAAAATAAAGTGAGAGTGACATGCAGATACAGAGCACAGGACTTCTCCTACCTTTTCCAGGTCTGATTCACTATAACATGCTGGTAAAGAGCAGGCAGGTCTGTGCCTTCTTCAGCTCTGCTCAAAACTGACTCCAGCACAGCTCTTCCTGTTTGACCTTCTTATCTTTCCTGTTGATTGCACAGCCCAGCTTGGATGTGGCAAGTACAAGAAGTTGTCTATTAACCAATACTGTTAATTCAAAAGCTTTCTTTTCTTTAAAAAAAGAGACATTCCTGACTATGGAGCTGAGATACTAAAGTTCATTATGCAAAGCAAAAATGTACCAAGTATGCTGGAAGGTCCATTCACATTCCTGCTTTTCAAAGCAATAACTGATTGTGGCATTTTGCATTGGTGGCTAGAAGGCTCCAAGGGACACATCCAGGCCATTGTGCCTAGAGCATTGTTCAGACAAAAGTAACAAACAGTCCTTCAGATGGAATATAGGGCTTTGTTGCCCCTTTGCTTTTGAACATAAAATTGGATTTCTTGCTGTCATTCCAGCTATAAAAAACACTGATGAAAAATTACCTGACAGCAATTTTACATTATTTCACTCAGGTTTAAATTTCAGAAGTGTATGGTTTAGCAGATCTATTATGTACTATGCAGCATTAAATATCAATCTGGGGAGTTGAGCAAGACTGTCATGGAGTCTAATGCAGAGCTTACCTTCTGTGTAACAAGACTATCCCTGATCCAGGTGCCATATCCTAAGTGACCCACAAAGGCAAGGCTGAGAGAAACTGGAAATAATCCATCTCATCTCAAATCTACTTGGGTTTTTTTTTTTTATCTTCACCTCATTTTTATGTTCTGTTCCTCCCTAACTCACTGCAGATTTCACATACAGTTAGGTATAGTTATGCTACTCCTACAGGCAAGCACTGAGTGCCTCACATGCCACCAGTGTGGGCTGCATGGCAGCAAGGACTACATGGGAACAGGACAGACAGTGTCTGCTCCAAAACCAGACACGCATCTGTTACCTCAGGCATCTCTAGCTGGCAACATCACAATGCTGGGAATATCAGACTATTGACCAGCTGTGTGTGTCTTGGCAAGGTGGGTGCTGTCCCAAAACACAGCAATCAGTGAGAGCGATCTTATGGGACGGGGCAGCACCTGGAGAATGGCATCGGAGGTGATGGGCTGTCCCACACTACAGTGCTGCCCTCCTACAGCTCTTGCCAGTAGGAACAGAAAAACGCCCTTTAGATGCCTTTGAGACCTTAGTGATGACTCCTGCCAATTCATCTCAATGAAAACGCAAAAAAAAAAAAAAAGATGGTTTTAAACATTATAAATTAGGTATTAATGACAAATTATACTCTCATTTACTTTACTTCACCCATCACACCACATTAACATAAATTGTAAATGCTACTTCACACTGATCAGCCAATCTGTTCCTGCAGGGAAATCTCCATCTCTCCAGAAATTAAGAAGTTGGAAGATATTCAAGTAATTGTATAAATCACAACTAACCAATCATCCCACAGGGAAATAATTTGATATTACATTGTAATGCAGTACACAAAGCATACCACTTCAGGATTCATTGATTTATGTAGTAACTATGCCCACAGCATGAAATACCACATTTCTGTCACCATTATAATGGCTAATTTTGTATGAGTTTCATAAAAGTCCAAATCTTTTAATCACCTTTATTTATATGTCTAATTAAAGATAATATTTGGTAACATTGTATAACCTCAGTTTTTAACTGGTATTCCTCTTCTTTTATGTGTATTCAAAGTAGTTCGGGAAAAAAACCAAGAAACTTATCTAAGCCTATATTTTTCACAATGAATACCAGTATTTCATTTTCTATTTCTAGGTCTTAATGATTTTAGACTCTACCACATCAGTGGTAGTGTGTTCCTAAGATCTCAAAAGATACAACTAATTTTTATTTTAGAGTACTGAAATTAGGAGAGATGCAACTCAGTTCAGGAAACGTGCAACAAAATAGCACCAAACTAAACTCCAGACTCCTTAACTTCTTTTCCATACCTGCTTAGAGTCATACAATAGTTTGGGTTGGAAGGGCTGTTTAAAGGTCATCAAATCCACCTGTCCCCTGCAATAAGCATCTTCAACTAGATCAGGAATCTTCATCCTCCTCTATGATTTTACTCTGAAGTAATAGTCCATGGTATTTCATCACACCACACACAGTACTTCAACTATTAGTAGTGTTATATTGACATGTAGTTTAAGTGGAAGGAAGGGAAACAAGGCTTCCAGCTTCACAGCAGTGACATCACAAGTTGGCCCTGGACTTTCTATTGTCTTATTGAAACGGTACCATCCCACGTTACAGAAATATAAGTGAATAACCTTACTGGACAGCTGCTCTCATGAAATAACTCCAGAGACCAATATATTGCAGCAAACAGGAAAAAAAACAGAGGTAGCACAGATTGGTTTCCCTATTAGTAATCACATCCCTTATATTACATTTTAACAACTACAAACTGTGCTACCTGTTTCCGATTTCTTTTTGCTAAAAGATAGGCTTTTAAATTGTTTCTTCTAAACAATTTTTAAGTGATAAAATTACATGAAGACTTGATGGCCTGTTTATGTTGGGTTGTCCCTGATCTTTTGAAGATTATTAGAAGAAGCTGACAGGAGGCTGGGGAGGACATTGCGTGTTGATACAAGACACTTCCTCTAATTGTCTCTCTCAGGCATTGCTTTTCATCATCCTGTTTGCCTGCGCTTCTGCAGCTGCTTGTTTGCCTGACTGCTGTTCACTGCAGCAGCTTCTTTTAGGAAAAACAACACATTTTAACATCAAGGTCAGCTTGTACCTTCCACTGTAACTATTATTCCATCACAGCTGGGGATGCACCTATGAACAAACAGTCCATTGCCAAAGGGACTAACTTTAGTGTGTAAGCACATTGAACAGCAACTTGTTTGGCTATTCACTGATAACTGATAGAAATAACAGATTTAAGCAGGGAGGGATATTCTACCCACTTGACTAAATTCCTGTTTGATCTCTTTCATCTTAAGTCCAGTATGCATTACAAAGCTTATTTCCCCTTGCTAGAACCTATCATAAAAAGATCCTCTTTGTTCCATGTTTTGCTGAAACTGCATTCTTCACTATTTACAGCTAATATGACAAATTTGAAATCACACAAGGTACTGCTTTCTTGGCTAAATTAATCTCTATTGGCTCCGCTTTCATCCAGTGATTGAGGTACACCCACTTAAAAAGAAATGTAATGTAATACAATCTGTACTGCAAAGTTCACAAAGAATTATCAGCTGAGCCCCTAGATGTGAAACCCATTCAGTTTGAAGTTCTAACTCACAGTAGCAGCCTCCTACTTAGCAAACTTACCCAAATAATTATATTAACTTTAGTCAGATTATAAGCATGCATGGATATTAGCTTTGTTACCATGTTCACGCTACAGTTACACACAACTTCCACAGAAATAGGTTTAGCCATATGTTTCCTTATGATTAGAGTGTTATCTCTCCACAATAACTGCATATAGAATTAGCTAGAGATTTAAAGTGTTTTCTTGTGGGGTCCTGTCATTTTTGTATCTGCCTGCTTGGAACCCAGATAGCTTTACTTCCCCCCGGCCTTGAAAAAACACCACCCCAGCTCCATAGCCTGGTTCAGAAAGGAAAAACAGAAAACATGAAAAGAAAAATATACTGCTATCCATCTGCACGGAAATGCTGTCGTCTTGTAGTCTGCAGGAAAATGCTGAGTCAAACCATCCACCTGTTCCACCACTTACACAGCTCCTCAGCTGTTTACACAGCCCACTACAGAATAGCTAAGTTAACTTACAACTGACCAAATGCTAATAATAGATGTTAGAGCACTTGTTATTCCCCAGCACATGCAATAACGTGGTACACACCTGACAGAGCTTCCTCCTAAGTTTAGCAGCTCCCAAGAAACACTATTACTCACTTGAAGACATTGTTAGGTGTGGACCTAAAAGCCAACGTGGTCCTACCAAGTAAGCAATTTAAGCAAATGCCAGCAGACAAGAAGGGGTCCAGTCATGGTTGGATTCACAGTTCCATCTCAGGCATGGCATGGATCACAGGGCTGCACATACTAGAAAAAGATAAACCTTCTAAAATAGTTTCATCGGCTCAGAATAAAAATTGCAATTCACACTTACCACTTAGAAGATTAATCATTTAATTTCTGTATTTTCTAGCTCAGCAGGATTAATTTTCTGCCCCACAGGGATAACAGGTTCCCCAAGTTAGGCAAAAACTTCTGAGTTGCATACAGCACAGAAAGCTTTTACTTCACAGTCATCCAAAACCAAACACATTTGGAGAGTTTGTATTCACAAGCATCAGTATAGGAAATGAGCTTTCCCTATTTCTCTTTCACTTTGAAAATAGAATTAAATTCCTTATATCTTCTCTTTTCTACTGGGATCAACAAACCACTTTGTAAATAAGACCAATAATGTATTCAAGCCTCAATAATCTAGGAAACATATCTTGACAGAGAAGCAATAATTCTATTCTTCTACAAGCCTTTAAATAGTAAAAAGGAAAAAACAAACCTACCTGCCCTTCAAATTATATTTAAACTCTCACAGAACACCTTTAACAGGCTAAATCCCCACCTTTTATAGCATTGCAGGTGATTTAAAGGAAAAATAGGTACTTCCTTTTATAATCAGGTGAACTGATTTTTAATTAAAGATTAACGATTTTCAGATGCTTGATATTTACATGTAGAAATAAGAGTTTCTTCTTAAGGAAACCTTATAGATAACCAGGAAATAATTACATAATGTTATATTGAGTATATCCATTCAAATGGATCTGAAACCTCTTTTTCTTCAGAGAAATCTTTTCACCAATCACATGATCATCAAGGTTGGAAGAGACCTTCAAGATCATCTGGTCCCATGTTAAGCATTTAGAAAGGGGCATTAATCAAGGTTTTTTCCCTAAATGAGATTTCTCACTTAGTTTTTTACAGCTTTTCTCTATCTTTTAAAGTAGAGAAAAAACTATGTCAGTATCTCTAAAACTGTTTATTTTGAGGAGTAGAAAGCCAAGGCTCCTTGATCTTAAAAAAGAAGAGGGAGGAGCAGTGGCAATGAATATTTAGCACAATTCCTTCTCTCTTCTGAGGATTTGCATAAATGTATACTATTTGAAATGTATTTTTATATTTCTATATACATATTCCCACTCTTCCTTTTACTAGCATGCTAGAGTACTTCTGGGATGGATAAAAAGATTTTCAAGAGAGAAGCATTTACAATCCTTAGCTGAACACTGAAACACTTAATTTGCAGAACTGAAATTTTACCCATCTGCTTGGTGATTCTGCTTAGTGCTAGAAAATGCAGGGCGAGGGAAATTTATTTATGGCAGCTCAAATGTACATGGAATACAGATTTCTTCTGAGCTAGTTTTGGCATTGAGAAAGTAAATTTTTACTTCCTTTGACATCCAAAGTGGAGGCAAGATATTTCCATATGGATTCAGTATAAATGAAGGCCCACTTTTGCCTCTGCTGATGCTCTGCGGAAGAACATCCCTGATGGAATAGCTGGAAGACCCAAAAACTAGATAGCTACCAGGCTAGAAACAAGCATAGAATTTTGGTGTATCATCCCCTAACATGTGCCATTCAGTAGCTGCAACATAGACCAAAATACTATTTTTCTAAAGCTTGGGATTAACATCTCCAGCCACCAAAATGTCTACAGTATAGAAAATCCTATAGTGATAATTTTGACTTCAACAAATAACTATAAAAGTCTGCCTCCATGTAAAACTAGCAAAATAATGGGATTTTTTCCAAATTACTGCTGCCCTCTAGTTGAGACCTGAAGAAGGACTCACATGTGCAAAAAGGAGTCCACTTTTTGTAGCTTTTATCTGTGGATCTAAGTTATAACTTCTAGTAACTTCTACCCTCTTACATTAATTGTTTCAGACCATTTGGCCACAGGCAGCATAACTAAGTATATTCAAAGGTGGTTATAAACATAACAAGCACAACACTTTCTGCTTAAGTATCCAGCCTTGCATGCTTGAGACAGCATATCTTAGAAAAATAAAATCTTTAAATGGTATAGTGCTACTAACAGTTTTGAAAAATATGAGGAAAGATTTTCCATTTATTGGAGAAGATCTGAGGCACAGCAGAGCTTTTGTCAATATGGATCTAGAGATCATCAAAACTCTAGATGCTTCCAGTCTGAATTTTCACATATGACACAAGAAAAATAAAAGTAGAAATGTTTTTGACACACATATTTTTAGGGAACTATCCACAAACCTCACTTAAAGTTCTCTTTTAGGTAGGCTTGGTCCAGGCCTTTTCATACAGACTGGGACCTTCACCTATTAACACAAAGCCTGGAAAACAATATTGACAGTACAGGACTGTTTTGATGCAGCTGAGGACACAGACACACGTGTTGGTCACAGCTGCTTTTTCCTAGGCTTTGATCTCTGCAAGCCCAGGTATGTTCACTGACATGCTGGGAGTTCCTGTAAACTGTCACACATCTTACCAGGCAAAGCCTCAGAACTTTTTCACCTAGGAAGAGTCTGTATTCTGCTACCATGATGCTGTCTTTTATTCCAGAAGAACAGTGTTAGATATGCAATGTTGGATAAGGAACAGGAAATCAGCATATATTAGCCTAGGCTGTGCAACAGAGTTAAAATTACTCAGGGGCAATGGATTGTGGTATCATCTACTTCTAGTGAGAAGGTGAAGCTTCACATAAAGAATAGTTTTCCAAGAAGTCACATTTGCAAGGGATCACAATATGCTTAATAAATGTTAACCACTCTGCATCAGGTAAAAAATGGACCATATTATGCTTCTTATTGTTTACTACAGAAAGCACAACATTATTTACATGTTTACAGTCAGGAGCACTGATAGCAGTGGTTGCACAGACTGTGTAACATTGCACTGAAATCCTTGCAAGCTTCATCTGCCATTCTCAAATTAAATTTAATTTTTTTGCCAATGTTTTTTGTAAGTGTAGTGACTTTTACATTATTCATGCTTTGTTTTGGCTCTTCCCCAAACCTTCCCCTACATTTGTGTTTCTGCACATTTCATTGCTGTAACCTGGCTGTTTGTCATTCTCTGTATGAAGTCTATATTGATACTCATCATTACCTGCTAGACTTCCTGTCATGTGCAGCAGCCTGCCATACTGCAAGTTATTTGTTCCGACCAACTTTCCAAAAGCTGACTGCTGACACGAGAGAACAGTCCTTGATTGTCTCACTGTAACAAAGATTTCTTTCATCCTCAGCCATTGTTCCCTTTGATGTTATTTCATGCTTTCTGTTTTCAAAGTTTGCCTGGGAGTTTTACTTGACCGACTGATGATTTGATCACAATGCATTTATATTTTCAGTGGGTAATTATGTCTAAGTTATAACTGCTGATATAGTATTTATATTCTGCCCACGGTGTGAGAGGAGCTGTGTATAAAAGTGATTACTGAGATCTTGATAGTGCAATGCAGACATCTTAATATAGTGCTATGTTATTATTTCATTACAGCTGCTTCACACTAATTCATTATTTATAAACACGTGTGCTTCTGGCTCAGTGAGTAGTTGGAAATTTATTTCCATACCCAGAATCTCATTTTAAGATCTCAATCTGTTACTCTTCTAAAACTTCAGACTTACCTTATCTTTTTTTTACTATCAATGTCATTTCAATACAATAAATACAGTAACGTGGTAACTACTGTCACCAGTACAAGCAAGTTACAAATACAAGTGTGGCTTATTTTGGTAACTGCCCCAGCACCTGTAATTCCCTGATACAGTAGTTTTAATGTAAAACAAAATTCATAACTTTTATTTGGGATTAATCTTAAAATTAGAGTAGTTCAAGTCTAGTTAGAGGATTGTAACTCAGCCAAAGTAGTCCAGCACTGAATTCCTGAGAGACATATGACACAGAAAAATAAAAGTAGAAATGTTTTGAAAACACAGATGTTTAGGGAACTCTCTTCACACAAAAGATAATCAGTAAAAAGCAAAAGAGGGGTCATGCAGTGTGTCATGTCAGGTTCTTAATCTTCTGTCACGCAAAAGAATTGCCATTTTTAATTTAATAGGAAAATGACACATTTCTGGAAATTTATAGAATGCATTTGGAAGATAATTTGTCATTTAACACATAAGTATTTCAAAATACATTACTATAAATTGTAAGATTCTTTTTTTGTCTTCCAGAAGATATAATAGCTGTCAAAAGACAGCATCTTGAAGTGAAAATCAGACTAAAAAGTAGGAGCTTAAGCTCAGTTTTCAGGACTATCTAATAGAATGATTACACATGAAATACAGAAATGCACAGTAAGACTTGCAAAAGGAGGTCTAATTTGTGTGGGGGTTTTTCCTGATTGTTTCTTATCATGAGATATGCATTTAGGACATTTTTTCAGAAGGGTTTGAACAACTAATAGTATAGCTGACACAGTTTCTCTCCCAGTTGGTATTTGACCTGAAAATCTTGTGATAGTATGTCAGCTTTGAACATGAAGCCAAGGGTAAACTTCATCAGATTAAACAGCTACTTGGGTTTGTAGTCTTCCATAGTTTGGATTAGCATCTAAATCACTTCTGGCAACCAGCTGGATGATGGTTTTTTCCACAAGATTTTGTTTTGGTTTAGTTGTTTTTGGTTTTGTTTGGGGTTTTGTTTGTTTGGGGTTTTCTTTTGTTTGGCTTGTGGGATTTTTTTTTCCCAAAGAGACAAAGTGCTAGTTCCTCTCCCTCCTGCTGGACTCTCAATCATTGAGATACTTTTAAAATATGACCCATTTCATATGACAGTGACCTAAAAAATTTGCAGACAACCAAATAAAAGTAATAATTTTATTATCCTGGAAGCCCATGACCATCCCATTGTTGGAAAGTTCATATATATTAGAAACAATGCTTTTTCTTGCTTCAGCTGGACCTTTTTTTTTAATGAAAAGCACTAAATAAAAATATTATATGACAACTTTTCTGTGGAAATGAATTTTAAAATACCAGTATTATTAATCAAATATTACTCCAATTGTTTTCCCTGAATTTTGAAGGAAAAAAAATAAGAAAATTAAATACTTCATGATGTGATTAAACTTACTGAAATACATAGTGGGGGAAAAAACACCAAAGCAGATGATAATGCGAAGGATCAAAGGACATCACACGATGAACCAGTATGGTTTTAGGTAGAATGCCCTTTATTGATACACTGCAAGTGGTTTATATAGGGTCAAAACTACATGCTAATTGGCTATAGTAATTTTCACACCATAAAGCAACATTTCTTACTGGTTATATTCCATATCTCACAAGTCCAGTGTTTTGATAAAACATCTCAAGAGTTCTGTGAGAAACTTTCAAGAGTTCTTGTGTGAAAGTCTGGGGAGTTGCTGTGTGAACTCCTGGGGAGTGATTTCTTCTTTACCACTCAGCAGCAGCTGTGCCTTTGTTTGTTCTTTGCTGGTAGCTGCTTCAGTCTCATAGAGTCCATACAGTCTGCATCGCTCACATGGCCATGTTCTATAAGAAATTCCTCTACAAAACACAACAATTTTGTGGCTGCTTGTGCTATACCAGCTTCTGCAAGAATGTATATTTTTTTTCAGTCTATAAATCTGTAGTATAATTAACATATAGAAGCACACAGTCAAATATAATGCTAATATCTATTAATGAAGATACACTATATTGATTGCTCTGTTTCAGTTTACACTTAGAGTGCTCACTCTTTTTTCCTTCACGTGAAGACTTTTTGAGGGAAGGTATGTAGATACACACCCTTCCTTGATGAGGATGCATTTCTGGTAGCTGGGATGATTAGAAATTCAATAGATAGTGAAGATTTTGTTTTCTGACACAGCTAATATAATATAGCAACATTTGTTAACGTACGTAAGAAACATAAACAGTTTAAATGCACTGGGACAGGGAAATGCAACATAAGTTCTTCCATAACACTGTCCAAATAACATTAGTGGAGAAATATTAGGAAACATTCCTATATTAAAAAGTAAATTTTTGCCTCACATAGTGTTTTTTAAGCTCTTCCAGATACAAAAATAAAAAAAAACCTCTCATAAAAGAATTCAGGATGATATTGAGGATGTGGATCATCAGGTTTGCCAAGTGCCAATTCAATTCCCAGTAATGACAAAAGTGATGCAAAGTGCTGACAGGTTAGAGGCTGACTTTTCAGCCTTCTTTGCAGTTGCTGGACAAGCTGCTTGCTTTTAGAAATGAAAATGACTAGAGGTGACTGCCCACTATCCTGAGACTGGTAACAAGAGATGGAATCTTACAGTGCCCCAAAGGATGTATTGGCCCATTCTCAGGATGGACCGTTGTCCTGAAAGATCTCAGTTTCACCCTTGAGACTGGAATTCTTACTCTAAATTTAGTATAAGCCTTCTTGCCAATTCATTCTGGATAAGTTCACTTTGACCATGAAGCCAACAATTCCACCATGTTTTTCCTATCAACCCTTTCAAAGCCAACTTCTTTAGTGAAAGAAACAATAGTTTTCTGTAGAGCAAGGATAACATCAAATCCAACAGAATAAACTGTGGCAACTGTTTTTGCCATAGACCACTCATACACTGAATTGTGACCTCTTCCCAAGTAATGCTTGTGTCATCTCTGTTATCCGTGATACTGAACTATCTCTAAAAGTCATTGAGATAGGGCTTTTCCTTATTTCTAGTCTCCTGGATAAGCTTGGTGATCTTTTTAGATGATAGATCTTGAAAGTGGCAATTACTCCCTAGTTCATTAGTTGAAGTAATGGGTTCTTATCAGTAGAAGACCATGACTTTTCCACTGGGTTATGGGAGCTCCTAATCAAGCTTTTGGCAGATAGCAATGCCCTAAACAAGGAGAAATTTGAAGTCTGTGACATGTTTCTCACAGTGTTCCCTAAAATCTGGTAACATGTAGTCACTTTAAGCATTTGTGTAGCCACCTAGACCTTTCTGTTTTCTCTATGACTGGCAGAGAAAACTTCCAAAATCCTCTTGTGGCCTTGGGGGTCTCAATGCAGTGAATTAGCAAGGGCTTTAAAATGCATTCTCTTTTCACATTGCTGCCCAGCATGTCTTGGGTTGAGCAGGCAAAACGCCAACTGTCCTAGACAGAGTGAAAAGGAAAGAAGGAGAGGAAAAAAAACCTCCAAAACAGGTTTATGCTGAAACTAACTATATGTATTTATACAGAAAAGAGAAAATTAAGAGAAAACTACAATATAACACACTCTTACACAAGTTACATATAACTAGAACCTCCCACTCCCCAATTAATACAAAGTATATTACTGTAGATCCATAAGCACACTCTAAAGACACTTAGCAAGAAACAGAAAGAGTAACAACAAAATGTTTCTACTTCCCTGAACTCAAACAAACTGCAAGCAGCGGCAACAGCAGCAAGGCCTATGATAGCAGAAAAGATGTAGCACATCTTCTCTCCACCTCAGCCATGGTGAAACTGACTAAGCCACTCCCACACACTGGATTTTACCCCTTTTGAGATGATGTAAGATGGTATGGAATACAATATTATTGGCTAGAAGAGGTCAGCTGTTAGCTAGCCCAGCCCAGCTCAAGGCAGCTGACAATTTCAGGCCTAAATCTGAACTCCAAGGCCCAAATTTAGGCCCATCAGCCAAACCCATGACATAGCAGAAGGGTCAAACTGTCTTTTAGCAGCCTTAAAGCCCAAGGCAGCTCCCCTTCATTACACCTGATATGGATTGTACACCCAACCACCTTCAATACAAGTTAAATCTAATTTAACTTTTGAAGCAACAGTTATGTGTAGCCACAGAGTTACTAACATCACTCGAAAATTGCCTTGAACTCACAATGGTTATTGTAGGCAAAGATAGGTCATGATTAAAACCAGAAATTAATCTTAATCAATCAAACTCCAAAACAAATGACAGAAAGTGACAGATAGTAGCATGGCACTGAAATTACGAGTCACCCCTTTTAAGGAATGACTAACTAGAGTAGGAGTGGAGGGTGGAATCTGATAGAGCAGTATAAATTCACGAGTAGCACAGAGAAAATGAATAGGAAATTAGATGTTTGCTATCTCTTCTACTACAAGAATGAGTAGGTAACAAGTAAAGATAGCAAACAGCAGGTTTGAAACAAGAGAAGATAATTCACTGCAGCAGACCTAGTTCAAAAATCCCCTGCACAGGAGGCTGTTTGAAACACGCATGGGTTCACACTACAAACGGAAAAGATAACAGAAGAAAATCCATAGAATGTTCTTCAAAACAAAAAAAACCCCACAGCTGGCTCAAGACATCTCCTTGGCAAATACCCACTGCTGATGACTGCGAGTAATGGGACACTCGTTTGGTTTCTCTGTTCCTGTATGGCTGCTCTGAGTGCAGGTCCACATTCTTCCTGATGGCAGCAATTATCTTCAGAGGTTCCCCATTCGCATCAGACAAATGATATGAGAGCCACAGGTCTTGCTACACTTACACAGGGCAAGGATCATGATTCCCTATCAAATCGTGACATGTAAGCACTGCTACAGAGTAGCAGAACAGAATTTCTCACTTCAGTTACTGGTGTAGGATGGGACACCTATGTAGGTTTTTATGGTTACAACTGTTAGTTGAATCTTAAGTTTTAGGCAACAGTCAGTAGAACAGAGTGTAATCAGCACACTAATCAAAACACAAAATGAGTCTTCACCCCTGTTTCCTCATGCTATTACTCTAATCTGCCAGTCTGAAATCAGCCTCAGAGGAGCTGTGCAGTACAACAAGCTTATGCAACTACACTGGCTGGTTTTGTGCTTGTTAAAGCAGATGTTTGGCTTTTTTAAAACATTAATTCTCGCAGAATTATAATAGATTTTCAGATTGATGAAATACTGAATTAATTAGTATTTAATAAATAGATGGCTTTAATAATAATTGTGTCCCCTTGCACTTCCAAATCCGAACGGTCAGCTACAGTTCACCTGCTCCAGAAAGCACTGCCTTCCCCTCCTGAACGCCTACACTTGCTGCCAACACCTTCGGTGCGGTGCAGCGCTGCCTAGGAGCCTGGGCTGTGCCGAGGAACAGCGCAAACACCCTCATCGTCCCTCCCCGGGCGCTTCGCGGACACGCTGAAGCACCTGTGCACCTCATTGCTTCGCTCGGCCATCACAGGAACCGAGCACAAGTGGGACAGAAAAATGCAGAGGAAGGTCTCATCCGCAGGGCGGGCGAGGGCTGGACGGAGCCGTGGCGAGCGGCAGGTGGGAGCGAGGGGAAATTTCTGCATGGTGTGGGGTACTGCAGCAGCTCTGCCCGCAGAAGTGGCAGGGTGGGAGCCCCCCCCGACCGCAGCAAGGCACGGAGGGGGATGTAGTCCGCGGGCGGCGGCACGGGGCTGCCTACACTTCCCAAGGTGCCCGCCGAGCCGAGCCGATCTGTGCGGTGCCGCGGCGGGACTGCGGGTGCCGACACCTGCCGGCAGGGGCGGAGCGCGGCCCGGCCCCGCTGCGCGGCGGCGGGCGGGGATGGTGCCGCCCGCGGGGGCGCGGTGACGGGCGGCGGGGACGGGCGGTGGTGGCGGTGGTGGCGGTGGCAGCGGCGGCGGCAGCGGCGCGGAGCGGCCCCTCCTGCACGCCATGAGCACCGGCACAGGTAGGCGGGCGCGGGACAGGGGGCCAGCCGAGACCCCCTGAATTTCGGAAGGCGCCGTGGCCACTGCCCCGCTGGGGTCCGTCACGTTGCCGTGCGGCTGCGCACCGGTGTGCGGGCAGGGACAGCCGGACAAGAGCTGCTCACCTAAAAAAATAATCCCTAAAATATGTGTGTGCCTGCGTGTCGCGGGGGGAGCTGCCACTGCCGCAGCCTCGAGCGCTGCCGGAGCCTCGGACGCTGCCGGGCGGGAGGGGCTGCGGCTGCCGCGGCGGTGCGGGGTGGCGGGACCCTGCGCGGGGGCTCCGGAGGAGCCGCCTCTGCCCAGGGCATCTCCCGCCCCTGCCCGGGCATCTCCCGCACCTGTCTCGACATCTCCCGCACTCCTGGCGGGAGCACCGCAGGACGGGCTGGGCCGGCTGCATCGGGAGCGCCCCGTGTCCATCCTCCGTGTCCATCCCCGTATCCCCCCGCCGGGTCCCCGTGGCATGGCTGGGGGTCTCGCCGCGGCCCCGCAGCCGAGGTGTGGGCAGGGCGGCATCAGGCTGTTGCCCCTGCCCACCCGGCATCCCGGAGTGGGAGCACAGAGCTTTTCGGACGGGGATAATTTGGGTTGAAAGCCTGGCCTTTTTTGCTGGCCGAGATAATCGTGGAGGTAGAGAAGGTGGAAATCATGGAGACCTAGCAAGGATTGCCGCCCGGAGGGATCCAGTTACCCAGGGCAATGCAAAAGTAATTTATCCTGTGAAACATGCAGGGTTTGGGAACTGACTTGGAATTGTATTTTTCAGCGGTTCGGCATTCATCTGCATTGTGTGTCGGCGCGGGGTGGTTACTTCAGAGCACAGCTGATCGCAAAATATTACAGTCCTTAAGGCAAATGCATGGTTGTACATAAGGGAAAGGGGCAGCTTTGAGAGTTGATTGTGTATTTTGTTTCTGAGGGTAACTGTAGCTGCTAAATATACCCTTTACCACAACAACAGGGAGAGGCTGAATAGCTACAATTACGTGGTGACTCTGTGTGTCAACATGCTTAATCATATCACATCCTCGCAGCGAGCCAAGTGGGAGCCCAGTGCAGAGAGGAACATGAGCTCTCTGTTAGGACAGTGAGTGACCGAGGGTCAGGCACCTGCCCCAGACTTCAGCTAAAAACCTAGTTTGGCATTTCCTCGGGTTAGTTGGTGGAGTACATATTTTCATATGTGCCGATTGTTCACATACTTGCAGGGTCTGTTAAGGAAACATGTACTGCCAGCATGCTGCCCCTCTCTGTGGAAGTGCCCAGGCCAAGGGAGGTGTATAGGGGTGCAGATGAGGGCAGTGTATGTTGCAGAGTGATTGGAACCATACGCTGGAAACCCCAGATCTGTGCTCCGTCTTTAAAGGACGTAAAGATGGTTAACATAGATGGTAACATCTGCTTTGGAGATGATTATACTCTAGCACAGAATCCTTTTCTTGGTTACCTGGCTGTAATTGTGAGCTGAGGATTATTAAATACTGTGAAACATTTAAATTCTGCAGTGGTAGAACTGAACCTAGTAGAAGCAATATTAAAGTCCAAAGTTTTATGTCTATAATATTTTATATGCCAATTAAATAGATTATAAGGTTATAAACCTGGTAGAAAAGTTAGTGCATAACACTCTAGTGCAGAGGAGCTTTGATGCTATTCTATCTCAGTAATTGCAGCAAACACAGTGTAAATGAAATAGCAAAAATGAACAGTGCCAAGATAAAAATAGCATCCTGGGGAAAAAAAAAAGAGAATGTAAAAAACCCAGAGAGTTCTTAGCTTTCATTTGAAACAATAACTGGCATGTTTAGGGGTGTTGGTTTTAAGTATAGGGTTAACTTTGATGTTTCCAAATTCTGATTTTGTGTGTCTATGTGGGCTGTGTAAACAATTTGCAATCAATTTTCATGATGAATTAAATGTGAGGAGCCCACATCTGCTCAGAAAAATCAATGGCAGTTTTCCATTAACATCAATGGGGCAAGTATGTACAGCGAATTCAGTGCCACAGTTGGTCTAAAATCACCATTTGCAAAATATTTCCACCAAAATTGCTATGGAAAGGCTGTAATTTCAAGTTTGGTGTTTACTGAAACAGAAAGATATTTCTGGTTCTGCAAAGAAAATAAGGGTACAGTGTGATATTAAAATCAGCACCATACAAGCACTGTTTGGTAATCCATGAGAAATCCTTGATACTTTTACTCTTGAGATGGAGTTAACAGTTGAGAATCTGTGCTTGTTACTCCAGAAACCTTCACTCAGTCTGTGTGCCCTCCTGCACCACGGCAACACATTGTTAGGTGTCTGTATCAAGAGGGTTTCAGGTAGTGCTGTGACACTGCCTTTCCATTTTCACTGTAAGATTTGGCATTAGATACAGAAGTGCTTATACTGTGTAAATATGACTTAGTTTGTAACTTATAGATACAGGTAATACAATTTAAAGTGGTTTAATAGTGTGTACATTGAACCATCATTCTGTATTTGTGGACTGCAGACTCATGCTATCATTTTAAATCTAGAAAGCATATAATCATCTGATATAGTAAGACACAGCTCAGATGTGTTATTACATGTTATAATTACATTTTTCGATGTGTGATTTTCCTCAGGTGCCTTCCACATACTTACCATTGCTCTTGGCTGAAACTATTTCTAAGAAAGAGCCCCTTTACTGCTTTTCATACCTGGGAGATTTACATGGCATGGTTGTGCTTGTAGGATTCTAAATGTCCTTTCCAGTGTTTATAATATGGTTATCTGTCTAATAATTAGATCTTTGCCATTTTGAAATTATAGCAAGAAGAACAGAGTAGGTTAAAAATTTGAGATTGAGAAAATGAGGTTTCCCTCAATTTCCAGAAATAGGGTAACATGATGTCTACTATTTAAGTGCAAAAAAGGAATCACAGAGCTAATTACATACTAGGTGAATTAGATTAGATTAGATTAAATTAAATGTCATGACACAAATTCACACAGCTATTTAGTCTTTTAGCTATTCTATTAAAGGGAGAATTTGATTGCATGGATCAAAGAACAGCTAATGGAGTATCACAGCCCAAATGGAGCAGGACCAAAGTGGCTCTGGTTACAAAAGAGGTTATGCAGGTTGGTCACAGGGAGTCCAGCTCTGCTTAGGAGATGATTAATTCCTTTTCAAAGTTCCCATACAAATATGCTGATAGGAATCCTCCCTGGAGACAGTAGTTATGATTGTTTCAGACTATCTTTTGTAGTTAA
This sequence comes from Sakesphorus luctuosus, assembly GCA_013396695.1. Classification (NCBI taxonomy): domain Eukaryota; kingdom Metazoa; phylum Chordata; class Aves; order Passeriformes; family Thamnophilidae; genus Sakesphorus; species Sakesphorus luctuosus. The sequence continues at coordinate 203,977 of VWZD01005774.1, forward strand.
ATACGGCATTTTACTTTCAGCCCTTCATTTTGAGCACTGGTAGGAGAGTGCATTGAATTGCTAGATAGAAGCACCAAGAGGTCAATTTGCCCTGGTGTTAGCCAGCTAATTTGTATTGTGAATGTGTTCGTCTTACAACATGCAATCCTACACATTTTATAATTAAACAAGTAGAACAACTTATTTTCATTGCCATTTTAGCCATGTTTCTATGAAAAAATAAACAGTAACGCCTATTTCCTGATGGTATTTTCTTCATCTGATGTTTGATTGCATAGATTGTGTATCATTTCTTAGACTGTAAAAAAATAGGAAGCCGTATCTTGGGATTCTCTAAGGTTTGGGGGATTCTTCTTAACAGCTCTTAAGAAGATGGTTTCAGCTTAGTGTATGGCATCATGATCTTGGATACAGTTCAGTTGTGAGAGGATGAAGTAGGTCAGAAGAGATTATCAGCTGGTAACTCCTCACTGCAGGACCTCCTGTCTCCCACAGGCTTTTATATGCTGCACCAGCACTGCAGCACATCTCTGTAAGGGAGGATAGTCCTTCTCAACAAAACCCAGATATTTGTGTTTCTGAGTGAGGTCTACTTCTTGCCCTCTTGCCTGTTTGTAGTGCAGCATCTGTGCAGTAATGAACACCCTTCTTGGCTGGTATCTGTCCACATCTGACTGCCATTTCAACATGATGTTCAAGTGGTATACTTTCAGTTTTGCTTCTCAGGGCATTAGTGGCTTATATAGTTAATGCCCAATAATTATCGATGTCATAAAAACATGGAGGGCTAAGAAATGTAAAGAATTGAAAAATTTAACCATAGTGACTGAGGTAAACTTTTCCCTCTTTTACCTTCTTCTATGTAATGGGCTAGCCCATGTTCAAGGAGAAGTGAGGAAACTCTGATTTTAGTTTTGCTCAGTTTGACAAACCATTCCCCCTCCATGCTATACAAATTCAGGCTTGAGCAAAGGAAACACATCTCTCCTGACTGCTGTAGACTTTAAGCTCACTGCTGCATTTTCCAGTCCTGCCAGGGGTTTGCGGATGCCATTAACCCACCTTTGGACCTTGGGTTCTCCAAACAAGCATCCAGCACTCACAATAATGAATTAAACATATTTATGTGGGAAGAGCCTGTGCTGCATGGGGTTTTCAGAAGCAGAGCTCTGTAAGCGTTAGAATGAGGGGGGCCCAGCCAGCAGACCTGGGTCTCTGCAAAAGCCCAGCATAGAGGGAGGGCAGCACATGGACCTTGGAGATTATTGAACAATTTGCTGGCTCGCTGTCTGCATATTTAAATATAACCTTGAGGTAAAATATTTCTGAATTTAGTTTATTCCTTGTGTCAAGATCCATTAGCAGCATGTCAAGGTCCATAACTGTTATCATCTGAAATGCTGGAATGTTTTTTTTTTTCACAGCTTATTAGTGGATGTTTGTGCTCTGAAATCTAGATGGAGTATTGTTTTGCATGAAGCATGGTTATTTATTTTTCCATTTCAGGAAAGGAATGTGAGATGAATAAAACTGTTCAGTGCATATTTCTGTTTCGTTTAGGAGTAATTTTTCTCCCTTTTCTCTGTAAAATCAAATCCTTCTTTACTGACATTAGTCAAATTTGTCAAAAACTCTATTTTAAAGAGTCTCCTGATCCTGGAGGACAAGTTGCTTGGTCTTGTGATGATGAAGGAAAATCAAAGTTGAAATGCAGTTAGCCATGAAAGATATACATTCCTGAACTGCAAGAGATCTCTAGTGATATTTAAAAAGTGCTTCAAATGTTCTCAATACAGAGTGTTGAGTCTGGGGGTTTGTGGTTTATTTTTTTTGTTTGGTTGTTTTTTATGTTTTTTTTTTTTTTGTTTGGTTGTATGGGGATTTTTTGTTTGTTTTGGTGTTTTTTGTTTGTTTTGGGGGTTTTGGTTTTGGTGGTTTTTGTTTTGTTTTGTTTTTTTTGCTTCTTAGAAATTGTTATTTTTAGATTTAAGTAATGCTGTCATTGTAAAACAATAACAGATTGCAGTTGTTCCTCATGGTGGATATGAAGAATGAGTTGTCTTTGTTGGTACTGTGTGGTAACTGTTCACAAGTACAACATCAGGTTCCATGGAAGTTTTCAATTACCTCTTCTGTTGATTCACTTCTAGCATGAGGTACTATGATACTTCAGAAGACGATGAAATGTGATTGTCCCACATTCTTCCTCTTTCCTCTTGACAAGTTCATTTGGTCTTCGGGGGAAAAAATCCCTCACCCATACTGGTTTATGGAGTGAAACACTTGAATACAGTATAAAACAGAGCACTAAGTGTACAGTAGTTGTGTTCCTTCAAGTCTTCTTCAAGTGATAGCTAAGTAAAATAGAATAGTTTTGTTATTGCTTGTATGGTAAAATTCATGGTGAAATAGAAGGAGTTAAAGTTTGATGCATATCATATGAAAAACAAGCCGCAGAACCTGTTCTGCTTAACTGTCATATAAGAGCTTTTGTCACTTTAAAAATAGGTCATATACTTCCTTCTCCTTTTAAGTATTTGACTTAGAGATTCATGGATAGCAGGAAATGTCAGAAGTAATTCATAATGCAGTTTACTAGTTGATGTCTAAATATGTACTGGGATCTGCTGAGCAGCTCTCAATGGGACTGAATGAATGGGCAGCCTTGTATGCAGGGATTTGTTTGGAGAGTTCTTGATCAGAGACTGCTTCATTTCTTTCCTGACTTATTACCTCTGTCAAGAAAGTTTACTGAGGTACATTTATGAATCCTATATTGCTGTAAATATTGGAGTTTAAAACTATGTGAATACTCTAAAAGTCATGAAAAATATTTTTAGTTTGCCCTTTGTTTTTATGTCAGTTACTTTCATTTACTTTGTTTCCAAATTATTTACCCCTCTTATCCTGTTGATGTTCTCAGTATTTCAGACTCAGCTGAAACCTGCAAGTCAAACAGGTTTTTCTGTTCTTTACCTTTTAACAGCCTGTTGAGGCTTTTTGATAGAGTTCAGCTGACAAGTTTTGCTTCCTGGAGTCTTGTAGGGTTGGCCTTGCTCTGGTGTTTCATTCAGCTTAGCCATTACAGCAGCATGAAAGCAATCACTTGGTTACAGTTTTAGATGCAACATAGATACAGAGGATATAATCTTTAAGATTGCATATATAATTGTGTAGGGCACTGAGGCCAAAGGAAACCATAGAAACAGGCTGTGCTGTCACTATTGTCCTTGATGACAGGAAGAGGGGAATGGAAAAGGGTTTGCAGCCAAATCCCATAGCCAGGTTACACGGCAATTGGGAACAGCTGGGGCTGTGTATGTGTGTACCACGAGTTGTAGCGAGTGTCTGGCAGTGACTCCAGCACCTCACCCCTGCGACTTGCACATATGCTCTCCATTCTGCTGTCTCTTAACCTGGCTGTAAGTCAGGCTCGGGGAGTGCCAATTGCAGGGTTTGGGCCTGTGCTCTCAGCCTCAATGTGCTGGGCAGCTCCTGTCCTGCCCATACTTAAATACAGCCCTGTGCTCTGCTGTGGGCTTCAGGCAGCAGCAGAACTGTGCCTGGGCACAGTCTGTGTGTATATGCTGGTGAATAAGGGAGCAGAGCTGGTTTGCCTTGAACCTCTCCATGACTAATAGTGTATACTTAGCTATGATGTTCCCACCCACTTGGTCAACAGAGTTGACCTACCAGGGTTCATGCAGCAAGCATGATGGGGGAAGGTGCTCTGTGCAGGCAAAGAGAGGTGGTGGAGAGTTCTGTTCTTGTTCCACCTGGAGAAGAGAAGACCAAGGGGAATTGAGTTGTGGTCTTCAACCCCCTAATGGATGAGCAAAGGGGAGGTAAAGCCAAACTCCTCTTACAGAGGCATGGAAAAAAGGGCAAGATGCAGCAGTCATGAGGGCTAGCAAGGGAAACTCATGCTGGTTGTAAGGAAAAGTGAAAGCCTAGTGAGTGCCTGAACGCTGCAGGAGTGTGGCAGAAAGGCTCTGAAAACTCCAGCCTCTGAGATTTTCAGAATTTAATAGGACAAGTTGCTCCAGCATTTGCCAAATTTTGAAGATTGACCTACTGTCAGCTGGACCTCTGGGCAGCTTGTCCAGAATTTTCTGTTGGTATTTGAAACCATCCTTAAGCACGACTGCAGAGCTTCTGTTGTGCTGCTACAGAGATCTATGGGCAGATTGGGTTTTGTGGCCATTTACCAACCCAGTGTTTCTGCACATGTTTTGATGGCTCGTTCCTCCTTTGGAAAATTGGAGAAAAACTAGTGTCATACTGCATGTATGAACATTTGTAAGCTTTCCTGCACCAGACCTTGTGGAGAAACAGGGTTTATGTACCTCGAATCTGTTGAACAGTTGCCTAAAGATGCAGACCTCTCCTGTGGGTTATGTTTGTGCAGCTGCAGAGGTCTTTCTTGAATGGGACAGAGAGTTTCATGTGAAAATCTGGCTTCTCTTATCACTGCTGGGACTTTGAGAAGTACTGAGCCATGGGTGAAATCAGTGTGACCTGCAGAGTGTTTTCTCTCCCTGAAACCAGGGCATATATTTATGTGCCTTTGTACGGAATTAGATGTAAACATTTTGGCATCTTTATTCTAATAGCCATGGGTTTTCATGGAACAAACTAAGATATTTCATAGACTGTCTTAATGTGTTGTTGGCAAGAGAATAACCAAAGCTTTTCTAGATCTTCTTTAAGGCTTCTGTCCTTATGCATCATGAGACCTTTAGTAATAAGCATTTGTGTTTCAATTTGCTGACATTTATTGTCATTATGTAAGATCACCACACTGTCTGTACTAGCTCAGACTGAGTGTCTGGCTATGTGGCCCAGTAGTGTGTTTCCAGCTGTGTCCCTTGTCCTGCCCTGGGATCTAGCAATGACAGTGGCTGTGTCTGTCTTGGTCTTGACTGTTTTTCAAGATGGTACTAAGGGATGCATCACCTGAGATGATGAATTTTAGCTCATTTTTGGAAGTGTAGCCTAAATTTAATTGAATGCAGAAATACAGCTTAACAGACTTCTATTTATATCTTAGTAGAGATACCCAATGACACTGCTATAGATTGCATTTTGTCTGTACTATTAACAGGATTTGACCTAAGACTAAAACCTAGGTTGTGCTGAGAACCCTTAACTCCTGTTATTTCAAAACTTTGGGGTTAAATAATCTTTCTGGATTGAAGTGATATGCTACATTTTCATAAAAGCTGCTAAAGCGGTAGGCACATGTTTTGCATTTCTTTGCACAGATCTATAATTTTAACTTGTAGTATGCCCGAGCTTTTTTCCAAGGTCAAAGCTGGTTTTCCCTGGGAACAACACAGGCTGTGTCCTGTGAAGTATATGAGACTGACATTCGGGTAGTGCTGCCAGTGTTGGAGAAATGCTTGGCTGGGCTTTCTGCATCTTGCCTCTGAAGCACATAAGGTCTACATAGATCTAGAAACGTGCCATAGTCATGCCTATTTTAGAAAGTAGCAACAGCATGAGCTGCAAATTTAAGTTGGCAGAAGAAGCTTGGCTGTTAAGCTAAAGCTGTCAGAAACTGCCATAATGCTGGTTGGATACTCGATTTACCTGTTAAGAATTAGAAAAAGGCAGCTTCTCAGACTCTTTCTAAATAGAAAGATACTTAATATTTTTTGAAATGTGTAGAAATACTGTGTATTGGAGTCAATCCCAGCTTCTGTCTTAGTAATTTTGTTTTCATACATGTGTTTCTTAAGAGCAGTAATTATATATTTATTAGAGTGATAGATACTTTTGGTAAAGCTGTTTGCACTGTGGGCATCAAAACTCACAAAGACTTCAGTTCTGGATTTCATCTTTAATTGTAGTTACTTGTTGAAGCTATTTTTGAGATATTGGCTAGGTTATGGGTCAAATTCAGTTGCTAAATCATCTACTCCTCCACTACTTCTCTATATAAATGGTTGTTTTCCCTCACTTATCCCAAGACTGAGTTTGCAAAATCAGAGCTGCCTTCCCTCAAGACAGTAAAAGGTAATGAACCTATTGCTTCTTGTGATAGTCCATTTCTGTAGTAATCTCATTTCCTGCTTAGAAAATGCTATGCTGGTTTATTTTTTGGTAATAAAAAAATATTTTTTTCCCTAATTGAACCTATTTTCTGTAAATGAACCCGTGAATCTGTTTTAAGGAGTTGTGCATTCAGTGTTGCTTACAGAGGCCTTAGCGGTGGGTAAATAGCAAACCTTGACATGTTAATGCAAGATTCCTACTCTTACCTTGTCTTATGGCTCTGTGCCATGGATCTGGAAGGCAGACCATGTCTCCTGTGCTGGAAGACAAAGCACTGAAGGTTAGGTAGCCCCTAGGTAAATGTGCTGTGGGGAAAAAATATATATGGAAATTATTTTCAGTGCATTGATATTATGGTACCATGAAGAATTAACTATTCCCAAAGAACCTATGTTGGTCCCAGAATACTTGGCATTTTACCTTGACAGCTGTGTGTAGCACTGCAGCAGTGGGGAGGGAGGGCTTTGGATGGGTGGTATGAGCTTCCCATCCAGAAGGGCTGTTCTACTGACCCATAACCCCTCTGAGTTCCACTCCTTCCTTTCTCTAGGCTGTGAACTCTTCTGCTGTTTCCAGGATGACCCTGGAATCTCACCATCAGTTTTAAATCTATTTTTATCAATTTATTTCAACTTTTGTTTCATACTTCTCTGTAAGCATCCATGCCCTAAAGAAAGCATTAATACCATAAAAAATTGGAAAACCTTAAAATACAAATAGTGTAGTTATTAGGGTAATTGCTGTTATTTTAACGTTCTGTGATTTTTTTTTTAACTGCAATTTATATTGTTTGTAAACTATTGGGAGGAGATGCTGTTTCTGGCTTGGTGTCATATATAAATAGTTGTAGTGTTCTTAGTTCCAAATTAAAAGTAACATTTTCTCTTTAGGAAAATTCTGCCATATTTTGCAGGAAGCACTTCTTTTTTTGGTAGGATATATCAGTTTGCATGTATGTTCTCTGGTGTTGAGGTTTCTTGTGGTAGAATTTCAGTATGGTACTGTTGGGTCTGCGTATTTTTATAAATTAGTTTTTAATAGTGTTTTTGATCCATTGACTACAAGAGAAGGGGATTTGCTTGTACACACAGGAGAACTGAGAAGAGATTTGTGACTTGTGTTTGATAGGATTAGTCAAGAGGAGAAGAATCTGAAATACCAAAGTCTGAATTAAATGTTCCTTCTGTTAGGTCACTCTGACTTTACATGTATAAGACTTAATACATTTTGGGTTATTTTTGGCATTGGCATGAGTGGCTGACATTTGCCTGTAGATGTAAGAAAGGAAAATGAAAGGTTAATTCATTTGCCATCTTTCACTAAATTTTTAAAAAGAATATTTGATCCTCAGCTTGTCCAGTGGCTCAAGGAGGGAAGGCGGGAGGGAAGACTTTGGCTTGCGAAAGCCAGTTGCAACAAAGCCAGTTGCCTGGTGCTAACTCCATGTCCCTGGCAGCTTAAATATTCCTGCCCTTGATTTTTGTTTCTCTCTGGATCATATCCACAAGGAGATTTCATTTCAAAAAGAAATCAGAATTGCAGCTGATGTCACCCATAAGATAAGACTGCACATGTAAAAATACTTATAAAAATTTTTTTAAAAAATCACCAGAACCAAATGCTGGAAAATGTGGGGCTTTTTATTTTTACATGGTAGGAAAAGGCAGCATGTACTGGCACTGAAGCTGAGAGCGTGCAGCCCCACCAAGGAATCTGTGCAGCCCACAATGACGCCTGTCCCGGCAGACTCTTGCCAGCAGCTGTCACTGTCACTTGCCAGTTCTTTAAAGGTGGCATTATGTGACAAAGAGATAACATGCAGCTTTTTCCTCTAGAGGCAAGCTTAAGTTAATATTTCCCCAAAGGCCAGTGTTACGGATAAGTGCAGCAAAGTGGAAAAGCCCTGGGTTTCTCTTTACTCACCCATCTCCCTTTCTCAGCTGGGCAGGGAAGCTGGAGATTGAGGGAACTTTCCAGTTTTTCACTTTTTGCAGCTTTCATCAGTTACAATCACATGGATACAATAGGTAATTGGGAAAATATTTATCATCCATTCCAGGTCACACTGATAACACGTGTCAGCTTTTGAATCCCTCACTGACCTGACAGCTTAGGTTTGGGGTGAAGATTATTTCAGTCCTGGGGGCTGGTACTGAGTCAAGCTTGTTTGCTTGAGTATGTTTGTCTAGATAAAGTGGACCTACTCCAACCCATAAATGGCACTTTTGTGTAAAAGACATTGAAACAACGGAGTTCATCTTAGAAAAATCTGACCAAAGTGCACCACACTGATTGTGCCCTAGCACTCTCTGTTTGGAAGCATCAGGTTCCTGTGTTCATTTGTTTGTTGGAAGGTTTTGATCATATCATCGTTCTAGAAGAGTATCATTACTGGTAGAGTTTAAGAGTGGGGGAAAAGCATCTGCATAACAAGAACTGTTCCAAGGAGAGGTGGAGCAGGCGGCTCACATTGGGGATTGCTTGCTGTGGATCAGCACAGGGTGTTTATGAAGAACTGCATTGCTGAACACTCCTGTTACAGGTTTTTGTTGTTAGAAGCTTTTTGTCAACATTGGGCTTCTATTCCAGAGGTAGCTTACAGTGGGTTGTGCCTGCACCCATTGTGCAATGCACTCACCATCAAGTTGAATGAGCCTGGTGTAAAAAAAATGCTGACAGGTATTCTTTGCAGGAAATCCCCTGTATGGCACCATATCAGGCTTTAACTGGGCTTCCAACTACAGAAGCATGTTTCAGAAGCTGTATTTTTAGAAGTGTACTCCAAAATTTAGATTTTATATTATAATTTAAGAAGTTCATGAGGGTTATTTAAAGAGCTGCTGAAGCAGCAGCCAGCCCTGAAGCTTGCAGTGCCTGTAGGGAAGGCCTGCCCCAGTGCACTGTCTTACCCAGAGCATCAGGATAAGGCATGGGCAAGTTAACTGTGTTTTATGTGTGCCCAGAAAGTCTCAAGAAATCAGAAGTGCTAATGCGAGGGATGCTGACTTATCAAAGGAGTGCAGCCACATGCAAGAGGATTAATTTTACTAACACATACTTAGAGTTTGTCAAGCTAATAAGGCTCTGTGACATCTCATGTGAATCCACAAAAGAGTTGAAAAACTTTGAAAGTTTGATGCAAATAGAAGTATTTTAGAGTTCAGATTTTTTTAAATATTATTAATCAGAGACCAATTCCAAATATAGCTTTAGTCAGCTTTCTTGTGCAGACATAGATACTAAGCTGTTATTCCTTAAAGTTAAATTGCCAGAGCCCCTTCATCTATGAACTATTGTGCTACAAATTATTAACAGAAAACATTATTCTGCAAGTTTTATCTGTATCTGTCTTATGTAATTTAATACAAATAAAATATGCTAGGGCATTAAGTGTTCATTTGTGAGAATAATTTTGTTTATTCAGCTTGAGGAAACTGAAGATGAAGTTGAGTACACTTTAAAAAATGTAGGTAGGAAGCAAGGAAACAGGTTTTAATTATGATTTAAAACAAAATAAGCAAATAACTCTAGGATAAAATGATAAAAGATTGCTGTAGGTTGCTGCAGTGGTACATTAACATACTAAACTATTTAGAGTGTGACACATTTTCCACATCAGAATTAAACAAATAACAGCTTAATACGTTAAGTCATTCCAGTGACATCTGCTCTGTCAGTTGCCTACGGGCTGGAAAATTAAGTCTTATGGCAAGAGATACACAGATGGATCCAGCAGCTCAGGATTTGCTCCAAGTGGTGGAGGGCTGGGGGCCAGTTTTGGGTCCCTTGGTACCAGCCATGTTGGTGAGGTGCTTTTGGCCCCTGTCTTGCTTTGGTATGAGATGCTCAGCCAAGGGCATTGTCACCACTGTCCTATTTCCCCCACAACAGCAATAAAATCAGTGAGTGGAACAGAGAGGCCATTTCTGCTGCTTCCAAGAGGAATTTCACATACTGTGGGAGTGTTTTTTCTTTTCTTTTTTGTCCTGAATATTTTTTTCCTTTCCTTGAGACTGCATGGCTGAGTGGAACTTGCCCTTCTCTTTCTGCTCTTCTCAATACTCTGGGAAGATGGCTTCACACCAAAATTCATCTGACTGGCATTATTTCTCCAAAGCAAGGTATTGTAGTGTATCTCTAGGATACACTATATCTTTAAATGATCTTATACTTTTAAAAAAAGAAAAAAATACTGTACTATAATCAATTTACTAGTTAGGATACATGCAGAAGCAAAAACCTTTATGTAAATCCCTGAGATCTATCTATTAGGCCATGTATGCACACAAGAAAAGGAGAAAACCACAAGCAGTAGCATCTGTAATTATGAACCAGAATACAACTTGGAGGCTCCTTTCTATAATTTAGGTTTAGTTTTTGTTGTTCATACTGGAAGGGGTGAGAAGACTTTATAAAATGTTAAAAATCTTTAACCTTTTTCTGCAACTATGACAACTAGAACCAAATTAAAATAATAAAAAAACTAAAGAACAGATTGCTGCACAATCACATATCACACAGGGATGGTACTTAATTTAAAACATCAAGTATTTCAAGGCTGTGATAGAACTTTGAGGCTTAACAATACTTCTTATATTGCAGTCAAAATTCCCAGAGCTGTTACATGGAAGAGAGAGCCAAAATTCACAATGCAGCCAGATTAGCAGTGTTAATCACATTACTTGTTCTTTAAGTTGCCAGGAACCTGTGTAGGGTGTAGAGACTGGAAACTGGATACCTGTTCAGTAATGCCTGTGTGTGACCCACTGGATACGTGGTTTGGTATTTACTGTCTCAACAAAATCCCTACTTCTAAGGCAAATTGCAATGTTAAATGTGTAACTTTGCAAGCTACCTTGGGTTTTTAGCATTTTGGTGCATGCACAAACTTAAAAACACAGCTTGGCTTCTCTAGTTCATTGTAACTTTCTGGTGCTGGAATTACCAAGGTCTCATACTTGATTTGTAGGGTCAGTTCTTGGGCCAGGCTGCTGCAAATCTGCATATTTGTTGTGACTGATAGCACTGTGGGATGAGAAATTTATGATGATGTTCATATGTATATATAAAAGGTAATTCATGTAGCCATTTACTCATATGTGTGTCTGAAATTAGCTTCTATTCTTTTAGAATGCAATGGCCTAAAACTACTTTTTGAGATCAGAAATGTTGACCCTCACCCCCTTCCAAGGTGTTCCAATTTTCTTTATGGCAGATCCAGATAGAAGAGTTTTATTTTATTAATTGGAGTGAGTAGTATAATACTATGATGGAAGGTGGTCCTGTGAAAAAACCTGGATGGGTAAAGATGCTGTGGGTTAAAGGGGTTCAGCAGGACTGAACACCAGGTAACTTTTCAAAAGGTGCAAAATATGGGTTTGGAAGGCCACTTTTAATCATCCTACTTTAAAGTGTGTGTCCTCATTCACTTGTGATGGTGTTCATGTTAGAGAGGGATTTTAGGGAGTTGTTTTTTACTGTCACACCATGGTCCTGCCACTAGGATGAAGTGGAGCAGGTCCCTGGACAGGCAGAGGCTGAGAGGAGAACATCCTCCTCTGGGAGCCAGGCCCCTTTGGGAGGCTGAGGGAGAACATCAATGTCTCCATGTCCTGCTGATGGACTGTAGAGAACATGGACCCAGACTCTGCTCTGAGGTGCATGGCAAAAGGACGAGAGTCAACCCCGACACGACTTTTAGAATGGCAAATTCTGTTTAGATACAGGAAGAAACAAAATTCCCAAGAAGATTGTGGCCTTACATCCGTGGAGGTTTGAGATCTGGACAGGGCAAGGCCCTGGGCAACCTGATCTGGTGCGAGATGCACTGAGGAGGCTGGACTAGATGACCCCCAGAGGTGCCTTCCAACCTAAATTATTCTGGTTCTAAATATAGCACGTGAGTGTGCTAAACTTAACTTTGGTATGATTAAAAGTACATTTAAAGCTAAAGCAGGACAGCAAGACAATGCTTCTGGGACTCTTGTGCAGCACTTCCAAAAAGTACAGGCACATGTAGGTTTTCAGTGGAAGCTCAGTTACTCTGAAGCATAGAGATGTACCAGCTGAGAGTTACGTGGTGATGGTAAAACCATAGCTGTGTCTCGGAGTGGGCGTGATGCTTAGATGTACTTTGTAAGGGGTCATATTTATTTCTGCAGGTCATAAACTGAGCAGCTGAATGGATTTGAGGCTTTTAACTCCCCTTCTGTGACAGATAATTAAAGGATCTAATCTCCTGTACTGCTGACCTGAGAATAAAGACAATATATTTCCAATAGTCTGTAGATTTGCTGTATAGCAGAGTACACAGCTTCTTATTTATAATTTATCACATTCTTAGTACAACTAGGCCAGTTTTAGATAGTGTCTTGATTTAAAGTTAAATCTTGGCACTGTCATTTTCTTCTGTACTGAATGTGAAATATGTAGGGAATTCCTAGGCAGGACAGGTAGAATGTCAGTAGTATAAAGCTGTCTGTAAATTGATAGAAAAACATCCTGAGGAAAAGGGACATTTTTTAAAGACTAGAGCAATTTGGAGTTTAAAAAACAAACTTTATTTTATTATATTTTCTAATGATGTCCATACCAAATCATACAACTAATAAATGGAATGATATGTAGCAGAGTTTAGGATTACCATGTAAGCATTAAAGCCTCTGAGTAGGTCTAAGTGTGCTTAAAAGGTTTTGGATTAGTGCTTTAATTAAAAGTAATTAAATCTTACTATGTGAGTATAATACATTTTAAAGTGATAGTTTTAATTCTACCTTTGTACAAATGTAATCTCACTGGTTGAAAAGGGAACATACAGAATGGATAAAAAACTCTTCACTCAAAAGCTTTCAGAGTGATAATAATGAGTTTATTTTCTGTCCTTCCCAGTTTCTGGTAGTTATTAACAGGCCAAGTGTGCAAGTAGAAATCTGTCAGTCTGTTGGAGCATCCTTGGCGACTGCTCTTACGGTACTGTAGAGTTGGGCCCATAGGCTGCCTTTCTGGAGGAGAAAGAGATGACTTACAGCAATTTTCCTTTACCCTTACCTGCTGCTAAGTGGAACTCACAACTGGAATTGGCCTAATCAAGTTGTAAAAAAGTGTTGATTACACGTCTATGGATATAACCATGCTAGCAGACTGTAAGTAGTGGGTCTGATGGGATGAATTAGGTGGTAGATTTGGCTTGCAATTGGAAAAAAGTTAAATGAAGGCTTGAAAGAAATAAAACTGTGAAGTGCGCAGAAAATCTTCTTGAGCTAGAGGTGAAAGAATTCTGCTGCTTTCTCAAGTGTCATAATGAATGTCACTGTATTAGTGGTGCATTTTTAAATAAAGGTAATATTACTATGTGTATTAAAAACCTCCATTACACTATTTTGACCAAAGAATACTTTATCAAACAAATTCCTTTATTTTTAGATAAGAGATAGAAATTATAGACAGACACAATATTGCTCATTTTTTGAAAACTGTTAGCTAGAATTTTGGGCACTTTTTATTATTTTGGTTAAGAGGAAGATTTGACAGCAAGTGCAGATATTCCTTGCGAAATTGCATTTTCTTAAGACAACAACATGAACAAAGGCCTTTTTTTGTGCAAACAGCAGGGCCAAAGAACAGGTGGCGATCTCCTGCTGTTTCTCCACTCCAGATCTTTTACTTCTCTTATTATTGAAATCAGTTGTTGGTGGGTTTTGCCTTTTCTCTGGTCCTTCTTCTCTTCCCTTAGTACCATATCTGTGTTTGCCAGCTGTTCCCAGGTGTTTATAAGCAGAGGTTTTCTATTGTTTTACAAATCTTCCCCTAAAAGAGGTGGCTTTTTATTTATTTCTTTGGTTTCACTTAAGCTGTGAAGTTTTAGTCTACACTAAAGATACAATTTGCATGTTTATTCAGTATTTGGTTATATTCTGAACTTGTGTAATCAGAATCTGGAAGTAAGAGTTTGTAACATTGTGGAAATACTTAGACTTTCTTCTTCCATTTCCTAATTTTAAAGTTTAGAGATTAAAGTTGTTTAATTTTCATTATACAATGCCACACCATGTTAACTTTTGCCCAAGAGAAATGCTTAGACCCTTATATATCATATCTGTGCTTTGAACAAAATATATTTGCACATTATTTCATATACAGTGTGATTTTGTTTGGGAATTACTAATTCTGATTAAATTTGCATTGCTATTGGCAGTAGCATTTCAGGGAAAAAAGTTAGGATGGTATAGACATAAAAAGTAATTATGATCCTTCTTCCCAGAAGTTTGCAGTGTTACCTGCAAAAGTCATCAGGACAAATATCTGTGGAGGTCTTTGACTCCGTACATATGAGTATTTCAGTTGACTTCAATACAGCTGAAATACTGTGCTGGTATTTTTCATTCTTTCTTGATATTCATGGTAACATAGACTCTACTAGTGTTAGCATCCAAAATATGAAAGACTGTAAATGGATTCATGTCTGCAGGGGAAAATCCAAGAAAGAGGTTTGAAAACTTGGGTAATTCGCAACTAAAAGTTTTAATTATGTAGAGATACTTGGAGGGGGCAAGTAGCACAGAAAGGAATAAAATTTTGCAATGTTTTGCTGAAGTAATGGAATGATATTTCGTAGTGAAGTGTTACCAGCCTCCCTAGATAGTTAGATATTCAAACATCCAAGGAACATTGTATTTATTAAAATTATTATTCACAATTTTCAGATAATTTGGAGGGACAGTGGTAGAAATTTGTATTTGCATTTTTCTTTTCTTAATGAAGGATAAGATTTTTCACATGTTTACAGGGCTCCATGCTGGAACCACAGAAAGCATTGACCAGGAGGATCAGCAGAACTGGCAGTTGAGTGACAGTGAGCTCTGTGAGATTCAGACATGGTTTGCGTAGGATATAAAGAAACTCACAATCACACCTAGAATTTTAAACAAGCACAGAAAACAGAATGAGCAGTTATGCACTCAGGTTTGGATTCATGGGGTCTGATTTCAGCTGTGTTAGGTGTCTATCCTGAGCTGCTACAACATTGAGTGGAAGGGAGGCAATTTCGCAGGATGTTCTGGGCCAGCCTGTGGTGGTGGACTTTATGGTAGGAAGTTTCTGTTATGATAGTGGGAACCCACTTTAACTACTTTAATCATTCCTGGATGCCTGGATTTAGGCAACCTGATTGCAACCCAATGTTTTACTTGTCTGTATTTGTGTAAAGCTCATGTTTACATAGAGTAAAGAACAGAAAACTTGTTCCTTTGAAGATTATAATTGCCATTGGGTAAAGATGCCATGTTAGTGTTACTTGTTGTGCTTTGGACATATGAAGCTGTCTAAAAGCATCATCATTATGAGCTCAGTGGTACAATGCATGGTGTTATAACCTGTCTGCCGTGGGTTGTCAGTGTGCTGTCAGACAGGGAACCTGTGACATGATGGGGGTCATCAAGCTGTATGGCTTGGAGCATAAGTGTGTGTCTTTTCTATGTGCCGACTGAAATTCTGCCCAGAGTCTTCAACTGAGTTTCAGTTCAGTGTTAGAAGAGAGACTAAAATTGAGATAGCAGAATTTCTAATGCTTAGTGAAAGAGAAAGGATTATTACTAGAGTCACTTAAAGAGTTGAGAGTGATTTGTGATTATTACTAGAGTCACTTAAAGACTTGAGAGTGATTTGTGATTGACAGTATGAAAAGTGTTGCTAGAATGACTGAGTCTGGAGGCTAGATCAGATTAAGGATTTCTGCAAGTCATGGTGGCTGAGAGTTTTGTATATTGGGCACCTAAGGTCTCTCTGGCTTGTGTAAGCCAGTTGGTTAATCAGTAGAGAGAAGCACTTCCACAAGATGTCTCAATTTGCACAGCCCCAATGACATGTGTAGCTAAAATTATTGCAGAGGTAAGGATTGGGTTGCATTAAGGAAGTGCTCCTAGTTCTCTGCTTATTTACTGTGTTAGCCCTTACTTTGTCCTTTTCCTAGCTATTATGTAAGAAACTGTATTGCTGAGATAATTCAATTGTATCATATAGTTTTTCATACCCTGACGATCCTATCAGTCTTTTCACAGAGTTGCATATCATGCTTTGAATATGCAATTAATACTCATTGCTTCCAGCTTGATCAGTTTAACTTTAGCCAGGTGGGGGTTGGTCTCATCTCTCAGGCAACCAGCAGTAGAGCAAGAGCTTAAGCTCTGCCAGAGGAAGTTTAGGTTGGATATCAGAAAGAAATTCTTTACAGAGAGAGTGGTCAGGCATTGGAATGGCCTGCCCAGAATGGTGGTGGACTCACCATCCCTGAAGCATTTTAAGATGAGACTGGATGTGGCACTTAGTGCCATGATTTAGTAATCAATGTGGGGTTGGATCAAGGGTTGGACTTGATGATCTTGGAGGTATTTTCTCTATGATTCTATGATTTATTAGACTGTGTTTTATTTAGGTGCCTTGCTCAGTGCTACAGTTCCATCTGTGTTTCAAGAGACCACCTAGAAAAGCAAAAAAGCTTCTTGAAATTCAGGCCTGTTCCTACAGAAACACTGTTAAAAACAAAAGGTTTTGAAGTACAAATAGTGATAGTGCCTAGCAGTGCAGAAAAACAAGTCATACAGTAGAGAATGTTGATTTCATTCACTACAAAGCAGTCCCTTTTAATTCAGTGAGAGCAAGGCTGTCACTCTAAATGATAGAGAGAAGTGGGATGCGATAGAAAGGGTATTTACCATCTGAGTCATCATTTACTTTATGAGTATTTGGACTGGGTGGAGATTTATCTTTGCTTATATTCTGTTTTAGAAATAAACACTGAAAATGTGCTGTGGTGGCATGGATCACTTGGTCTTTCTGTGCGTTGCATTAAACTAAAGTTGGGCTTCTCTCCCATTAAAATCATTATTCTTCTGTGATACTGTGGGAGTAGAGCAGAACCAGACTGTGCTCTGATGCTCCTTTGGTATATGGTCAGCAATGGGGAAGAGTAAAAAATACTCTTATGTGTTGCAGCCCTGGAAAACAGTATGGGAGACTCATTTCCTCCAGCAACATAATGCCAACTGGCCAAACAGCAGTGGGCAGTGCACAGACCAATTTGTAAACGATCATCCCTTGTGGGGTAGTGGAAGGGAGCTTGAAGTGGTTTAGGAGGAACAACTGTGAATGCAAACAGCCTCAGAGCCATGCATACAGCAAGAAGGGGGTGTGGTAGAACATGTAGTGGCACAAGCTCAGTCCATCAACAGCTGTGTTTGTGATGGCCCAACAGACCAAGTCTTGCCTCAGTGGCATGTAGGTCAAGGGATAGCATCCAATGTCATTGTCATTTTAGTAGGTTGTTTTTAAAGACTCAGATTGGTAGGATTATTGGCAATTGGAGCAGCTTGCATCCAGATGAAACTCCAGATTTCTTTCCCCTTGGGAGGAGGAGGAGGAGATGGAATGACCTACATCTGCACAGGGGATTGCCAACCTCCACATCGCAGTGGCTCAGTAGGCTTTTCTCTGTTCGAGACACAGGTAAAGGCTTCTCTTGAGACAGAGGAAAATAAGTGTTCACCAGGCCTTGGCTACAATTTCAGATTAATTGTATGTTTTCCGTAGAATGTGAGGACTTACCAGGTTCAGTTCCAGTGAAACTAAAAGCCAGTTTAGATTAAGAAAGTCTGTCAAAATGTTTTCTTTTGCTTTCTCTTGCTTTGACTTGAAAAGCATTCTTTGGTGCTGGTTATCAGCTGTATTTTACAGTTTCCCCTGGTGGTGAACAAAAATTTCTCAATCATACTTTTCATGGTGCAGGACTGCATTTGTTCACAGAACCATAGAACAATTCAGGTTGGAAGGAACCTTGAAAGATCATCTGATTCAACCTTTGGTGAGAAAAGGAGCCTAGATGAGATTATGTGGTACCCTTTCCAACTGCATCTTGAAAACGATCAGCAAAGGGGAATCCACCATATCCCTGGGGAGGTTGTTCCAGGGCCTAGTTGCTCTTACTGGAAGAAATTCCTTTCTTACATCGAGATGAAACCTCTCCAGGTGAAACTTGTCCTTGTTTTCCATGTGGCTCCTTGTAAAGAGAGAAGAGTCTCCATCCTTTTCATAGCTGCTCTTTAAATACTGTGATGAGGTCTGTCCTGAGCCTGCTCTTCTTCCTTCTTTTCCAGTGAGTTGGACTTAGAAAATACAGGCAATGTGAAGACTGTGGCAGCCTATTTTGTGCTCACCACAGCCTTACCCTGATATAACACTAGGACCAGACCTTGGCCACCAGTTTCCCTCACCTCTCCTAGACTAAGGTCTCCATGCAGAATCAACCTGGATGCAGAGGCTGGATGGGGACTAGTAGGTTTCAGCACCTCCTGCCTGCAGACCACATTACTGTTCCCTCAGCACAATGAATGTACTTTGTGGTTCAACCCTGATGAAATCAGAGGAGTGACATTAATGTGGGATTTGGCATTGGATTTTCATCTGTCATTCACTGAATTGCATTTCTGTACATGACCTGAGAAAAATGGTGTGCTATATATTTCTTTTTATAGATAAGACGTAATTTTATCAGATGATGTTGCTTTGTTGCCTTCTGTCTATAAAAGTTGAACATAAAGCTTCGGAACAAAATATTTACTTTGAAATAAAACTCATTTGGTGTCTGAATGAGGTGGCAGTTTGCAAACTAAGCAACCAAAACTTGGTCAAAAAGCCCGTTGTATAGATAGCTCAAAAATGTACTGCCAGTAATAGAACTGTTAGTTGCAGAACTGTGCGAGAAGTAGCACTGTGGCTGTGTGCTCCAGGGTTGTGTTTCTGTGACTATAACACGTTTCTGCTATGAATGTAGTGTTGAAAGATAATTGACTGCAGAAATTGTGTAGCCTGAATGTGAAAAGAGAGGCCATGCACTGATGTGTCTGAGGGGATGAAGCAAAATTAGTAGGTTTGTATGGGTGTAACTGAATCTAAAAAGAAATTCTCATACTGTGACACATTCACCACAATTAACTAATTTGCACCTGTGTAAGGTAGTGTGACTTTAGCACCAGCACTTCAGTAACATCAATACCTGTATATATTTGAAATGACTGTATGATTGCAAGTAAATAACAGCTAATCCCTTCTTCATGCCAAATTAAGCAGAGAAAATAAAATCAGTTCAGATTTATATATCAGAGTAATTATTTTAGAAATTTTTATATGCTGTAGAATACAACATAAAAAAGAACTTTGGAAATGTCCTTAAACTACTCTTTGCAATCCTTTTAGAAACATAATTCATATTGTATTAGTGGCAAGTAAGTAAATTTTATTTTAATTAATGATTGAGGGTGATGTGTTGTGGCTTGGATAGCAACATGAACTGTATTCTGTATTATTTTATCTTGCTTTTGCTTTTCGGTGATTCAACAACAAGCAGGCATCATTGTTGTTATTATTATTCTGTTTGTACCAGGGAATGGAAAGATAAATGAGCCATGGAAATTCCTTCTAAACTCTTTTTCCTCAGTTCCAAACACTTGCTCTTTTCCAAGCCAGGGAATGTGCTTGTTCCCCTTCTCCATTCGAGGACACAGATGGAGCAAATACCAGCCTGAAGAGTGATGCCAAGCAGGGGTGCAGCCTGGTTGGTGCTGCAGACCTGGCGGGACAAAATTGCACCAAAATGACAGTTTCTGATGTCGGGTCATGGCTCTCTGTAAACTAGACTTAGGCTGTGTTATGCCCCAGTCTGCTCAGTGGGCTTAGGGAAAGGTTGTTTATTCACTCTGGGCAGTGTGTGGGAGAAAAAACAAAATTCTCAGGAAATTCCATAACAAACTTTTACTTGCAAATTTTGGAACATGAAGGTAGAATGAGGTACTTGGAAAATTTTAAAACAACATCCAAGTAAGGCATTTCACAAACTTTGACTTAGCAAACTTTAACTTACCCAGACACAACAAGGCACTTACTAAGGCTACTAAGGCATTGACTGGAATTTTTTATTCTCATTCACAGTATATTTTGAGAAGAAGTTAGAAAAAGAAAGATAGAAAGAGAGAGAAAAAAGAAAAAGGAGAGAGGAAGGTTACTGCCTTTGGATACAGTGATGAAACTTGATTGTTGCAATTTCAATGTCCATTCATTGAAGCGATGGTGGCAGTCTTGATCCATCAGGAGTGGGGGAAGGCCCATGAAACACAAAGTTCAATGGGTTAATATCCACTCAGATTCAGATGGTAATGCCCTGGTGCCTCCAGGAGTTGGGGGAGATGCAGGAAGTTTTACACCATATGATGTAACACTGTGGATCACATGGAAGGCCCCTAGTGGAAGGCTCCAGAAATTAATCTGGGGGCACTTCGGGGGTCTTTGATGGTTTATGACACCATCTAAGACATGACAGCTGCCTCTCATGTCAGCATAGTTGAGCCAATTATGCCCCATTAGAAAGGAAGAACACCTTCAGGCCTGCAGGGGGATGTCCCATATCTCCTCTGGGGGGAGTAAGGGGAGGGGAGTTTTACAACTGAGCAAGTTCTGTAACAGAGGATATTGGCATGATAAAAAGCACTATCCTGCCTCCTCAGTATCTGCTTCTTATTGACCTCTTTCCTTATATGGCTCAAGCTCCAGCTTTTTGCTAAACACAGGTTGGTTGTGGTGGGCATCCTGTGGTGCTCTCACCCTCTGTACCTGGGCTGTCACATTGCACATCCTCAGCAAAGCACCAGCTGTTTTTGCAAATGGCCAATTGTTTGAGCCATTAACCATGAATATTTCAGTCTCTCAGACTGGCAGGCATATGGCTTGAATAACCAGTGGAGGTGCTAGAAGTGATTACCAGCCATCGAGGGAGCTCCAGAAGAGTACCAGACATAGAGTCCAGGGATTTTTTTCTTTTTTTAATTGATTCTTAAAATTTTGGAGATACTTATGATGGAACTGAGCAAGAGAGAATATCAATTAACTTAGATATACTCCAACAAAAAAAAAATCTGCTTTGTTTCATGGTATTGAAGTCAGCTCAGAGACATAACATTATTTCAGATGTTACTGATGGGAAGTTGTAACCTTAGGCAAGCAGGGAAAGGGTTGAACTTTCAGCTTGTTATGAGGCAATTGCTAAGATCAAAACTTGGCTGAATTCAGAAATGAATGCTGTTGAAAGTCTTTGACCTGGGTGAATAATAGTTTTGCTGGTGGGCTTTACTGGGGACAGTGTTGAATCTAACAGCATCACATTTTCAATTATGACTTTTTTACCTTCAAAACAATGCTCCATGTTGTTGACAAATTCCTGAGTGATCATCAACCATAATGAATGTATTTAAGTAGGCTTTTGATCTGACCTGCTGCTTTGCAGCTACATCCTTTTACAGAGAATGGAATTTGGAAAGCAAAAAGCAGAAAAATGTTCGCTGGCATGGTCACTGAGGGCTAAATGCAAGGATTAAAGTGCTGGGAGTTGGGTGTGTATGTGCAGGATTTAGAGTCCTGCAGATGAGGATGTATCTGAAATCCCCTCTGCCCTCTGGGGCAGGTTTCTTGTGCAAGACTTTTCACTTTGAATTCACAGTCTGGATCCTGAACTTGATTTCAGTGTCACTCTCCTTGCATTTGCAAAGCTAAGCAGAGCTGTCTGTGTAAACACCAGGGTTAGACTTGCAGCTGCTTGAGCCCCTGAATAAGAGGAATTTGCAGCTATGATTCCCTGTTGGAACTACTGGTGTTAAACTCACCTTGCCACTTCTTCAGATTGCCCTAATTTGAAGATAATAGTCACCTTGTTTTGCAGAGGCTGGTCTCTGCATATATGCTTGGCCATGTGTTATTATCCTGGTAATGGCATGCACCGTAGCTGCGCTGAGCTGCACGGTTTGCAGGAAGGCAGCCCGGGCTTGTGGGAGGAGTGTGTCCAACAAATGTGGCAACCCACATTATCATTTGATCATTTTGTATGATCATCATGGCTAGGCTTCGCGAACGAAGATTTGGGAAGGGCACTACCCACGCTTGCTGCAAGCACGCTGGTGGCTAAAAAGGCCGATACGGGATAGGCAGGTCCGGTCACAAAAGGCACAGCGGAACGTCTCTGCAGGTGATTTTGGTGAGGAACGGTTCTTCCTGCATTGTCTTTTTTCCTCGAGACTGACTCTGCGTGTGTTCTCAAAGGAAGCAGCAGCATCGTGAATGGTATGTCTCCATGAATCCCTGTTGGAGGCCAGAGTGGACCATTGATGGCAGTCAATATGGCCAAGGCTGAGGTGTTGTTTCAGTTTTGTATGATAGGTAGCTAGTGATTGCAGAATTATGGCAATGTCTGTGTAACTTTTCAGAACAGAGCAATGCAGTGAAGATCCTTTAAGTCTATCTAATTATTTAGGTAATAATTCTATTTATTCTATATTTAAGCACTTCACATTTCCATTGATTAAAAATCCAGACAATTTAAATGGTAATTTTATATGTAAAACAATGATAAATTAACATTTAGTGATCTCTTTTTGTGTGCATGTAGCATCAGCCCACACATTAAAATCCTCCCTTAAAAACCTGTTCCATGCATTCAGTTACTCCCAGAAGAAATATCCCAAAATTATCTTGAAATCTTTGCAGTGCCTGTCATCTTTCTTGCACCACTCACAATCCCCTAAATGTCAAATTCACATTGTAGTTAAATTCCTCTTGTATTAAAAGATATAAATTTTTTTTCTAACTCTCATGCCTACCAAGTGCAATTTTTGGCCACACCAACTGACATTTATTGCCTTGTTCTGCTTCTTTGGTTTTCCTCCCATAAAATGCGGGACTCATATTCTAGTTTCTGTCTTGGTGGTTCTTGTTACAGTACTGTTTCTGTTGCAGCCAGGATGCCTTCCATTAATACAATATATCCCATTATCCTGTTGCCTTTCCCAGCTTACCTCTAGGTATAAAGTTTACCTCTTGTGCTCTGCAGTTCATTCTCTGGTTAGTCCCTTGTAGTTCCTGACCTTTTAGAAATTAATACCTTTTGTTAATTGCTTGCCTTATCCTTATTACATGGCATTTTTTTCTGAGGTAAATTGTAGCCTATGACCTCTACGTAAGCAGATCTTTCCTTATCTGATGTGCCCTCCCTTTGTTACTGGCTATCCCTATCAGTTTCATAAGGTCAGCAATTTCCCTGTGTGGCAGTTTCATTCCTGAAAGTGTGACCTGCAGAACCATTGCTGTCGCTCTCATCTTTTCACTGGCCACCAGACCACGTCCCTCTATCCTCTGACCTGTGTCACTTTGCAGACTGTGTTCTGGACATGCTGGTACTCTGCCTGCTCATTATGAGACAGGGTTTGGTTTTTCAAGTTCTCTAAGCATTTTCTTGCACCCCATTTATAGATTTGATATACCAATTTTTGCCATTATAAAACCTCTGCTAAAGGCTTTGTAGGCTTTATGTTGTATTTCTGTTTGCTATTTTGGGTGTACAATTTTCTGAAGAATACTTGATGGTGCTTTCATTCTAGTTGGGGGAGTAAAGGGAACTAATGCACCCTTTGGTCTGCGTCTAGGTCTGCTGTGGAGTGGTCCCCCCTGGGAGGAAGGAGCTGGGAGTGGATGAAGTTCTGGTTTCAGTCATCTGACTTGCTGGCCAGTAGACAAGGGCTGTCATCACGAATTTCAGGGCTGAAGGAAGCTCTTTATTCCCAAGAGATAGCAAAGAGCAGAAAAGAATTTATGACCCAGTTACCTCTGGAGCAAGCAGAGCTGCCTCCTCTCTGTCACGCGGAGCTCAGAGTGGATTCTCAAGCCTGATTTTTCTTGCTTCATAAATATGCACAGAATCACAGAGTGGTTGAGGTTGGAAGGGACATCTGGAGTTCATCTAGTCCAACCTCTTTGCTACTCACTTACACTTCCGTGCCTTGTACTCCAAGAGCCCACTTTCTCTGACTTGCTTGTGTGTGTGTTTCCATTAAAGATGACCATGTACATAGCTCCTTGCTGTGCAGTTGATGAGAAATATTTTCTCATGTATAGACTTGAGGATAGAGGTGTTTGAGAGCCAGACATTTAAACTCAGGCTGTTTCTCAGCAGAACAGGTTTTGGTGACATGCAACAGGTCACTAAGGACAGGGTTGGGTGACTTTGCAAGTCCATTCCCAGGAGGAAAGAGATTAATGCAAGAGAGTCTTGGCAGCAAGCTGGAAGACATGAGTTTAGTTGTAGAGGGACCATTTACCCAACTAAATCTCAGTAAATCTTTACCCTTTTACTGCTCATTTTCACTTCTGTCATGGGTTTGTCCTTTTTTTTTTGTATCGTAAGTACTTCAGGACAAGGGCCATTCAGCAGTAGTTCCTAATTTGAATACAGGAGCTAGGAATGCATCTATTCAATTAATAAACTATGACAGTTAAAAGGAAAGATCTATTTCTTAATTTTATTTTTCTCCTACTGATAAAATATTGCCAAAATCTATATCATTATATACAGAAATATACTTAATTTTGTTGCATTTTTCATATCATAAAATATCCTTAGTTAGAAGGTACCCACAATGATTATCAGAGTTCAGATGCTGGCACTGCACAGGACAGCCTAAGAATCACCCTATATGCCTGAAAGCATTATCCAAATGCTTCTTGAAATCTGTCCGGCTTTGTGCTGTGACCACTTCCCTGGGGAGCCTGTTCCAGTGCCCAACCATCCTCTGAATGAAGAACCTTTTTCCTAATATCCAAAGTAAACCTCCCCTCGAACAACTTTAGGCCATTCCCTCAGGTCTTGTCACTGGTTACCAGAGAGAAGAGATCAGTACCTCAGTTTGTTTGTGATCACATTATCCTCAGTAGAAACTCCAAATGAACACTAACCTCGATCAAACCTTACTGAAGGCAAAAAGAACATGAATCAGCACT
This sequence comes from Sakesphorus luctuosus, assembly GCA_013396695.1. Lineage (NCBI taxonomy): Eukaryota > Metazoa > Chordata > Aves > Passeriformes > Thamnophilidae > Sakesphorus > Sakesphorus luctuosus. The sequence continues at coordinate 228,898 of VWZD01005774.1, forward strand.
GTAACTAGTTTTTTGTAGCTTGGAAGGAAAAACATGTTAAAGTGTACTGATAAAATCTGTGAAATATGATTTCTTGTATTTTCCAGCATTTTCAAAGTAAAATTCATTAATTACGAATTATTATGAAAAGTAAATTTCTTAAACTGTATTAAGACTGGACTCTGTAGTCTCCGTTTGCGATGAAACAGTCATATATGCAGTTGGGTAGAAACTTGGTGAGCGAGTTAAAGTCCAGGGATATAGTTTTATAAAGTCATAAAAGATTCCAAATGGGAAGGGACGCATGAGGATCATTGAGTCCAACTCCTGACTCTGCACAGGGTGACCTAAACTTTAAACCAATATGCCAATCCTAAGCAGCATAAGAATTGCTGTAAGCAGGCAGGTATATACGTGTAGTATATGGCAAAGTCACTGAATCTTAGGTGGTGTTATATTATTGGGTTTTTTTTAAATCTTAGTTAGGAAATACTTCATGTTTTATAGTGAAGAAAAAACTCTTAACATTGTTCCAGACTCTTTTTTTCCATTCTAAAACATATTTTCAGAGGAAGACTATGGAAAAAGCTCAAAATAAGTCCAGTGAAGTGCTGGGAGCATGAAAGAACAGAAACAGGGTTAGACTATATACTGTCATCTTCATAGAATCATAGAATATGTGAAGTTGAAGGGGACCTAAAAGGATCATCAAGTCCAACTCACTGCTCCTCACAGAAACTACCTAAAACTAAACTATATGACCAGTTCAGTTACTATTGATGTTCACTTTAGATTTCACTGGAAAGAGGGCAGTGAGTACAGGAAAAAAGCACAAGATAATTAGGAAAGGATCTGAAATATTTTTTTAAATGCCATTTATAACCCATGGTACCATAGGCTATAAAGATTTTGCAGCCAACTAATCCATTTCAGAGTGGCCTAAATTTGAAGCTAAGCTGTCTGATTGCTGTTTGCAGACATTGGTGAAGGAGTTGACCTGGGTAATGTAACCTTGGTGAAAGGAAACCTAAAACAGCGGGTGGGTGGATGCACTGCTGTGGCTACCAAGGCTGGAGGTTGTAAGAGAAGCAAAGTGTCTTGTCCTTTCCTATAGCAAGGGCAGTGTGCTGTTATAACTGTTAAAACAGGGGAGTTTGGCTTGTATTGATTTGTGAAATCAGGTTAAAGCAATACTGCTTTCTGGATCATTTGCAGCAGGTCTCTGAGCTCTCGCCTGTGCTGCTGTCACTGCTGTCTCCTGTCACACTCCCCCAGGTCAGCCCATAACACTAATGAAGTGCAATGGCCTCATACTTTGTGCCTGTGAAGCCCATGAGTTGCACTGGAGTTTTGCAGAAGCACCATAAAAAACCCTGTGAGCTCCTCGAGTGGGATTTCTGCTTTGCTGTGACCAAGTGGTGAGACTGCGGGGGAGGCTCGTGGATCACACCAAGAGTTGTAAATACAAATTAATGCACTGTGTGACTGCATTGTGACGGTACAACCTCAAAATTACATAGCATTCAGCCTCAGAAGCCTGGTGAGCAGAGGGAAAGGCTGTGGAAGAGTGAAAGCCCTTTCACTTTTCCTGCCTATTAATTTACATGCCTTCAGAGCATTGCTATTTAGCAAAGTGCCTTCTGTGTTTCTGCCAAGCTGAAGTAGCCGCTGGGAAAAACTAAGTAGGCCAAATCCTGCAAATAACTGGAGAGCTCCGCCAGGGTGGCTGATGGTGATCCAAAACAGTATGGGGATGGATTTGGCTTCACACAAGCAGCACAACAGTTTGAACAAAATCAAATACTGCCATAAGGTGTTAATGGCAAAAGTCAATTGCGGCAAGATAACGCATATATAAGAATTTTTTTTTTAATGGAGTAATTCTTAGTTCTTACTTATTATGCAGATCTGTGCTCTGGGTCTCAGGCCATGTCAGCTGGGGGCTATTTAAAGTTACAGACCATGTCTGGCATGGCCCAGGGCAGTAGTGTACTCACCATATAGATTGCTGAAGTCAAAGTCCTTATAGAAATGCTCATTCTGTTCCCATGTAGTGCTTTAAATAGCTCAACACATCCCTGTTATTCCTGTGATGCACATTCCAACTCTATATGAGCAGTCAGAGGAGAGATTTGTGGATGCCAGGTATCTCACAGGGAGAGCATCTTGCTAATTACATCACCTCCTTCTGACATCAGGGCTGTGCCCTCCTGTACCAGAGGGGAGGGACCTCTGTGTTTGGGGAACGTTAGAGAGGTTTTCCTACTACTTCAGCCTGTGTTTTTAATTTATGGCAAGGAATTTGCAGGTTTTTCTTGTTTTAGCCTTTTTCCCCAGGAGGCCAGCACCACCCTGCAGCGGCTATGGAAGGGTGGCATCACCTGATGCAAACACATCCCTTGCTGGCACATCCTGTATCTGGTCCCTCTAGGACCCTGCCAGTGGTGGCACATCCCATGGACATGACAATATTTAGGCTTCTGTAAGGAGGCTATTTTTACAGGGTGGTGACAGTGAGGTGTTGGCTGGGCTCCTGGCAGTGCGTGGGTGTTGCAGGAGTCATCTGACCCCGGGTATGTTGGTGACGGCACAGCCTCAGATCCCGCTCCCCACTGCCCGGCTGAACTCCTGCCACCAGCCACACAGCAGTGGTGCTCCTGGTGGCATTTCCCCTCTGGAAGGAAATTCATGCAGGAATGCCGGAAGATACAGGTACAGTGTGATGACCCCACATTCTGGAGTGCCTAGACCTGAAATTACTTGGTTTTCATCTGGAGCTGTGGTAACTAAATCACTGATACTGTCATGAGAATAATTATTCTGTATTTATGTGGAAACACAGCAGAATGGAGAAAGATGGTTAAGCATTTGTTTTAAATTATGCTTTGTATTCTTTTAATTATATGAATGTTGATTTGGAAATTATGATTCTGGCACTTAGCTGACAGCTCAATTTGAAAACTTTCCTCATTTTATTTAGTTTAAATTGACTTTAGAATTTATATTAGATCATAATGGGAAAAATAAACACCTATTGCTTTGTACAGCTGTGTTTGAGTGCAGTTTCTTATTGTAATCTAGCTAAACCCATGCAAGAACAGCCTTTACAATGCTTCAGTAGCAGCTACTAAAATTCATCAGAGATTTTTACTGTTTGTGGATTCAGTAAATATTTTATTACAATAATGAGGGCAGGAGGTTAGCTTTTGTTGGGTTTGTTTATGTGATGTGAGTTTTGCACTGAGCATATGGTGAGATTTGAAGCTCTTGTGTCCTGAATACTTGTGCTGTGTTGGGTCTCTTGTGCATGTTTTTATTTACATTCTGCTGAATAGCACCTCTCCTTTGCCTTTGGTCCCATAAACGCTGTAATTGGTGGTAAAAGCAGAGGTTGCCTCAGTTGTGCTGTCTGCCTGCTGTCCTGTATCAGCTATGGGTTTCTGTTTCGGAAGAAGTGCTGGAAAAGGCATTCCTTGGAAAACCACTGTAGTCGGTGTTGTTTATGTGTAGAAAAACAGGTCTACATTTCAAAAAAGAACGTGATTCTTGAACTGTGTTATTTTGTGATTTTGGACAATGTGAAAGAATTCAATTAAATAGAGACCTATTGACATAGAGGGATATTGAATTTGGTGAATATTTTGTCTTAAAATATAAGAACTAAAGAAAGAATAGTGCTTTGCTGTATGCGCCACTACTGAGGGCTTGGAAAGAGCAGTGAGCACTTCTAAGGGTGCAGGAAAACACTGTTGGAAAAGGGAGTGAACTTGTGCGCTGGTGTGGAGACAGTTCAGCATGGCCAGCTGGAGGGCTTGAGGGACTCCGTAATATGGACATTCAGAGCAAAACTTCTGTAGCTTTCCCTTTATCCTCATGATCTTCTGCTTTGTTGTGAGACATACGGAGGAACAGGGCATTGTGTTATAGTTATGGCAACACATTTGAAAAGGCATTTAATACAAGGTGCTAATTAAAAAATAGGGCAAACCAGGTCAGCTTTAGTTCTTAAATGCACTGTTGTAGAACATCTAACACATCTGCTCCATAGGCAGCTGCTTTTGCCATTTAGGCACACTGTATTCCCTCCTACCCCAGTGCCTTGACTACCCAGGTGCATGTCCTGGCAGGGCTGAGGCCAGGGAATCACTCTTCACCACTACCAGGTGTGGTTGGAAGGATGGATGGGGAATACTTGTGTAGTTTCCATTGCTCTTTTTCTTGTCCTTTCTGTGGAAGGGACGAATGAGTGAGAACTCTCCCCAAAGGCTCTATAATCAATCACCAATTCTCAGGGAAAAAAACCCCCAACCCCTTTATCTAAACTAAATTTATAGCTCACACCCTTGTAGTTCTTTGAACTCCTGTATTACTGTATTACATATTTCTATGTTCCCTGTATGCCCATGCCAGCACAACTCCTCCTCACTGAATTTTACACACAGACACAAGACAGGGAGAGAGCAGGGGCTAGCAGGAACAATGCACTTAAATGCTTGTTTCCTTTGCTTTCATCTGTTTGTTTTTAAATTCAGCCCTGAGTGTTTTGACTCAGTTGACACAAGAAGTAAAACAACTTAAACTCCAATCTCTAATTCCAGCTGGGTGCTGCCCCACTTGCCTCCTTCTCCTTTAATCCTGCTCTGGAAAGATTGCAAATTTAATTCCCCTCCAGGCTGCTGTGAACGGCACCCTCCCCAAATCACTTGATACAGCATGTCGGCAATCAGTATTTCTGTCCTGTTTCTCAAATATTTAATGAGTAAATGGCATTTGGGTCTCATTTCATTTATTTTCATTTTTAGTAACCACCTCTAGGTATAGAGATGAAAGGTTTCAGTGTCAACACAGAGGTAATTTGCTGATTATTCCTTCATGCAGAATAATATCCTTTATCAGTGCTGTGCATTTTTGATTCAGAGTTGGAATGTGGCCTTTGCCTCTAATGAAAAGCTGAACATTATTATGAACTAAACAGCTGATAATGATAATTTTAAATATTAATGCCTTTCTAATATTTTTTCTCCTCAAAAAAAAATGTTTTCATCACCTGAAGCAAATGTAGTAGGTTGTGAACTTATAGAGTAGCCTATAGTGCTGATAGTTGCTAAAGAAGATGGGTGTAGCTTTTCTGCTGATGGAAGGTTGCTGTGAAAGGCAAATGATACTGGATTTGTATAAGCCTGAAATGAAAGGCTTGCACTCTTTTAACACAACCTCCAGAACACAATAAAAAACCCCCAGAACAACCTACAAAAAGAATAGGGAGGTGACCCCTGCCTACCCCTTTGGTTTTCCTTTTATTTTTGCCTTTAGGCTCTGGTTCTGCACTATCCTTCCAGTAACCTTGATGAGGGATTATCACTTTTCCTGCACTGAGAGGTAATTTGTGGGATTGCAACCATTAGGAATAAATTTTTTATTAATGTGAATGTTGTCTCTACATTGAAATTATGCCTGAGTTTAGATTTCAGTACTCTTTAAAATGACCATATCACAGAAGAACAGGTTGGATGGGGTTTTGAGCCATGTAGTCTAGTGGAAGGTGTCCCTGACAACTGCAGGGTTGAAATTAGACCATCTTTAAAGTCTCCTCCAACCCAACCCATCTGAAGATTCTGAGATTCTAACATTAATTTATGTCATTTCGCCGTTTGTCATTTCAGGCTTCTGTAATAACTAAGAGCCATAAATCCAATAAACTGGTTTCTCAGAACAGGGTTAAATCATGCAGAGTAAGTGGGATGTGTGGTCTTAACTGTGTCCATGTAGTGAACAAAGAAGGTGAAAGTCTTTATTGTTAAATTTCATATTTGAGATCTCAGGTTGAAGCTATATTCTTAAGCACGATGCTTCTTAATTTTCAGTACTTGATTTCCAAGCTCAGTAACTGCTTCTATAGCTTCTTATGCAGAGTTAAAACAAAAAGCACTAAACTGGAAAAAGTGTTACAGCTGTGTCAAATTCTGCGGTTTCTGGCCATGTCCCATGAAGATTTCCCTCATTTGGCTGTTGGAGAGCCTGATAGCAAAGGGGTTTTTCATCCTGTGCATAGATTGATCTAGACTGGATCTTTTTCCAAGGGTTTGATTTCCCTTGGCAGTTTGCTCACAGCAGAGAGAAGGTGATGTTTTCTATCCCAGGCTCCCAAACAGAGCATGATCAGGAACTCACAAATCTTCTCCCTTCTGTCACCACCATCAGCTTGCCTTGTACTGCTTCCAGAACATTCCTGTCTCAGCCAAATCTTGTCCTCATCCCTGGCACCTTATCCTGGTCCCCACTGCTGTGAAATCCTATTCAGTTTAGCAATGCCAGAGCATCTGGGCTTAGTCAAAGGGTTATGTTTTTTAGCACATACTGTGGATTTGCATGGATCCAGTGTACCTGTCACAATGTTCACAGTGTGCAGTCCTTTCTTTTGAACCTTGAAAAACAATACATTGTATACTATCCCTTTTTCACTTTTCCAAAAAGCTCAAACAGTTTGTTTGACATTTTCCCTGAAGAAATGAGTTTGAGAACACTAAATATGGGTACTGTCTAAGTAAATGGTTAAAGTTTGGCAAAGCTCTGAGGCACTTGGTGTGATTCATGGAGATGTCCTGTGAAGGGCCAAGAATTGGATTTGATGATCCTTGTGCATTCCTTCCAACTCACAAAATTCTATGAATCTGTGAAAGTTATAAGCACACTGCAAACATAATTTGACAGTGGCCATAAGGGGTGTCTAGTGCAGTTTTAATAGCAAATGATGCCACTGTCCTGGCAAGTGCATGTCTCCAGTAAGTGGTACAGAAGTAAGTCTGAGGAATGTGTCTTGTCTGACAGTCTTTTAACAAACCATTGCCTGTTAATGAGCCCTCCTTGGTCCAGAACTGTAAAATGGTGTACTGTGTATCCTGTTGGAGAGAGGCTGACTCTTGACATCAGAGATGTGTGAACACTGGACAGTTGGCAAGATCATTGGCAGTGGTGTTCCCAGCAGGCAAATCTTGCACAAAAAAGTATTGTGGAAACTGTTTGCTCGTTCATTTCTTGCCAGTTTTTGTCCTTGTCAAAAAGTGAGTGCAGTCAGATCTTTTTATATCTTTTTAGATTGGTGAGGATATCTTTGCTAGAGCAAAGTGTAGTGTGAGAGAAAGAGAAATTTAGAGAATCAGGCATTCAGCTGTATTTTGGTTCACAAAAAGTAACATAAAGTTAAGAAGGAAACTTCTACTTAAATTCTACAAATTAGGATATAATGTAAGCATTTAATTTTTAATGAATTCTTTAGTTAGGATAGGATGACTAGGCTCATATTGTTACATCCTGTCAGAAATTCATTATTTCACTCGTTAAATATGTTGAATGTATCTTCCACTGCTTCAAAGATGGATTTGAATACATGAAGGCATAAAGGTAGAATGCTGAAAATTGCCATGTAAACATATTTCCTTAAAAGTGGTTTGAAACATAAGTTAAAATGGGAAGTTCACTAATACAGTTAGTTTCTCAAAATTGTCAGCAGTTGCTATTTCAACATGAAGCATACTAATTTTCAATACTTTAAAATATAAACTAATATGCCGTTAATGATATAATTTTGTTCTGTTAGATAAAAGAATAAGTGTTTTAAACAGTCTTCAGAAGAACCACTTTGTAATGATCTCAAAGGCACTGTATTCCCACTGGGTTTTTTTGTGAAATACTGAGTAACATCATTCTGAACTGAAAGAAAAGCAAAATAATTATTCCTTTGTCTCCCATGCATATTTTAAATGAGGTTTTTGTTGCTTCAAGATTAATGGAAGAGTTCCAAAAGAAATACTGCATATTTTCCTTTTTAATCTGTTTTATAGCTAAGTTGTTGCCTTTTTTTGAATTCTAAATCTTGATGCAGACACCCAAAGAGATGGATATGTATGAAGCTGTCTTGCCCCATAGCTTTGGATGCTGAGTGCCAAATACATTGTGGAAATCAAAACTTTATGTTTTCTGCCACATTTTCAGTATGCAACACTTTTTAGAAAACCAAACAAAAAAATCCCAAGCAACTTTGCAACAATTTTCAGTTTTCTGCTTCTTTGCAACAAGGGCAGCATTGAGCTCCCAGGTGCAAGAGTGACATTTTCTCTGGAAATGTGACACTATTGTCACTTTGGGGAAGGGGAGTGTGTTTGTGGGCTGTCCTTGGGGCTCTCCAGCAGTTCACTGGGTTCCTCAGCACGTGCTCTATGCAATGGCTGAGACTCCTGAGCCAGGTTACTCCAGCCTGTGGGAAACACCACGGCGTAAAGTGGTGGCTGTCTACACTGGCACACTGTGGATGCCTCTGGAGAGATGTAGGTCTGAGATTTGGGAAGAGTTGAGTGTAAAGAAAAGTCAATGTTTAATTGTTCCAACCAGAATTTTATATTTCAAATGCAACTGTTTAGACCAAAATGTTCTGGGTTTTGCCAGGTATTCTTAAATCTTCCATGAATTATCAACAAATATGGTGGTTGGTAATTCTGGAGGGAGCAAACCTTCTTTATTTATAGTTGCAAACTTCTGGCAGCTACTCTATTAATGAACTCAGGAAAATGCTTTGTTTTGATTTCTTACAGGGTTGATTCTTTTTCAGGGTGGGTAGTTTGTTTTGGGCAGATTACAGTAAAGTGAAATTCTTGTGTCAAAAGTTAAGTATCACAAAGTTCAGAGTTTCCTCTGCTTCTTTTAGAGAAATAAGTTGGACCCTCATAGCCTGAACTGTGTGCACTGTTTTCCTGTGTAAATCTGAGCATATGCCTTTTTATAAACTTCCAATTGCCCGTCATGCTGTGTTGTTTTTATTAGACGTGGGATTTGTTATAACCAGGGCTTCAATACCTGCTCCAAAGTTCACATTGCCTTGAGCAGGACTTTTTTTGAGAAGCCCAGAACATGGAATTTCAGCAGACAAGTGGAATGTTGATGGATGGTGAATAATTATATAGGCAGCTCAATCCTAAGTATCTTCTTGGTGAAAAAAACCCAACACTTTACATACAGGAGTAAAAAGTGCCATTTTGGGAAAAACTTGCAGCACCTTCCCTGGAAGACTGGGTGGGAGGGGAGGCTCAGCATCTCACTGAAGTACTGAGTCCTGAAACTCAGCGGATGTGGAAAGGCCTTTGAGGAATTGCAGAAGGTACTGGAAGTGGGCATGAGGTTAGACTACAGGAGGAAGAGCAACAAGGTTGGATATTAGAGAACAAGAGCTCACTTATTTATTTTAGTATTGTCTGCTATGATATATGTTCCAAGTGACAGTACCATCACTGCCTCTCAATATCACCGTTATCTATGCAGAAGGTATAGATACTATGCCTTGTTGGTTGTAGATTTTTAATTAAAATCAATTTTGAGGGGTTTTTTTCCTTCTTTTTTTTTCCTTTCAGAACTTTTTTTTTCTGAAATAGCAACTCTGATATTACAATAGAAATAGAAACTAAATATCTTGGCCAGTTTAAATATAATCCAGCCTCGTATAAATTTATTAATTGTTTTGCAGCAGTCTCATACAAAGAAGTTAATTCCCATTTTTTATTTTGTTTGAATGTTGATAAAAGTGTGGCAAAGCAATGGCATTATTCCTTGACTGAACCCTGGAGGGAAACTTGTCTGGTGCCCATTCATTCTTATGGTACTGGTTTGTGAGTGGTTGCTCCATCTTGACTGAGTGGTTGATAAGTTTATTTTGAAGCTAAAAATTGAATAAATTTCAATCACTTTGAAATAATTTGTATTAAGATCTGATTATTAAAATTATTAGAGATGCCTCTGCCCAAATTAAGAGGTGAGATGTTAAAGTCAATGGTATGGCTTTGATTTATTTAATGGTAAATATGAGGCAGAGAAAGAAAGATAGGAAAAAAGGTAGGAAAAAGTGTGGAGGGGGAGAAAGAAAGAAAGAAAGAAAGAAAGAAAGAAAGAAAGAAAGAAAGAAAGAAAGAAAGAAAGAAAGAAAGAAAGAAAGAAAGAAAGAAAGAAAGAAAGAAAGAAAGAAAGATTAAAATAGAAAATATATCACCACTGTTGAACCCAGTGGTGTCCTGTCAGTCCAGTTCTTCTGGTCTTCTCAGTGAGGGTCCCACAAAACATAGAATCCAATGTATTAGTATCCATTCGGAAGATGCCAGGCACCTCACCTGGGCAGGGCAGGGGAAGCTTTGCAGTCTTTTGTGGCAGGCTCTGGATTTGTTGCTTCACTTGTTGACCACAAGCAGTCCTCTGATGGTAGAAGGTCTCAGGAATGAGTTGGGGGGTGCATTGAGGGTCTTTGATGGTTTATGACCCATTTTCAGCTGCCTCTCACATGAGTCCTGTGTATAGGTGGTCTTCCCAGCGCACAGAGTGTTTACTCCTTCAGTTTGATGTGGAGAAATTTCACCATCACACATCCAAAATCCCTCTCCTCCCCTTGGGCCTTGTTTACTTCTCCTCAGACCTGAGATGATTAGACAATAGCCTTATCTCAAGTTCCCAGTTACTGTCCAAATTCCAATCAGGAAGCATATTGGGGGAGGAGGGTACTTCAATGGTCACAGGCAGGTAGTTACTTCCTTGCAGTTTGACAAAAAGTCTTTCTATGATTTTGCCAATATTTAAGACATTACCAACATTTCAATCCATCACCCTTTGGAATACGCATGCCACATTATAGAAGAAAAATGTCATTATAAATGTCATTTGCTTTATACATGTTGTTTGCTTTATCTATTTTCCTGTTATTAGTTCTTCACACAGGAAAAAGGCCAAGTCTATTGAGTTACAGCACGGCCTCTTTATAATTAACTACCTTGAGGCTTTTTCTCCTAACCCTTAAGTACACTGTGATAAAAAGTTAATGCAAATACTGCAGTAGAATTGCAAAAATAAGGTCCTATCTCGTCTTTTCCACATAACATTTTGGGATGCCAACTTACATTGTGGTATCAACAGCCCAATAAATGCAATTTCTAATTTACATCACAAGATGGCAGCAAATTTTTAATTCACTTAATATTTTGCTAACCCAGAAAGACCTAATCTGTTGAAATTATGGATTTCTTGAAAAATGACAGCAGCCTTTGTTTATTCATCAGATGTATGTGTTAGTTACTGAGATGTCAATGTTTCAGAAGGAAGAATTCAAATATATACAGAAGTATATTTCTATCATTACATCAGTTAAAAAGGTAATTACCTTGAACTTTAAAGATCAGTAGCTCACAGTGTAAGATATCCTAAAGCTCATTAAAGTTACTTTTGATAAAAACAAGAGCTTTTATCTATAGTGTTTGACTATCTGAAGAGAAAATATGACAAAGCAATTTTTTCTGAAATTCAAATGGAGGCTCTCAAGACTTGATTGTGTGATTTCTTTCCTCTGTCAGCAATTCTGGCTTATGATTCAAATGTTTGCAAGTGGAACCTTTGAAAATTATTAAATAAGAGGATTGGCTCAGCTCCTTAAGCAGATTTTTTCTGTTTGCTGGCCAGCCCCAGACATTAAACTGTTTTATTTGCTTGACCAGTTTTGTCCCAGGTGTTAATTATTGTTTTTTGTAGGTCTTGCAGAAGATGCATCTGATAGCCTTTAAAATCATCTTTTTGTTTTCCCTTGCAGTTTCACAACCACAGGCTGTACATAGCCAACTGGAGAAGCCATCAAGTACCCCAATTCTCTGCAACACCTGTGGAAACCCATGCAAGGGAGAAGTTTTGAGAGTTCAGAACAAATATTTCCATATTAAGTGCTTTGTTTGCAAAGGTAAGTGTTGTGACTGCTGCTGCTATGAATAGGGCATTAGCAGTAGTGTGTGACTTAGTGGTTCTGGAAACTTCACAAATGTATTTTACAACCCAATCCATGTCTGAAAGGATTTACTGTGAACTCTCTGCTTACTCTAAGATTATAAACATTCTAAATCCTAAAATTGGAGTATGTTTGAAATGGATATAAATCCATGGACTTTACTGTAGACTTGCATCTGAAGAAGAAGAAAAGGTTGGGAGAACTGGTAGTGAAACGTGGGGCAGGGAAAGAACACATACAACAAAACCTTGAGGTTATCCCTGTCCCAGATCTCTGATGCATGCCATGGAGTGGGCATCATGTTCAAACTCTCTTGTGTTTGACTGTGATGGTTGAGTCCTAACGTGACCCTCTGTGCTTTTCCATTTATGTGGGGGCACTGCTTGGTTCGCTCCAGGTCGGTGCCTGGTGATCTAATATTGTCACATTGTGAATGTGAGAAGGGTGGTCACAGAAGGAGGAAATTAACTGAAAAAACACCGCTTCTGTAGGTACTTGGTTGTTTGAAAGATTATCTGAAAGTTGCAAAGATCTAATTTGTTTTGAATCTACAAATGACTAAATGTTGACTGATGTTTACTGAACAGCCGGCTTACCCCAGTATTAAGCAGTATTTCAAATGACAGTTTCTAATCCTGTAGCTCAGCCTAGAATCATGAGTGTGGCTCTGGTCCCAGCTGTGTCACTGCAACCGTTTCCATTCCTGTTTAGAGGAACCTATCAGAAAGAAAACTGTCATTATCTGTCATCTACACTGATATTTTTAAAAATCCCATGGGATTAAGTGTGTAGTGTTCAATACCTGAGTCAATCTTTAATGAGTTAGATAGACAGGATTAAATGGTCAGTTCAATAATTGTGTTCTTTGTAAAATTGCACAGCAAGGAAAATAAGCATAGTGCACTGTCATAAACAGCAAAAATATTTTGGTCACTATTCAGAACCAGATTGGTATTCAAACCAGAGCACAGCCTGTACATATGTCTTTTAAGCTCTTTTAAAGCCACCTGTTCTTAGGAAAAATTTTATTATTGGATTAGTTTTTCGGACCTAACTCAGGAAAAGAGCAGCTAATTTGTTATTTAGGAGTATTATCTCCTGCATGAAGGCTCAGTAACATTCTGGTATGTGCTCCATGTTATTATCCTAATGAAATACTAGCCCCTCTTTTTATACAAATCTGCTATGAGAAAAAATGAGTCCTATGGAAGGAACAAGATAGAATTATACATTGAATATTTCATAGGCCATCTCCATTTAGATGATGCCAGCAAATGTAGCATGCGAATTCTGAAGCTATTCACTGATCCCAAATTTTGGCTGTCCAGAGGTTTTTTCCCCACCCCTATGCAGAAGGAAATGATGAATGTACTGTAGAATCTGCATTGCCCTATCTGGTCTGCAAGAGATAAGGGGGAGGTTTTTTCACTTCAGACAGATCTTGGGTAAAATAAGAAAAAAATCACTATGTTAACAAGGAAGAAGCAGGGTAGCCTCTGTCAGTCACCTGTCAGTCTCTCAGCTGCCACAGGAGATAGTGCCAGAGATGTGTGGTTAAACTGCTCCTTGGTGTCAGGGCTCTTGGAGTACTTAAGACTCCTCCTTACTAATATTTTGCCAAGTGCTAAGTTTGTACACATCATTTGTTTTGGGTTTCTGTCATTATTTAAATGCTATCTTTTATCACTTTTCAAGGGTTTCCATCAATTTTCTGGTATTCTTCTGGTATCTTTATTGTTTTGTTTCTGGGTTTTGTTACTTAAAAAGCGTAGGTTACTTTCTAGTATGGATTTCCTCTATTGTTACGTGAGAATACCTTAGGAACAGAACAGAGCACTGAACATACATTTCACTTGCTAACATAAAGGGGGAAAATTAGGTTAGGCAAATATGATTTGGGTTTTTCATTATGAAAACATATAGATTATGTGTTAGGATTTAGCAACAAAATGGTACTCTCTTCTGATCAGTTAACCACTTACTTGCTCTCAGCCTTGGAGGAGAGATTTTTGCCATGACCCCTGCTGTGCACAGGCAGGGTGATGATTCTGGGAATATATTTATTTTACAGTTGATTCTTTCCTGTGGTGCCTTTATTCTGATGCTATTCAGCAATGCAATTTGCCTTGTCTCACCTCATCCACCAAAGATAGCACCTGGAAACAGGCTGTATGTCCAGCATCCAGTGTAGCTTCAGGACAGCCCCAGGACAGATAATCCCCTGTGTGAGCTGCTGCATTGCCCTGCTAACATGGCTGCCTCCTTGACTGCCTCTCTATTAAATAATTTCATAGCTTGCACCAGAGAACATTAGACATTTGTAAAACTGCAGAAAATTATGTTCCCTCTCACAGAATTTACAGTTGTACAATGATGGAGAAGACAAAAAACTGACAAAGAGCCTATGAGCAAGAATGACAAATGACCATGTCTTGAGAGGTAGTTGAGGTCTGTTTGAATGACCTCATCAGTGACATGATATTACACTGGAAGAAGCCACACCTTTTTGAATATGTGTTAAATGTGAAACTGTCTCTTTGATAGTGTTGGATAATTTATGAGATTTCAGGGGGATCAAATACATTTAATTGTTTCTCTTTTTTTGGGGGGTAAAAAGGTAGGTTTGAATATTGCCCTGCTGCTCTCTGATTATCCGGAGAATCATAGGATGGTTTTGGTTGGAAAGGGCCTTAAAGTTCATCTAGTTCCAATGCCACTGCCATGGGCAGGGACACCTTCCACTAGACCAGGTTGCTCAAAACCCCAACCAGCTTGACCTTGAACACTGACAGGAATGGGGCATCCACATTCTCTGGGCAGCCTTTCTCACAGGAACTGTGAGTTTCAGAATGGTAACGACAAGTATATAGATATTGTATTGAAATTTAGTTGTAGAACTAAAGAATTTTAGTATAAAGCCATCAATTCCCATGCAGTTATTCTTTCATTCCCATCCAGTTGTTCTTACGTTGCCCAGATGATTCTAAATGATTCTAAGAAGAGTTTTAAGAGGTGAAGAACTCTTATTATTATTCAAGATTAAGGCACTCATCCAGATTAAAAAATCTGATAGCAGCACTGGGAGCATATGCTGATTTTGCTCAGTAGCAAAGTTTAATAGGATTTAGGCAGGTAAATAGGCATCATAAGTAAGGTTTAGATACTCGTATCTCTTTTGTATATTATTTTTTGTTTAGGTACACATATAGATTGCTAATAAAAGAATGTACAGAATATGCCATTTAGCCTCACTTCAAATTTTTACTTAGTTTTTACTTTAAAATATCAGGGTTATTTAATCAGGTTTTATAGAAATGTTCTTAGAAGCAGATGCCTTTGATATAATGAGGCAAAGATTCTTTAGATATAAAGGGCTTTGGTTCCCATGTTCGCTTATTATTTTGTTATTTGATACCACTACAATGGAAGGAAAATTACTGAGGGTGATTAAATATTGATGACTCGGGCTATCAAATTTTAAAAAATTGTGTGGTCTAGTTCATTCTGAGGGTGTCTGTCAGGTCAGGGATGCATCTCATACAGGGTATGGTATTAGACAAATATTGGCTTGGTGTTTTTTACAACAGAGTGATTTAGCAGACCCAGTAGAGAGACAAGTTAACACAGAATTTTAGATAGAAGAGGTGTAGATGCTGCAATGATATCCTGGGTAGCCTCTTAGATCTTTCATAAGGATAGAAGTTACCTTATTTTAGGAGTGTTTGTCATGTGTTTTATTTTCTGTGATGTGATAGTTTCCTGGAATTTCCGAAGTAGCAGTAACCTATGTCAAATTCAGTATTTAAGAAATAATTGGAAGTGTAAATCAAAGCCCAGTGTTTCTAGAAGACCTGAGTAATTCAACTATAATAGCTTTCTATAAACTGGGAAAGTATACTTTACAGTATTTTATATAGTCGCTCCATCAGACCAAATAATGTACAAGCCATAATGCATTTGCAAATCTATTTGCATGCAACAATCCTGTAGCCTCCACCTGAATTAAAGGGGAAAATCCATATCAGCCTGCCAAAAGCTGCTTTGTACAGGATTACTCATATATGAGAACCATAACTCATTTTTTTGTCCTTTACTGGTTTGTCTTGATGACCTGAAGTCAGCTTCCAGTCTGAGCCACAGATGTAAAAACATGACCTTTGTGGTATATCAGCTTCATTGTGTGTGTGTCTGGTTTTACTCCTAATCAAAATTCCCTGGATTGCTGTCTGGCCATGGATGCAGCCCATGCGGTCTTCCACGCTGGCACATACAGCAGTTTCAAGTATAGTTTTCCCCCCATTAATTTTCTTCTATTTGTTTAATTGACCTATTAGAACATGTCACATCTTCAGCTTAGAGTGGGGTATGTTGTTCTGTGGGTCAGTGTTTCTGATTCCTGTGGCACTGCAGTGCCCTGGGAATTGTAAAAAAAGCCCAAGTCTGGATATATCACTTCTATACCACTGCCTCAGTAGAACATACAACAGAAGCCAGAGTTATGTCATTTATTGGGAAGCCATATTAACAGGAAGGGCTGAGACAGAATATCTGGTGAAAATACTAAGAACATCAAGTAACTTGGTAATAGGAGTGATTTGCTTGTAAGATCAAATGCATGTGCTAGGATATAAATATGTTCAAAGCTACGCTGAGTACTCTGAGGGACTCTCATTTGAACATAGCTACAGGGTTTCACATTTCGGAACAGGAGTCATTTGCGGGAAGCTCACCAGTAAGATTTCCGAGTCCCGGATTTTGTCCAGGCTGCAACAGTTGATGGCATTTCTGGTATCTTGGGCACTGGGGATTAGTGTGGGGGCTCTTATTCATCAGGCACTCTCAACAATGTGTCCATTGCTTCCTGACTCCTTCAGGAGTTTGTGATCCCAGATCACACTAATTCACTATAACAGGAAAAACTGTGCTTCAGTGCAATGCTCAGCAAGTCAAGGTTGGAGAGTGTGGTAGGTTTAGGGCTGTCTTACCAAAGTCACATTAGCTTATTATATTTATTTCACTGCAGTTGTGATGGTGCTGATCATAGTAATGATCACTTTTGCCAGTTCAAAAATAATTCATTGTGGCAGCAAACAGTTCTATGTTGTAGTTTTGAGATTTTGAAACCTAAACTTTAAAAACAATTAATCACTAACTTTCTAAAAGCAATTCAATAATTAAAGCATGAAAATTTTTTGGTCAGTTAGTGAACTCTTCTAATCAAAAAGTAATGGTTACTTTTTCTTTTGTTGTAATCATGTTCTTATTGAAACCTTTCTTTGCATTTGTTAAGATCTTTCTGCAGCCTCTCATGTCCTGGTCATATAATCACATCAGCATGTTATCAAAAGCTTTATTTCATGGCATATATTTCATCCAGAGTCTGGTGAATCTTTTTCTAAGAGTATCTTTAATTAATGAATACATAATATTAGTAAAGTGTGGTGAAAGGAACAGGGGAGGAATCACAGTTGCAAGTATTGGTAAAGGAATGTCTTAATAATGTTCCAGTAAAGGGTGTCTGACTATCCACCTCAGGAAGCCAAAATTCTGTTATTTCTGTTTTCCAACTTGATTTATTTCATTTAAAGACACCAATTTTGGGGCTTTAGATGTAAGCTATATGTGCTTACTCTTGTTTTTGTACTCAGGATGTCACATAATACCCCAGCTTTATTTTCTTACTATTTTTATTTTTCATTAATCCCTTCATTGCCTTGGTTTTCTCCTTATTTTCATCCTTCTAGTCCATAGACTGAGAAGTTATACTGGAAAGCTAAGTGCTCATTAAAATCATGGATAGGATTTTCAAAGAAGGAATTGCTGAAATTTCTGGGGGATGATCCAAACAGCAGATACCTCAATATGCAGAAGGTGTTTGCATTGCAAGGGGCTTGTCCCTAACTGGGAAGAGAGAGGTACCCGGGAGAGATGCTTAACCATGCTGGGAATGCTGAAGTGGATTTAAACAAAGGCACCAAATAAATGGAGTAGTGAAACTATCAATATCAAATCAAAGTAGAACCAGCACCAAACTGAATGCATTTGAAAATTAGGCCTGACATAAACTTTTGGATGGTAACATAGGCTTTGCAGGCAGTAAAGATACTATTTATATAAAGAAGTTTTAAGCATACATAATTTCAGCCCACATTAGACAATATCACAGAATTATTATTAGAAAAGCCTGTAAATTTTTTTTAATTACTCAGGTTCTCTTCTTGGGGTAAGACTTTTCCCCCCTGCAAAGACATGTCAGTGCAAGGATGACTTTATGCAGGGGACTTGCTGTCTTGCTTTTTCACATGAGGACACAGGAGGAACACAGCCACTGCACTGGAGTCCTGGGTGTTTCAGTGCACTGAGGTGATCTGATGCCTGCGTGGAGACCCGGAGAGAGTTGTTGCAGAAAATTCATCACTGCCACAGTGGTGTTATTCCACCTCCCACTTCTTGTAACTCATTAACACGAGGCCATCTGCCATATCTGTGCATAGTCAGAGCAGGCACTTAATTTGCAAACCTGTAACTGGCACCCAAAGCACCGTTAACAAAAAATTAGAAAATATTTTGTGTCGTTGCTTTACATGTTGATTTTTTTTTGTTGTGTTTTTTTTTGGTGGTGTGTTTTTGTTTAAAAACAAAAACACCCTAGTTTAAATGACAGCAGTGTTTTATGATAAACATTTAAGATGCTATTAGCTTGAAAATGAATTAAAGCACATTACTATGTTTCTTAAATCTCTTTAACATGCTTATGAATTTTAAATAACCAGAATGAGTCCTTAAAACAATCAGTATAAAAGAGAGAATTTTTCCAGTTTTCCTGGGGGTTATTGTGGTATCTTGAAACAGCTACATATATAATACTGTGAGAATCTCACTCACCTCTAAGGCTGTAGAAGAAATTTTATAGGGCTGTAACACTGCCTTTTAGCTACTGGGAAACTCTATTTTCCAGAAGGAATATGGAAATACACTGTCTAGTGCAAAAGTTTCTTGATGTGTAGTTCCCATTTATTTTAGGATTAAAGTTGCATAGTGCACAGGAAACCCTCCAAACTCTCCTTCATTTTAATTAGTGCACCTGACTCTCTAAGATTTTGTCAATCTCATAAGAGCATTCTGAATCTCTAAGGGTTTTCCTGCACTGAAGTGTGTACTCCACAAATTAATTTATGGGCCTCATGGCCAGTGTAACTGGGAGCTTGTATAGATGCATTGTACACTGTATTCTTTATTGCTTTATCAGTGCTACTTATGCATGGTGAAGTGTTGAAGGATGGATATGATATATCCTCACAGTTCTCTGTATGTTTTCTGCTCCAGCAAATTGCTGGTTCTCTGGTGTCAGACCTGCCTTCCTTCCTGCATTTCCTAGTTCTGAGCTGGGGAAGGGGCCAGCTGGTCTATCAGACTTCATGGGGCTGCATGCTGCTTTTGTTTGCAGTGGATAGTAATAAAATGAGGTGGCATTCAAGTCCTTGAGATTATAGCTGGTCTTTCAGATACTATTGCTAATACACTGCCAGTGACTGCCAGGCTTGAGTGTTCTTGACTTCACAGACATCTGTTCAGAAAGACTTTAGATATGGTCACTCCTGCCGAGCAAAAGTGATTATATTATACAGTTTATATACCATTGCAAGGTTTCTTCTATCTTATTGCTGCCTTACCTATAGACAGAGATTTCAGGTGTGAATTGACTGAGAGTGATTGAGATGATATTCCCAAACAGATTTTGCATGGCCAGCAAACTTCAAGCTGGGAGAGACTTCCCCATAAGCTTATCCCCGTTGCTTATCTGGCCTTACCACACCAGACCATGCAACAGAAGTATCACAGTCACAGTCATCTTCTGGAAATGAGCTTAGACTGCTTCAGGTTAATTACATTTCAGTTTGAACCTGCCAAAGCTGCTGCGGTGGAAGTTTGCCAGGTGGTTGCTATTCCTTCTCATAGGCATAGCAGCCAGGAAAAATGTTCCACATATAATAATAATGGACTTTTGGAGAATGAGCTCCCAAACTTTACCAATGGTGTATGAAGATTTAGCTGCCAAAAGAGAATAATATCAGCACCGTACTACATGTCATTCTTGGGATCTTAGTCAGCCACTGGCATCATGAAAGGAGGAAAATACCAGAAATGGACATAAAGCCACAATGCTGAGGAAGAAAACTTTTATTTAGCTCTAAGCAAGTAGAGGTCTTTTTCTTGTTTTCTTTGTAACAACCATTATGAATGGGTCTTTATTCCTTTTTTTTTATTATTTTTAGAGTCTTTGCCTCTCTCTCCTCTATTGGTTAGATTCACACCTGGTTGCTTACATCAGGCAGCAAACAGAAGGGAAAAGTACAGACTTCATATGTGCAGATGCAAGTAAGCACCCCACTTGATTGCTTGGCAGGCTGAAAGCAAAACAGCACTGTTTGGATGACAGGACCACCAGTGCAGGCAGCTGCTGCAGCCTGTTGTAGTGGACGGCAGCACAGTGAGCGTAGCGTGCTCTGAGCATCTCAGGACACTGTTGATTTTTAGGCTCAGCATGCAGCCAAAATATTCATGTCCTTTCAGCAGGCTTGTTTGCTAGCACGTAGATGGATTTTATATTTGTACAGTGCAATTTGTACAGTACATGCTGCTCCTGATGGCATACAGTAGCAGAATAGCAACATGCTTAAAGTGCATTGATTAATTGATTTGCTGCTATTTATTTTCAAAGAATCATAGAATAGGTTTGAAAGGGCATTTAAAGATCATCTAGTCCAACTCCCCTGCAATAAGCAGAAACATCTTCAGCTAGATCAGGTTGCTTAGGGCTCCATTAAACCTGACCTTAAAAGTTTCCAGAGATGGGGCATCTACCACCTTTCTGGACTACCGGCTCCAGTGTTTCACCACCCTCATTGTAAATATTTTCTTCCATATATCCTGTCTAAATTGCCTCTCTTTTAATTTCAAACTGTTATCCCTTGTCCAGTTGTAACAGGCCCTGCTAAAAAGTTTGTCCCCATCTTTCCTCTAGGCCCCCTTTTGTGCACTGGATGGCTGCTCCAGGGTCTGCCCAGATCCTTTTCTTCTCCAGGCTGAAGAAATCCCAACTCAGCCTGTTTTAATAGGAGAGGTGCTCCAGCCCTCTGAGCATCTCCATGACCCTCCTCAGAACCTGCTCCAATAGGTCCATGCCAAGCTAAATTGTATCAGGTGGTTCAAAGGGTGCAGAAAAGCAAAAGGTTTTGAGACTCCAGCTATGGCTGGTGGTGGAAAGATGTGTGAAAGGCAGGGGAGGAGTGTTTGGTTTGTGAAAAAGCTGTGACTTTTCCCCATCCTGCATAGTCAGTGAGTAAGAAGGAGAGTATAACCATGGAGGCTGTGCTCCATTTTCACTTAGGAGCCAGATTTTCCTTCGTTCACAAGTAAATATGAAGAATTTGAGGAGAGTTACATCTTTGTGAACTGTCACAAATGTGATCTTTGTTATGGGCATGTGCTAAAATGAGATGGGAAAAAATTCCCAAAAGCCCACCCTGCTCAGTTTTCTGAGCCAAAAGCTGCATTAATGGACTCTCTTTTTTAGAAGTTTTGCTTACAGTTAATCAGCTTGGAAGGAAGTCTAGAAGAACTAATGACCATTTACAAGAATTGAGATTAGGGGGTCAAAGGTGGCATCAAGGTTAGATACCAATTATTTTTGAAACCTTTTGGAATGCTGAAACACTGAAAACCTGTACCAAAATTTATTTCACTGATGCAGATAAAAGCTTATGTGATTGCTATGCCTGTTTGATATGTTTGCATCCCAGCTTTTGTCCTCTGAAGAAATATTTTACAATGTGTCTAATGTTTTTGCACAAAAAGGCTGTTTTCATTTAAAAAGAAAATTATTTTTCTTTAATATGGCATGATTAAGGTTGCTTCAGCTAAAATCTTTATAAGTTTTGAGTTTAGTCACACAGAAGAGGCTGGCCTGTAAAAGAAACATTCAAGAAAACTGCCATAGAAATGTTCTTGCACTGTACTTAACCAGTAGTCAGACTGACGTGCATCAGGTGATTGAAGAGCCTTGCTGTGTGGAAGATGGTCTCAAATCTCTGAAGAATAAACTTATCTGCCGCTAGTTTCAGTTCGGTTTGGTATGAATCTAACTGATACCAAAGACATTTTTACTATAACCTATTTATATGTCAGTTTAATTCTGCTGCTGTGTTACACAGAAATCAGTTCTGCGAGAGAAAAAAACTTCCTTTCTTGTTACTCACGTGTTTTGTGCTGTAGCCAGAGAATTTAAGGACTTGAAATTTTGTGCAGTATCAGGAAACAGTTGAATAAAACCATTTAGGTATTTGTTATACTGTAATGTTTGCTAAGTACTGATGTTATGGAAGATGACAAATGCATCTGCTTAATTAAGCAGAAGAATTAAATAGAAGAACTGTGGTTTTGAATGCTGGTGTTTATCAGAAAGAAATTCTCTAGAGGGAGTAATCAGGCATTGAATGGCCTGCCCAGAGAGGTGGTGGACTCACCATCCCTGGAGGTTTTTAGAATGAGACTGGATGTGGCACTTAGTTCCATGATCTAGTAATCACAGGAGGGTTGGATCAAAGGTTGGACTTGATCTCAGAGGTCTCTTCCAACCCAACTTGTTCCATGAGTCTGTGATTCTATGATTTTATGGATGGTATTGGGTTTAAGGTGCCTAAGGAATTTTAAAAGGAATTTTTTATTTTCTGATTTCATCCCAGTTTCTATCAAATTTGATGCTTTGTATGGTTCTGTGATCTCTTACTCATCAGCCTTTGAAAGATAGTCTCTTTAGGCAAATATTTTAACCATACCTCATAATCCCTTTTTAATATTGCTCAGACTTTATTCCAAAGCTATAGAAATCTGAGGTCTTTTTCCCCATATCTTTTTCAGTCTTACTGGAGTGCTGTTCCACAGTTTCCTCCCTGTGATGGTTAGAAACATTTCTATTAATTTACAGCCTTCATTTATTCATCACTGTGTTTTGCTTACTTGTTTTGGGGGAAATATTCTCATTCTATTTAAATATCTCTTTGTCTTCTCTTTACCTTGCTCTGTTTAAACCTCATATATATGTTGACTTACTATTTGCTTCCTGGGGTGTTTTGGTTTTTTTTTTTGGTTTGTGGTTTTTTTGTTAGGCTAAAGAAGCTAAGTTCTGCTTGTCACTTTAAATAGGTCATCCTTTTAGCCCTGCTCAGCTGTGAATCAGTCTTTTGTTGAAGTAACTGAGTAAATCATCCCCTGTGTGCTAGCTGAGGGGTCACAAGGTTTACCTTCCCACTGTCCACTTCATTTCTGTCATTTCTTGGCTGTTTCACGTGAATGTCATTGTAGTGTGGTGTGTAGGAAAAGCCACTAAGAGAAGTCATTACTTTGTCATGCAGTTCCCATGCAATGTACCTGTTATGGCTTCCACACTGTTAACATTGATTGGCAAACACAGTAACAGGTATTGGAACAATTAGGTAGAAAACAATTCTTAATCTCCACTGAAGCCAGACTAAGAGGGTTGGGGCTGTTCAGCCTGGAGAGTAGAAAGTTCCAAGGAGACCTTATAGCACCTTCCAGTACTTAAAGGGGGCTACACGAGAAGTGCAGAGATACTTTTTACAGGGTCATGTAGTAATAGGACAAGAGGTCATGGCTTTAATATGAAAGATAGAAATTGGGAGGAAATTCTTTACTGGGGGGGTGGTGAGACATTGGAACAAGTTGCCAAGAGAAGCTGTGGATGCCCCATCCCTGGCTGTGTTCAAAGCCAGGTTAGATGAGGTTTTGAGCAGCCTGGTTTACTGAAGGTGTTCCTCCCCATGGGAGGGGGTTTAGAACTAGACCATCTTTAAGGTCTCTTCCACCCAAAACCTTCCTAGGAGTCTAGGATTCAGCTGTTCAAATGAATATGGAGGAATTTGTGTTCTTGCTTAGTGAATTCAGCCTCTCTTTTGAATATAGGGAGACTGAAGGGATCATGATGCAGAAAAGGGCCTGATGAGAGGATGCCAAACTCAGCTTTTATTTCGAAGTCCAAATAACTTGTTTTTCTGTCTCTCTTTGGGTAAGCAGTTTCACTGCAGGGTTACCTCAGAATCCAGGATTAAGTGCATAAATGCAAGTGCTTTGGTGTAATACACAACTTTGGAGTAGTTGTAGCCTTAGTGACAGCACAGAGAAAGGCACATACCTTCGGGGTGAGACGAAGTGTCACCAAATGACAGTGGCAGAACCCTTACTGACCCCACCTGCCCCAAACACCGCACTGGGGCCCTGTTAGCAGCAGTGGGACAGAGCCTGCTTGGATTCCATTTAGGACCCACATCAGCAGTAAAAACATATAGATGTGCTTGTGCTTACTGCTCGTTTTAGTTGGTGAACAATGGCAAGAGCACACAACAAAGCAATGGCAGATAATGTTTTATGCTTTTTTCTCTTATGATCCACTCTACAAGTTTAAACTCTGCCTGATACAATTTAAAACTGCTCTAGGGCATCATTACTATCAGCTTAGCATGCTGTTCAGCATCATCTTTAATGCATAGTTGATCTGTGCTTCTGTCACACCAGTATGTACGTAGGTGAAATATATAGGCTGAAAGAAACTCATAATATACAGCAAATCATGCCAGATTTTTGAAAAGTCTGTTTAAAAACAACATCCTTAGCAAAAATCAGGGCAAGGATAAGAAAGAAAAATGTTAAAGCAAATACCTAAAGCCTGTGAGATAAAGGATGTGAGCAATGTAATGCCAGATAAATCATCTAATCCATAGTTGTTGTTCATGGCACGTGCAATATAATTGGAATTGTTTTGACTTAGAAGAAAAATTAATTCACCCATAGTTCTTCAGTTCTTGACCACGCACTAGTGCAGTTTCAGCACGATTGTTTTCTTCACTTAGTGGTTGAGGCCATCTCTGGGGAGAATGGTGAGAACTGAATTGTCCACTCAGGGTTTAAAGAGGGCCTTGAGCCCAGGCCTCCTGTGCCATGGTTAAGAAAGATGATAAAAAGAGGGTGTGTATTTGGATGTGGTCTTGGATGAATGTTCAGGATCCTGTGGTTTCTTGGAGTTTCTGTGCTCTGTGTATTATTTTGTGCCTGCGCATTCCTGCTGGACTCATAATTTAAGTGCAAGAGGACTGATTCTGACATTGCATACAAGCTTTAGTATGAGTTGTCAGACTTTGCATTTAAAAACCAAAGTGCCTGTGGACTTTCAGGTACCTAAGCAGAAATCTCAACCTTGAACTTTACAAGTGTGGATGCTTCTGCTATTTCGGGACCAAGGCACTGAGCAACACTGCAGTGCTTTGTACGTGCAACCCAAATTTGATAAGCAAAATTCCCACTCTTCCTCTGTGTGCTGTATGTGAGTAGTGAGAGTGCCATGGTTCTGTTCAGCATCGTTTGACTGGAAGCATCGCTTGTTGATGGAAACACATGCCTACATGAACATCCCCAGAAGCAGAAGTGTATAGTAACAAGTAGGATGCTGTGACTTGGAGTAAAGTATTGTCAGCACAGCAGAAGTAACACCATTTTAAAGTCCAGTTCTCCTTATAAATCAAATCAAGTCTGTTTTTAAGGATCCTAGTCAATATGGATGAGGGTAATCTTCTACATCTCTGTTGTCTACTTCTATATGACTTCACCAGACCATTGTACCTCTCCTTTCCCACCTCATATGTTCTCAAGATACCAGCCTGGCTCCATCCCTGGTGAACAGAGAAAGCCCCTGAATAGTCTCCCAAGCCTTCGGTTAATCAATATTAACCCTTTCCTACAGATATATCTTAAAAAATAGAAATTGGCAGGTAGAATTAAAACTCCACTTTTGCCAGGAGCAGATGGTTCTGGAGTTGCCTCCAGTTCATGCTTGGTGAGTGATATTTATCAGGTAAACATAAGATCTGATTTAATGAAGGGATCTTGTAAACTTGTGGAAGGTTACATCAGTTGCCATGCGCATCTGAACCCCCTGTTCCGAGAGAGCAGTATTTTTACCACTTTTGTGTCCAGGAGAATGTCAGACGCTTGTAATCTGTCAGAGAAGTCTCTTTGTAACAGTGGTGCTTTAGATTTTGAAGGTTTATATCCTTTATGCATTTCCTGCATTAACCTGTTGGGTGTTGTACGTACTAACCCTGAACTCAGCTCCTACAGACACTGACTTTGTGCTCACAGCTGCTTCACTGAAGTCAGTATTTTTACATGAAATAAATCCAAACTACCAGTCTACAAAATATATGACTGATGTACTCTACTATAAAAGTAGTGTCTTTCAGATGCACAGCTGTTCTGTGATCATAAGCCCATACATTGAAGTACTTAAGTACTCCACTAGGAACCGTGCAGATCATAGGTGAAAAATCAGCATTGTCTTAGATCATAAGCTTTGCTTTTCCAGCCTTCTGAGTCTTCATTTTCTCTTTCTGCAGCTTGTGGATGTGACCTGGCTCAAGGAGGATTTTTTGTGAGACAGGGAGACTACATCTGTACTTTGGACTACCAGAGGCTCTATGGCACACGGTGCTTCAGTTGTGATCAATTCATTGAGGGAGAAGTGGTCTCAGCACTGGGCAAAACCTATCACCCAGACTGTTTTGTGTGTGCTGTCTGCAGGTATGTTTTCTACAAGTTGTGTTTCATTTAAAAACTAGATTTTGAAAGCCTGATGCCAGGCATTCAAACCTATAGCCTATGGATGGGAAAAAACAACAGTAACAACAAAAACAAACAAACCAAACAAAGCAAAAAAACCCCAAGTTCTGTTTTCTGTTACCCACTCCTTAAAAATTGCAGAATTTAAAAAAAAAATCTACAAACTTTGAGTGCCTCCCTTTTTTCCAATTTTTTTTTTTCCTGGTGTATGGTATCTCATGTCTGAGGTTTTCAAAGTACTTTAGAAACTGTCACTGCCTCTACTGTTAGACCTTTTGCCCCAAATGTTGTTTTATTTCTCTGGTGTCTGCTGTTCCATCATTTGTTGACTGAAGTTGTAAAGGATTTCAATGCCAGTGGCTGTCTTCAGTGAGCCATATTAATAGATTTGAACTGAAGTTTCACCCTGCTTCTTCCAGAAACTTCAAGAGCCATTTAAAATAGGACAGAAAGGTCCTGGATTCAGGAACATTTGTTGGATTTCACAAAAGTGTGAGTGTGACACAGCACATAAGCTTTTCACCCATGAACCCCAGCGTAGTTCAGTGGGATCATTTCCCACATGGGTCCTGGACTCAGCACTACAAGCAGTCAATGTCCATTTGACCTGTGTCTTAATCCTCTTGTGTGGAAATACCACAAACAGATCTATTAAAGACTTAAGGAAGAAGCTTGAAGTCCTCTAAACCTTCAGGAAATGCACTGCTATAGTAGTTCAGAGCGAATGGAAATGCTGCAATAATTTCTCTGGCTAAACCTAACCCTTTAGCAGTACAAGAAAAGTAACCCCACTTTCAAAGGGAAAGCACAGTGAGGCACTGATGCTCCATGCTGTAGGTGCTCCATGTGCTGGTGCCTCATGCAGGTGACTGCAGTCCCAAACTAGCGTGTCTGTGTCACTGTGGCCGTCTGCCACCCGAACCTGCCCAGCCTAGGGGACTGCTGAGCTCAGATATCCTCATGTGCTGATGTAGGAGCAGGACTTCAAATTCCAGAGCAGCTGTGGCTCATGGCAGGATCTCGTTTTAATAAAGCAATTGCAGGAATAATTAAATAGCCATGCTAAGGGGAAGACTCTTGAGATTGACAGGCCTTTATTATATTAAAGTCTGTCCAAGTTTTGCAGTGTTTAATAGGATTTTTTTGTTTTCCTGTTGGATACTTCAAACAAAGATGAAGAGTAAAGGTAACAAAAAAGACTAAAATCTTTTTCTTTTTTTTTTTTCTTTTCACGGGAGGAAAAATTATTTGAAATAGATCTCATAATGAGATCTTGCTGCAAATGCTCTTGGCCTGCATGAGCACAGCTAATTCTTGGTACCTTCATTCTTAGCACTTGTATCTTCTATAAAGCAAGGTACTTCTTTGTTTAAGAGAAATAAAAAAACTGATTGATTCCATTTGTTCTGCTAAATGTGCTTGTATCCTCAGCCACACCCTTAGGGCTTAGCATTCAGGCATAAATTATTTACCTTTG
The DNA here is from genome assembly GCA_013396695.1 of Sakesphorus luctuosus. NCBI lineage: Eukaryota > Metazoa > Chordata > Aves > Passeriformes > Thamnophilidae > Sakesphorus > Sakesphorus luctuosus. The sequence goes on from VWZD01005774.1 coordinate 256,842, forward strand.
TGTTACTGTACTTGGTTTCAGTCAAGCCATTGGATACCCCTACTGTATTTAGTCAGTTCTTCACCTGGTTTAGAGCTTGCAGGTACAATTTGTCTCATGTCCCTGGAAATTTGGAATAATTTTCTTGATGACTAAACTGTTTAAGTATCTAAGAATTCAGGTGAGCTGAACTGCAGTATTGTGAAATTCATGCTACAAATATCATGTGTGGTGAAACTTTTAAAAATTAAGTTCCTGATACACTAATATTTCATATAAAAAGAAAATCAGAGAGACTGCCTAATGTTCTGTATAACTAACAGTTGGATTAAATACTATTTCACTGTTTCTAATTTTTTCTATTGAAAACTTCAGTAGAGAGACCCAGATTTCCTTCTATTGCTTTCCTTAGAAGGACACACAAATTCATATTGTCTTCATCTGAGCCAGCTAATGCCCTGCTGACTAGCAGGATTCAATTAGTGTCTCCCAGGGGGGGTTGTAACACTGATTTATGTTGCAGAACAACAGAAGAATCCTGTCATCTGTTTATATGCTTTAAATCAGCACTGCTTTAATTACCTGGGTCATTGCAAGCCAGACATAACTTATGTTTTTATGGGAGTGTCCCATCTAAATAACATCAGCAATTATTTATTGAGTGATGTCCTCAGTAAAAGTAAGGTGGGTAGACCATAAATACATGTGGTTTAAGCCAAAAAAGAACTTGTTTGTTTTAAAAAAAAAACAAAGGAAAAAAAAATAGAGCCATTTGATTTTGAGTACATGATTGTAAAGCCCTCTATGGTGGCATTTTCTGGAGCGGGAAGAGTCAGGAGAACCATTTGTGTCCTCATTTGTTAAAGATAGACAACATTCTTAAGTAGTGGGCCAAAGCACACTGTCTGAAGCAGTTGGCTGGTCATGCATCTGGCATTGCCTTTCGTAGCCGGACTTTAATGTGGCTGCTCTGTTAGAAATCTGACTTCCAGAATGGTGTGAATGTTAGAGGTGGTGACTGCCCTCCAGTGGGGCTGATCCTGCTCTCATGGAAACCAAGCCAGGCTCTTGCCATCTTCAGCATGAAAACGCTGGCAGCAGAAGGCACTTTACACTCATGACACGTGTCTCCAGAATGTTGCCAGGATCGTTAAATGCTTTAAGTGAGCATTTCTGCAACCCATATTTCTGGAGCTGCTGAAGTAACACTTTTAAACTGTTTTTACATTGAATAGTAAACCAGTGACAGTAGCAACTCCTTTTTTTCCTTATTTTCAGTGAAAATAAGATTTAAATAGAAACAAGTGGGAAGTGTATATTACTTCAGATGGTAGCATCAGTGAGAAAATATAGCTAGCTGGAGCAGTGGGAAAAAGCCCATAATCCAAACCCAGTTGTCTCCTGGAGCTCCTGGTATTACTACTGTTGAATGCCACATGGCCCAGTGTCACAGAGAAGAGCTGTGTTCCCTGGTACCCTCTGCACTGCATTCAGAAACTGCTGCCCTTCTCTGTGAAAAAGCCGGTGTGTCAGAAACCTAGCTCATCCTTGTACATCCCCTGTGAGTCAGATGCTATTGCTCAGGGCTTCCACAAGTCAAAGTCTGAAAAAAATTAATTAGTATTCAGAGAAAAACTATTAAAAGTACAGTATAATGTGCTGTTTATCATGTATTAACCAGGTGGCTCTTAAAAAAAATCAGCTTTTAATTGCATATTTGCTCTGGTGGCATAAAGTTTGAGGGCTTAATCCCTTCTTCTTCCACTGCTGTTCATAGTCTAGTGAAACAGTTGTGGTTTTTTATGATAATGCCTAAAACTAGGAATGAGTGGAATAATAACAACATAGATTGAGCAACTCTTGCAGATTAAATACTTATTCTAATTTCCCAGAAGTAGGTGAGCAATCTTATTCTTACAGCTTTGTTAATTGGAAGGGACTGTGTCCTCCTGGAGCTTGCCAAAGACATTGTCTCCGAAAGCTTCATGTGTTTGTAGAAATGAAATAGAAAGTGAGAGAAAATTGAGGCTGGCTGTAGCAATAGAAGCTGAGTTGTAGGAAAACTGTGCACAGACTTCTCATACAGCTGACAGACACAGGGCAGCGTGGCTCTTATGCAGGATGCAAAAGGGCAGGACATCCAGTCTTTTAAAAATAAATAGGTTATCATATCTCTAATAATACTTCTGAAAATGGAATTTTCAGGAGATATCTTAGTGTGTTAGTAAGCTATATTGATTTATTAAGCATATGGTCTGTATAACGTAATGTACATAGACAGATTTCAATGTTACTGATGAGCTGTGTGTGCATCGGATATCAAAGAACTGGGGTTTGGTTTTATGGGTTAATATAATTAGTGAAGTTGGAGGGGGGAGGAGTTTATGCTGGAGGAGTGTATATAATAGTTACCATTTAGTTTCAGTATTCTTATAGTTAAAAGTTGGAAAAAATTGTGACACATAAATTATGAGAGGACAACTTGTCTCTTAGGTGAGGAACAGATGAGCACATATATCCCAGGTTAATAAGGAAACAGGCTCATGTTTGCTTTACAGAATTTGGATATCTAAGTTGTTGGGGTTTTTATGAGTTCAAGAAGTTTTCTTTTGGAAGAGCAGATTGACAGAAGCTGAATATGTGCCTTATAGAGGGGAAAGGTGTGTGGAGTGGCAAGGGGCAGCTACATATACTCTTCAAGGGGTTGAGTGCCAAACCCAGGTATAAAGCAGTTCTCAATCCATTTGTATTTTTATTATCTTCAAGAAGGTCATTCACTGTCACCAGGCAGTTGAAAACAAAAATTCAGAAAGCTGAATCCTTTCTATTTTTTCAACAAAGGATTTTTTAGTCCTGCACCTGTCACTGCTATTTCTAGAAAGAAGCTGAGATCTTTTTTGTATTAATGCCTTAAGAAACTAGGATAATACTGAATATTAGAAGTTCAAATTCAGTTCATTCTTAAACATAGCAATTATGTCAGACTTTTTGAATATGCTAAACCTTTTTAATTGCTCACTTCGTTTAGTGATGCTGAATTTGGAAAGGGTTTGGTTCCCACTTAAGCAGTACGGGGTGCTTTTTAAGGCATCTCATGAAGTGGTATTCTTCATCTGGCTGTTGAGAGCAAGATTTTGAAATCAAACTGGTTTTCTTGGAATTATGATTCTAATCCAAATATATTTATTAATATATGGCTCTTCCTGAACAAAGGAGTGGTGTTGTACAGCTCTTCTGGTTTAGGATCTGCTGCTTTTCAGCTGAACAATTTAGAACATAAGTCCTATGAGGAGTGGCTGAGGGTACTGGAGTTGTTTAGTCCAGAGAAAAGAAGGCTCAGGAGAGACCTTACACTCTACAGCTTTCTGAAAGGAGGTTATAGTGAGGTGGCGGTTGGCCTCTTCTCCCAGGCAACTAAAGATAGGGCAAGAGGAAATGTTTTTGAAGTTGCGCCAAGGGGGTTCAGGTTGGATATTAGGGGTTTCTTTAGTGAAAGAGTGGTTAAGAATTGGAGCAGGCTGCCCAGGGAAGTGGAGGAGTCAGATCCCTGGAAGCATTCAGAGACTAAATAGACATGGCGTTACGTGACACAGTTTAGTGGGCATGGTGGTGTTTGGTCAAAGATTCACCTTGATGATGTTGGAGGTCTTTTCCAACCTTAATGATTGTAGGACTCTGTGATTCTATATGGACCATACCTATAGCCTTAGAGTAATGTAAGATGGAAGGGATCTGTGAGGGTCCTGTGTTCCAGCCCCTGTCTCAAACCAAGTCCAATTTGAGCAGGCTGCTGATGGTATTAATTTAATGTATTTCTAAGGATGGAGATCCATCACTCTCTGAACAGTGTGTTCCAGCATTGAATAAGCTTGAGGTTTTTTTCCTATATTGAGTTGATATTTCCCATGTTCCAGCTTATGTCTACTGCTTTTTGTTGTTTCACTTTGCACCTTTTAGAAGAGAATGGCTTCAATTTCATATACACATGATCAGGTAGTTTTAGACAGCAATGAGATCTCCCCTGAGTATTTTAAGGCTGAACAAGTACATTTCCTGCAGCCCTTGCCTATGTGTCCTGTGTTGCAGCTCTGGGCACCTTCCCTCCTCTCCCTCCAGTAAATCTTGCCCTGAGGAGCCCAAGATGGTACCTGCTGCAGTCTCGTAAATTACGAACAAAAGGGAAGATCACAGCGTTGGACCTGCTGGCTACACAAATGCACCCCAGGATGTGGTTGGTCTTCTTTGCTGCAGGGACACTCAACTGACTCATGCCCAACCAGGACACCTACATCTTTTTATGCATTTAAGCTGATTAACCCCTGTGGTGCACTTGTGCATGGAGTTGTTCTTCCCTGGCTGCAGGACTTAGCATTGGTCCTTGTTGAAATTCGTGTAGACAGTTGATAGCACATAATACTCAGTTTGTATCATCAGTTTTAATCCCCAGAGTCAAATTCATCTCTATGGAGCAACCTTGAAGGATGTGATTGTACCAGGTACAAGGTAGAGCAGAATTTGATCCTGTTGGTGCTTAGGCTGCAGCCTGACATTACACCTGACCTAGTGTAACTGCAGTCAGCTACTGAAATTAATACCTTTGCTCTCCCCACAACCCCAACCGTATGCCTCTGTTTATTTTCATATATCAAATTTATTTGACTGTTCAGTCACAAAGTCAGATTGGCCATTTAAAGAATAGAAGGCCATCGATTTGCTGTGAAAAAAAAAAAAATGAATATTTTCTTTTGTCCCAGAAAGCCTGAATGACCTGCCCACAGCTACATAGACTGAGGCATGGTGCAGAAAAGGACAAGACCACGACGTGACTTTTTGGTGGCAGCACACAGTTAACCCTGAGTTAGGCTGATGGTGATTTGATGTTTTACAATATAATTTTGTTGGTGACCTCCAGTTTTTTTCTGGATTTGCAAATATTGTAGGCAGGTGGGTAAAACAAAATTCACTGGGAAATGAATCATAAATGTATTAAAATTCTACAAGCCATTTCAGAGAGCTACTTTAAAGATGCTCTTAATTCTCATTTTAAAAATAGATTATCCAACTGTGAAAATCTCACTGAATATTTATTAAAGGATAAGTAGCTATTTAAAACCCTGTCCTGATTTCAGCAATACCTAGCAATGTTCAGTGGGTGACTGGTGGTGAGATATCATTGTATTTGAAGGCAGATATGCTGCTCTTAACCTAAAATTCTATATATAGTCCTGCTCACAAGTTAAAGAGCTCAGAAACTGAAACCTTGTTAATTGACTGTTACCACCTTCTGTTGTGCCTTCACTCGCAATGGCAATGATTCTCAAGCAGAGCTGCTTGTGAAAGGGAGAGGTCAGATGTTACGGAAATGCTGACATGTATTTGCTATGAATTCTGGATTCCAAGTGAACAAGACAGTGAAGCAAGCTCTGAGCCTTATTTATGGGTTTAGAAGACTTCTGAGGGAAGGAAACATCTGTCTGTACCTTTGGGTGGGCACCTTGCAAGGAAGATTTCTCAGGGTTTTTCGTTAGAGCAAGGTATCTTGGGGATTTGGAAAAGAATAAAGAATTGAAATTGTTGCCCTCTCGCATTGAAATGGAAGATCACTGTGATTAGTGACTAAACTCTTGGAAAATAAACCAAGTATGATATGTTAATGGGCTAAGAAAGCCCCCACATGCCCTCTCCTCTAAGGAGACTCTGTGACATGCTGTAGTGCCTGTGAGCTTTGACGTGTTTGTGAGTGTCATATGCCTGGCTCTGTCTTTGCCCCATAGGAGATCAGTTATCAAATTCTTTCCTTCTGGTTTTAATTTCTTTTCTTTTAGATTGTCCAATTGCTTAATGTAGATGAGCCTGTTCAAAGTGGTCAGTCCCTGCTTCTCGTTACTGCTTGGTGCATCTGTTTGAGATGGGCTTCTGTGTTCAGCTGCAAGTTCAGCTGGATCTTTATTAGGTGTATCATTGTGTCAATAACATGTATTAACCTTGCCCCTGACTACTGCTAATATATTAGATACAAGACTGCTCAGTATCATGGTCATTCTTTAGAGCAGTGAATTGCTCACAGCTCCCTGTATATCCCCATCCCCAGGATTATTAATGATGTGAAGCCTTCTGTTTTACTGAGACATCTCATGAGAGTCCAGCTGGGTCATTAGCTGAGTCCCAGTCTTGGTCTCCATAGAGACTATGGTAAAACATAGTTGAAGGTAACATCCTGCCCAGGGCATGCAGCTGTGCATAAGAATGGAATATGGAAGGGTAGTTTTATGGCAGTGAGTGTAGTTGTGTGGTTGTATCAGTGGAGCAGGTTACTGGTTTTGTGGAGGTTTCATTTGGAGCAGATTGGCCGTGGTTATAGTAAGTCTATGGGTATCTGTAAATCAAGATGAGATGATTACAAGTTCTTGTCTCAGTTCTGGAACAGTTGACATGCCTTGGCATGTGTCTTTCCACATCAACTAGTAGTGCTAAGTTCTAGACTTGATTTTGTAATATTTTGTTAAAGTGAAAACATGATGAAATGGTTTCTTTCATAGTGGCAGTAAAACAATAGGGCAGTATTTGAAATATATCACTCTATTTTTGAGACAGTTTTTGGTAATTAGTCATTAATTTATATTACCTATATAGAAGTGTATCGTATTTACCAATTTTTATTCAAATGTATGTATGTTCATTTGAATAAACTTTGGGTTGGACCAGATGAGCTTCAGAGGTCCTTTCCAACCTCAGCTTGTCAGTTATATTCATGAAACCCTTTTATTGTTCTGCATATTAGAAGTCTCTCTGACTTAAAGAAGTAAAAAATTCTGTTGCAAACAACAGTTACGACCTAAAAAGAAGTTTGGTTTTGTTGTTTGTTTTTTGTTGGTTTTTTACATAACACAGAAACTTGTTGCTGCTGGATTGCTGCAAGACAGGACAGACTTGTTCACTGGAGTGTGGCTCCATCACATCCTGTCTGTCACACTAGAGACAGTGTTGTCTTCTGATTAGGTTATTGAGTAAAATTCATGGTAGAAAATCCTCTCCTAAACAGGTGGAAGTTTAGGACATCTAACATGCTATTGGGCCTGTTTGTTCCAGAATCACACACAGAGCATTTAGTTGTGTCAAAGAGCAAGACAATTTTGAAATTTATTTCCATAAATCATAGAATCGATTGGGTTGGAAAAGACCTCCCAGATCATCAAGTCCAACCCTTGGTCCAACTCCAATCCATTTACTAGATCATGGCACTCAGTGCCACGTCCTGTCTGCGTTTAAAAATCTCCAGGGATGGTGAATCCACCACCTCTCTGGGCAGCCCATTCCAATGCCTGAGCACTCTCTCTGGAAAGAATTTTTCTTCTGATATCCAACTTCAATTTCCCCTGGCAGAGCTTGAGCCCGTGCCCCCTTGTCCCATTGCTGAGTGCCTGGGAGAAGAGACCAACCCCCTCCTGGCTAGAACTTCCCTTCAGGTAGTTCTAGACAGTGCTGAGGTCACCTCTGAGCCTCCTCTTCTCCAGACTAAACAACCCCAGCTCCCTCAGCCTCTCCCCATAGGACTTGTGCTCCAGTCCCTTCTCCAGCCTTGTTGCTCTTCTCTGGACCCACTCCAGCCCCTCAATATCCTTCCTTAACTGAGGGGCCCAGAACTGAACACAATACTCAAGGTGTGGCCTCACCAATGCAGAGTACAGGGGAAGGATCACTGCCCTGGTCCTGCTGGCCATGCTATTTTTGATAGACAGGATCTCATTGGCCTTCTTGGCCACCTGGGTACACTCTTGGCTCATGTTGAGCTTCCTGTCAATTAGTACCCCTAGGTCCCTTTCTGCCTGGTTACTCTTTCCTTGTCTTAATGTTGGATAAGTGAGGAGGTAGCAAGTATTTGGAGTTAAAGTCATTAGCCAAGGGAAAAGTAAAACGTGAAAAGTGGAATTCATTATCATATATCCAAAACCATTTAAACTCCATGTGTCCTCATGATTTTTAAATTATATCCAATGTCCAAAATGAATGGCAGCATTGGACACTTATTTAGCTGGTTTCAAACAGATTTCAGTAACATCATATAGAAAAGACAGCATTGCTTTTGTTCTATGACTAAGTAATAAAAAGTCTCTTTTAAATGGAATTCAAATGTAAAGTAAGCTACTCCTAGATGGTTTAGGGAGCATAATAGTGTTTAAGTTTAGGAAGAAGTATCTGTGCAGCTTTTGTAGTGAAGACAACCTCTCAACTGATATGAATTTGATAACATTTGTGGGCGAATGCCACACAGAGATTTAATGAAATGTTAATGAAATAATCTGATCAGATGGAACTCACCATGAGGCAGAAGGTCTGTTTTATGTTTGTGCCCCAATTAAGCCTTATTTTGATAGCTTGCATGGGCTTTAGTTGGACATGAGTTTTGGGTGGAGTGAAATGTGTTTCTAAATCCTCACCATCCTTCGCTGCATATGAAGTGATTTGTCCATCTGGTCCCCTTAGAGAAAAAAACCTCAGCAGTTTCTGTGCCCAGAAAAGAAAGCACACTGCAGAAAGCTTTTTGTTTTAAGGACATTGATAAAAAGGAAGGATTTAATTAAGTGTAAGAAGAGCTGTTGTTGAGTAGGGCAAACAAGTCATGTAGACACTGGGTTTTATAACTGGGATACATTTTCTCCTTTGGGAGTTCACCAATATTTGCTTTCTGAGCACTTAGATTAAGAGAAGGACTTTGATGTGTTAAAAGTTGAGAGGAAAAGTGCTGGGTTTTTAATCTATAAAAAACATCACTCTCATGCAGCATTATAACAACACAAGAGCAGCTGCATTTTCCTGTATTTCCTCCCTGTAATGCTAATTTTATTTTCATTCTGTAACTGATCTTGTTAGTGATCACTAACCCTGGCTGATACTATGTTTCTTAGATACACAAGGATTTGGACTTGAGTGCTCATTGTGCTTTTGTATCTTTAGATTTTTTTTTTTCCAAGAAGCTGTAGAATCTGAATTTGTAATTGTCTGATATGTCCCTTTGATACTTTAACCTCTATGTGGCTGGAAAACCATGAATGAGAACTGAGCAGGCAGAGGAAAAGAAGCCAGAGTAGTAATCAGTTCCTTAATGGGAAGATATTTAATTTTGATAAAGACATGAAACTGTAACCTGTTTGCTTTTGTTTCCACTGTTGTAGGTTGCCTTTCCCTGCGGGTGACCGGGTGACTTTTAATGGGAAGGAGTGCATCTGCCAGAAATGTTCCCTGCCCCCTTCCAGCAGTGCTGCCTCTTTCCCTGTACAGAACCTGCGGAGTAAGTAGAGATTTCTGCTCTTTTCCGTCAGTACTTCTTAGCCTGCACAGGTTTAAAGAACAGAATTTTACACCAATATGTGTTACTGGAACTTCTACCACTGTGATGCATAAGAGGTGTCATGAAATACAATGTAGTCAAAATACATGAAAAAGTGTATGGTGGTTTTCCAAGAAAATCTGATATTAAAAGGAAACACAGATGGTGCTATAATAGGATTAACAATTCACAAAACCTCTCAAAAAATTGATTAAAACTGAACTAAATCAAATTATTTGTAGAAAAACATAATGTAGATGTTAATATTTTTAAGGAATTAGTCTACCTCCAAGTAGAATAAAATCTGGTGTGAGATTTACTAATTTGTATGTGCTCCAGAAAATATCAGGGACAGGACTGCATGGTTAAGTGCTACACAGGAATGTATGAAATGTGACTGGGGAACATTTGCCTTGATCTCAGTATTATTGTGTACTAGCAGAAAATACAAACACTACAAAGAAATGTGGTCTTTTCACACCAGCTTTTTTTGCAGTAGATCATAGAGTGGTGGTGTTGCTGTGAACTCTGTACTTCTGCTATTTTGCTCATGAAGTGCTGCCATGCTTTAGGAGTCCACCAATACCTTCATGTAATTAGCAACAGTAGCAATTCAATTAAACAGCAAAGACAGAAATATTTTTATTGATTATCACATGAAGCTGGATCCAGTGTGGCTTGTGGATTGCTCATCTTCTGTAAGGAATATCTCTCCTTTTTTATTCTGTTTTCTTTCCCCCTTGGATTTCTCTACAGAAATTTTCACCATCTCCTGTCTACAGGTTGTCAGCAAAAGCTGCTGTGTGAATGCAGCAAGAGATGCTCTGCTGCTTTTCTCTTGCATATGCCATTCCCTTTGGAGGAGGGGATGGCTCCCTCTTGTAGCTGCTTTCTCCTGTCACTTATTCAAGGGATGGATCATCCTTAGCCATCTTTACTGACTGCACTTGCAAATCCATACTTTAATGGCCTATCATCTCTTTGTCTCCTTGTCATATGGGAAAAGTGCCTTTAATGAACATTATTTGCCTGGTTGAGTACTGACAGAACAAGTTCATTTGATTATCTGTGATACAGAATCCTTTAATGTATTTACATTCCCTGTCTCTGTACTCACACACACCCGCCATTGAGAGTTTTTCTTGCATTCCACTTGCCCAGCTCTTGGGTCACTACACTGAATCTCTCCAGCACACAGATACCTGCAAACCTCAGCAAACCACTTGCCTCTGACAGAAACAGGACCGGAAGCCTATCTTTGTGGCAAAACTTGAGCTTGGAAAATGAAAGCTTAGCTTTTCCCCACATTAAATCTGAAACACATTTATTTATTTATTTATTTATGTACATATGTATGTATTTATTTAAACCTCAAATACATGTCTGCTTTAAATCTCACTAGAAATGGATAAAGTCTTTCCATAGGTTTCAGTAGAACTGGCTGAGTCTTGCTCCAAACTTGGATTATACCTTCCACCCTGTGGACTGAACTCTAAAAGGAACGCACCTGAGACTAACCAGTTCTGCTTTTCAAACCATGTACTTGAGGGAGGTGAGCTGATAGGTGAAATGACTTCTCAAAGGGCAAACTACAGACTTTACATCTCCTGCAAGTGAATTGCACCCTGGTGTTGTCACAATCCCAGACAAATATCAGCCTTTATCTGTGTAGACTATGTACTTTCTTATCTCTTCCATACTGCCATTTCCCCAGTGTCTTGCAATGCAGTTAAAGGCCCGCATCTCCTGATTAAATGGTGACATGCAACTCCCAGCTGACCATGGAGCTGGGAAGCTCATGGGACTCAGCAGTGGCATAGTCCCATCTTGGTATGAGGAATAGAGCTTTGATGGGTCAATAGGAAGGATGCAGCACAAGTTCATGGAGGTGCGTGCATGCAGCAGGGTATGTAAGAACCTGACCAGTGGCAATATACAGAAAGTTAGCAAAATATCTAAAAAGATACCAAAGAATTTGGGAAACATTCAGATTAATATGTAATGTGTGAAAGAGCAATATGTAATTCCAGCTATTTTCCAAGCACCTAGTCCTCAGGCTAGATCCAGTGTTTCAGGAATAAACAAGCACTGTCAGAGACATCCTGGTTGAACTGTGGAACTGAAAGTCCAGAATGGCTGGCTGTAGCTATCTTACATATCTGCTTGTTTTAACAACAGCTTTCTTGGAAAAGACCTTAGTGTTTTAAACAAACAACTTTTTTTTTAATGGTGCATAAAAAACATATGACTTCAAGCAAGCTTATTCAAGGAGCAATTACTACATGTTTATCTCAGTAATGCTTTCAGGACATCTCTTGGGGCTCACTGTGAGATCCCAACATCACTTCCCTCTCCAACTATCCTTCTGTTTTCATCCTTCCTCTTTTATGCTTTCCATTTGGAAGAAATGAAGAATGTCAAATACTTGCTTTTTGCCTGAGTCCTTGAATTTTTATTATTATATAATAGATGATAAACCTCTCTGGTTTGTTTAATTTTATAAAACCCTAGCTCTGAAAACCACTTGTGACAATGTTGATGTTGAAAGAGTATTCGGGGAAGAATATCAACATGTAGCAGCAAATTGATGTGTTCTGCAGAGTTACTGGTTGAAATTAGTTGAGTCACCAAAGGATGCTGCATCCAAGATGAGAAGAAAAGGACATCACATCAGTAGGCACTGTTGGCATAGCAACCACAATATTTGTTTGTAATTACTTGGGATTTAACAGCAGTTTGGAATAAAAAAGTAGCTCACAAAAGGCTGTATTTCTGCCCACCCAAGCTTAAACCAGATGAAAGGTGAATGACATCTGAGCACATGGTGTGTTATTCAGTATATGAAATAAACTCTCAACAAGTGAGATTTAATTAGATTACCAGATGAATCCTCAGTGCAGAAGAGATCACAAACAAATGATCTGATTGCAGTAAAACAATAGATACTGCAGAATACTTCAGGGAGTTAATCCAGGCACACCCCCAAATGTTCTTTCTTATTAGCAAAACTCACATGTTCTGATCTGTGGTGCGCACGCTTTTGTGCTAGGCTAGTTTCCACGTATTGGTGCTCTACAGGGTAACATTAGACACATTATTGCTCCCTTAATCCATTCCAAATCCACTAAAGGAAAATATGAACTATCCTTTATTGTTGTGCACTCAGAAGTGAAAAATTTACAATTGCACTTACAGTGTCTCATTAGGGTCATGTAACCAACTAAACAGAATCTTAAATGAGAAAGTTTTTAAGAGGACTGTTCCAATGTTTTAATGAGATCCTAGGTTTAGAGTTCTTCCTTAATAACTAGATAAATCTTTTTAATGCTTTTGTGTATCTTTCTCTTCCATGGAAGACATTGAAGATTTTTTGCTTTGTTTTTTTGGTGTTTTTTTCACTTCTGGCATCTCTAAATGATTGCCTTTCAGGGTTTGCCTTTTCTCTAGAAAATTTTTGGTATACCTGAAGAATTCCTAAAAGTATTGAGGGGGTTTTTTTCACATGATATGGAAGCTGCCTTGTGGTGGATTAAAAGGATTACTGAGATACTGATACTAGAATCAGTTTATTGCTGGTTCTTGTCCCTGTTTTTCCACATGTTCTGACTATTTTAACATTCAGTTAAAGAAATTATACATATAGAGAATGAAGAGTGAATGAGAAATAGACCTTGTCGGATATTAGAGCGTTCATTTAGGATATAGAGAACCAGATCTAAATCCCATGTCCATGTAACACCTCTAAATAGGGCACTCACTGGTGGACTGTTCATGTGGAAACTGAGTGTAGATTTGTGTTTTACTAACTTAGTCAAAAGCATCCATCATTAGAAAAAAAGGCAACCAAGTCCCTCAAAACTCTTGTTTTCAATTACTTTTTTCCGAGGAGCCTTATATAAGTGAATTTCTATAAATAATAAATATGTAGCTAGCCATCACTTTAACATATTGCAATGTCACTACTCAGGAGTTTGTAATAGCTCTTTACATTTGGTGTGGTTTTTTCATGGTTACAGGAAATTTCAAATCAGAATTTCACCTTGGATTTTCTCATGGTTGCTGAAAGAATTTTGAAATAATAAGTAAATCTTGTAGATTGAGACCAAAGTCTAATATGAAGAATCAATTATTTGCTTTAATCTGGGTGGGGTTTTTTTTATTTTATTGGGCTGATTTGCAATGCTTGAAAAATTAATCATCAAAACTTCAGACCTTTTAAACACAATATAAATGAAAATAAAGCCTAAGTCTGTAGCAAAACTGAGTCATCAACTCTTTTCTTTGAATAATTCACATCTGCTAGCCATGTCAGGACATTATTAGGGCAGCAACATTTGTAATCCATCAGGAGCAGCCAGGAGTGAGTGTCAGAGCCCACACGAGCTGTTACTAGGACACTGATGCATCCTTGTGCTGCAGTAACCAGTACTGTTGCATGACCACTTAAAGTGTATGATTCACTCACATTGGATTTTTCTCTTGCAGATTGTGGGGGCTGTGGTTCAGAAATAAAAAATGGGCAGTCCTTGGTTGCCTTGGACAAACACTGGCATTTGGGCTGTTTTAAGTGCAATACATGTGGCAAGCTACTGAATGCAGAGTACATCAGCAAGTAAGTTGAGGAGCATTTTCACCTGTTTTCAGCATACTTTTAATGCCAAATAATTAGTTTATCATTATGTATCCTTTAGTTTTTGTTTATGTATGTTTGGAGATATATAAGAGATTAGAGACTATTGTCTAAATTATTACCTAAATAGTATTAAAAGCAAAAAAAAAAAGAAATAAAGTAAAGTAGAAGTTAAATTTGTCCATTTACCTGGAATGGTACTTGACAAAGCAAGTGTGCTATATGAAGTCAGTGGGTGTTGACTTGTTTCAAAGCCCCATTCGTGCTCCCTTAGTTATCTATGACTTTGCTCTGTGTGATTCTGTAATGTGAACAAGCAGATACTGTCCTTTCCATGTGTTTTACATAAGCAGAAATGTTCATCAGAAGTTCATTAAGGAAGTACATGTCATGCTTTTCTGCTGCTCCAGACCCTTGTGCTGTCAAATTTGGGCTGAATGTTATGATAGCGCTGAGAAACAGCACAAAGCACGCACACAGACCATGTCCCATGTCAACACTCTCATTAGGCCGGTGAGATACAGGGCTTTCACTGGCCAAGGCAGCTGGGATTAATTTCTGCTTCAGAGAGTGTGTTGAAATGTTGAAATTTTCTTAAACAGCATAGTAACTTAATCACCAGTGCCCAGAGATGATGGAGTTTCAGAGCCCATGTCCCATTGATTTTCAACAACTCTTTGGATTTAGATTAGTAAAAGTATAAAATTTAATTTCACAGCTTGCACTGGAGAAACAATATTTATAAAAAAGGTGTTCTTAAATAAGGTTTTACATTATCTCAAATGTTGTGCTACTCTGCTGCATTTTATATAATGGCCAATCTTCGCGAACGAAGATTTGGGAAGGTCTCACCCCACGTGGGTGTGCCGTTCGAGCCTGAGCAGTGGATTTTTTAGGTGAGGCACAGCGTGCACAGAACTGGCTCCACCATTTAAGTCCTAAGGCTCATTTTGCCACAACCGAGCAAGCTTGGACAGTGACAGTGAAGTCCTCGGGACTGTCACAGCACCCGGTACTAACCAGGGCTGACCCTGCTTGGTATCCGAGATCTAACGGGATTGGATGGCAGGGAGGCTTGAACTGCTGGGGGCGGTCCGTACTGAGAGACTCGAACTCGCGACCTTGGGATTCGGAGACCGGAGTGCTCTCCACTACGCCACTGGACCGCCCGTGCTGCATTTTAGTACACTTGTCTTTTTACTTGTTATTTAATAATAAATGCCCATAGTTGGTAAAAATATAGTTAATGTGAAATACTCTTTTTAAAAAAGTTAAATGCCAAACAAAATAACTCAAGAGAAGAAACATCCTGTCTTTAATTAGTTCAGTTAATTAGTGTGATAATTTATAAGGTAGTCTCTAAGTAATCCAACTTGCATGCTATGAAGTTAATTTCTATGTTTCTCCAGAGGAATGTCTGCTAAAATTATGCTTCTGCTAATAAATCTGTCTGAACTTGAGCTGTTTTAGCATAACAAAGTATATTTAACTATGTTTATCTTGCACTTTGAAACAGGAGACGAGTCTCCATTTTCTTGTAGAGCAGTTTGTTTTCATTCATCAGTTTAATGGTCTACATGTAACACTGTAAAAGGAAAAATGAACAGGTTCTTTTCAGAGGTATAGTCCAAGTGTTCTGGTTCTGGTATTTTAGAATAAAGGCTAAGACTCTGGGGTTTATTATTCATATCTTTAAATTATACATTATCTTAACTCACTCATGGTGGTGAAATAACAGGTCACATCATATGTGAATGCACTGCCAGATCTCTTCTGCTCCTCCAGCTGAATTCTTGTAGTCACTGCTGGCTTCTGTGGAGCACATTCCTGAGATGGTTAATCCATGAATGTCTTTAAGCAAGTCCGGTCAAGAATGTCAGTAGAGTTAAATATTAATCAAAATTTGGTTTACAGACAAGATAGTTGCGAAATTACTCTATGCAGTCTTAGCTAAAGTATTAGTTAATAAATATGTATATATCAGATGCTACCTATATTGGATGAATTAGATGATAAGTAAAGAGGGAAAGAATAATACGTAGTAATAACAGGTTATTTCCAAAGAGAGGGAAATATGGAAGACGTTAATGGGTAACAATATTAAACAGATGGTATGAGTGCCTCAGAGACTGAGTGTTGTGACAAAGAGAGAGACGACGGCTGAATTCAGCAACAAAAAGGAGAGTGGGATCATGGTAGACTCAAAAGGAACAAAATAGTTCATTAATTATTTAGTTTACAATTAATAAATACAAGTATTTGGGAGGTAGGAAAGTCCATAAATACCCTATGAAGTATTGAAGCATTAACAAATTTTAGATATATACTCTGGTGAACTGTAAACCTACATAAAGCAACCTCTGTGTGTCCTGTTGTTCTTCCCTAGGGATGGTGTTCCATACTGCGAAACGGACTATCATGCAAAGTTTGGTATAAGATGTGACAATTGTGAAAAGTATATCACAGGAAGAGTACTCGAGGTAAGGAGAACCTTATATTCAAACACATCTCAAAGTGCATAAAAAGACTCTTCTGCATATAGTCCTGTGCTCACAAATGAGTGTTAATGCAGCAGCCTAATGTTACTTTTATGAAGTACCAGGAACTTTTTCTGTAATTGTTTTTTTGTTTGTTTCTTCTGTTAATAATTTGATAATACACAGACTTGCTAAATGGATATTTATGGTACTGAAGAATGCTCAGGCATCAGAAGTAATAAATTAATTTGTTATTGGGTATATGATAATACTTGGACTAAATTAATTTGTAATTTCTGCTTTTTGGTTCTATTGTATGTTCTCCAAAGATAGGATGAAACTGTTGAAAAATAAGATGAATAATTTGAATTGTATTTTTCCACCCAGAAATGAGCTGTGATGCAGGGATTTTCTTTAGTTTGTTGTTCTAAGAAGCAGGAGGTGTTTAGTGTAGGTGCACATTTATGCATTATGCAAAAATTTCCATATAACTCAGCCACGGTCAAAAAATTAATATATTCCTTTGATCTGAATAGAATTTATCCTTGGATCTAAGTGTATTGTTATCCTATCAATGGTTTTGATTATCTGCTTTTTCTTTCTGCTTTTCCCAGTATCTGGTAAAGTCAGCAGTACTGGAGTTAGGAAGAGGTCCCTCAGGTTGTTCAGTTCACTCCTTTCTCTTCATCAGTTAAGAAAGCCTGGAGAAGTCTCAAAGGACTTCCACCAGAGAAAGGAGTCATGCAAAGACTTAACTACCCAAGTGGTGGACAATTACAGCTGGGTAGGAACTGAGGAGCAAGCGTCCATACTAGCTGAGAATCCACATTAGGTGGGAGGATACAATGTTGGGGTTAGGCATGGGAGGCTTTTCCATTTTCAGATGTTTTTAACAGACCTGGGACCAGATGTGGCTATAGTTGTTTCTTCTGCTTGGTGAGATTGTACTGAATGGGAGGAGAGTTCCTTGTTTTTATTGTAGCTGTACCGTAACAAACTTTAGAAAAGTTAATTCTTTAAAGCTGTGATAGGAATTTTACTGTGACTGATTACATATGTCATTGTAGTTCTGGGTGGTGGTTTTGGTTAGTGTGTGTGTCCCTTTATTCTCCCCGTCCCAGTGTTGCTCTGGTGGCAGCACTGCAGCACTGATTCTTGCCTTACTTTGGTATTGGTTCAGGCTGGGAACTCCTTTGATTGGTCTGTGGCATTTAACTGTGGAAAAACTACTGATGCAAGATTCCAAAACAGGTATTTTTTAATAGATGATGAGGAGAAAGGACTTGGGCAATCTGTAAAGGTGCAGAAGTGTCAGATAGTGTCACTGTGAAATAGGAAAGATAGGATGAAATTAGTATGAAGCAGGCAATGGATTGGAAGAGATAAAATGATATTTAATGTCTGGAGACTTGTTAGGACAGCCTGGAAATTTCATGGTTTGTAGACTTTTTTTTTCATAGGATTGTACAAAACTATTTGGTGTTTTGCATGCAAAAAACCTAATGAAGCTTGAATATAGGTGCATGTGATATGTCTTAATGTTCTGCAGTCACAACAGGTCCTGTTCCTCATGACATCTTGCAAACTACTTGTTCCTATCCCATCTATTTTCCCATGATGTATCTCAAGATATGTATTTCTTTACATTCCCACTGCCTATTTACAAGAGTTGACATGCCGTGTGAGCCTTCTTCCACAGTGATCGGCTTGTGATTTCCATGAGTCTTTGGAACTCTGTAAGGGATCAGTTAGCATGGCCGTTGACTTTTCGTGTGGACTACGTAAGCAGCTGGTTGGGAGGTGATGCACACACCTCATTTCATTAGGAAGGTAGACAAAAAGTCATTGGCCTGAGCAAACAGATTTGAAACAATGCAGAGATGGTATCCACAGCTAACGTGGTTAAGTCATTCGTTGTTTGTCTGCAACAGATGGACTTACTTGAAAGGCTTGGAATTGGAGCTGATCTCTTCCGTCTGTCTGGTAGTGGTATCAAACTAGATGTGTGTGTGTCACTAGCAGGCTGGTTGATATGCTTGTGTATCTCCTGGTCAGGAGGACAGAAAAAAATGCAAAGTAGCTATGGCTGGTTTTTGTTGTAGGATGTGTTTTTTGTGGAATTGTCTGGAATCCCAAGACATTTTTCTAAACATTAGAATTGGTTTTTATGATCTTGAGTATTATCTGGAGATACACATAAATAATAGGGCAAATTTCTATTAAAGTAGGGGAAAATCTTGACAGCAATACTTATTATAGTCACCCGAGGGAGTTGCTGGAACCTGTCACTTAAAAAGTCTTATAATAAGATTGGACAAGGCACTGGAAAATCTACGTTAGGGAACAGTCTTGCAATGACAAAGGGAGGGACTGTATAACCTAATAGGATTTTTTCCATCTCTGATTTCTGTGATAATGTCAGGAGGACAGCTGCTTCCACAATCATTCTGTGCCCAGATATTATAATATTGTCTCCCTTTCCAACACTTGGTCAGTTAAAGTGTTTATTCAGCAGAGAGGAAGGGAGAGTCAACTAGTGTAAGTCACTGATAAGTTATAAAAATACGACTGTTTTTGTAGGTTGTCAGCCAAATGCAATGATGATTTAGTTACTTAAGTTCTTTAGCCCATTTTCTGAGAGCTAGATTCATTCCATCTAGTAAATGGGCCTAAACACAGGATAACTTTGTTTATAATTCCTTTCTTGTTTCTTTCTTCCCCTCCAGTCTACTTTGGCTTGCCCCCAGTCTCCCTGGGAACTTGTGCTAGAAAATCTATGAAAGGGGCTGGGCAGTTCATTTATGGAGATGATAAATTCTTCTATTGCTTTTAGAAGGAACAGTTTTGCTGTTGGTTTTACAAAAAAAACCCCTGCCCACCAGTGCATTTATGGGCAAGGTTTGTTTTGCTTCTGAAGCATACAGAGTACTCTTAAATGCAATGTCAGTCCACTGCTCTGTTTGATCCCTGACCATACGTATTGATAAACCTGCCTGTTTAAGTCACGACCAAGAGGTTGCTGGAGTTTAATAGTTTGACTCAAAATGCAGTGTGACTAAAAACTTCTAGGGAGAAAAGGGATTTATTTCAGTGTTTATGTTATATCTCTTGCCAATCCTGCAGTAGTTAAGATCATGCAATAACACAGAAAGTAAACACATTGTAAAACAGCAAGCCATTGATTTTTATAACCAGCCATTTCCCTTTTGTCATGTTGCAATCTATTTCTCTGCATTTAACACTAAAAATAATTGCCTCCTTTTTTATTCATTACAAGCAGTTATTTATTCCTTAAAATCTCCACTTATGCTAATAAGCATATCATAAAATTAGACAAAATAGGTGTTATTGCATTTTTTAAAAATATACTATATTTCTCAATGTTATCCAGAGCCTGGTACAACCTCTTTCAATCAAGAGAACACTTTTCATTTGTCTCCTCATTTTTAATCAGTCTTCTCTCTGTGTTTTGCTTGGAGGAGGCAGAGATGTGTTGCCTACCTCCTGATTCTTCCCACA
Source organism: Sakesphorus luctuosus (assembly GCA_013396695.1). NCBI lineage: Eukaryota > Metazoa > Chordata > Aves > Passeriformes > Thamnophilidae > Sakesphorus > Sakesphorus luctuosus. Next base: position 276,775 of record VWZD01005774.1, read on the forward strand.
CAGCAGGCTGTGCAGAGTTTTGGAAGGCTGTTATTTTCTCCCCTTTAATTGATAAACTCTAAGCAGAATTTATAGGGACTAACCCTAGTTCCTTTCAACTTTTATTTTGCAAAACTGAATGAGCCAAACTCTCCTCTGCTCATAAATCCAACTCCAGGCTTTTCTGGTGATGCCACTGGACCTTCTCACCGTTGATTCCTGGCTGGAACCACCTTTTCTCAGCATGGATGAACATTACTCCAGATGATGCCTCACCACTACCTTGTGCAGTGATAGTAACCCCTTCCACTATTTCTGAAGAAAGAACCTTTTCTGGTATATCTTCCACTGCTGTGATTTTTTGCCTGTGACTTTTTTAACGTTGACAGCCCATAGTGAGATACTACTTGGGAGGTTTTCTCTTTGTCTGCTGTGTCAGCTGGTGGTTTCGTACATTGTTAGAGGAAGCTTCCATATCCAAAAATAGCCTCCTGGAAATGTTTTGATGGCAAATACAAAATAGACTGTGGGTGGGTTATGATTGCTTGGCTAGGCAACTGCATCACACCAATGGCCGAATTGAGCTGCCTTGTAGCATCCAGCCACTGCCAACTGCTCCAGTAGCTGAGGAATAAGCAGGATCTCCATCACCGCTAGCCGCTGTTTTTAATTTCATATGAGTGGAAGTTGACAGTGTAACACATTGGAAGTTACACTTTTGGAAATGTCTCCTGGGGCTTATTTACATGCAGCCCAACTGCTTCTGGAAGCTCTCAGGGGTATTTTCAGCACTTTTGTCTACAATTGTACCATGATTTCCAGCTGTGTGACTGTGGTGTAAATGTATCTTACAAGTGCTGGTGGAAGGGACTCAGAGCAGTTGGACCCATCTTTTATGTTCAGCATCTGACATCCTAACCTGACAGCATGGTCCTCAGTTTATATGGGGAAAGATAGGGTTTAAATTTTACTGGTTTAAAAGTACATGTAAATGTCTAGAAAAACATAATTGATATATGTTTTTAAAATCTAGTAATCACAATCACATGTTATTTTGAAATAAGGGAACAAATGCAGTAGGCACAAGGCAGGAATGAGACTAGAAATGTCAGTAATTTGTGTGTCAATTAAATGCCACTTATACCTCAGTGAGTTACTAATTAAAACATGAATCTTATTTTTTGTAGTTTGTTTTTTGTTTTGCCCCGGTGTTGAGCTACTTTTGTTTGCCATCACATCTGCTTTGTAAATCAATTGCCTTTCCCTTTGCAAAAGTCTCAGTACAGCAGAGAGACGAGACTAATTCTTTACAGCAGGGAGTACAAATTTCTGCCTGCAGTGTGGAAGAATGGTTCATTCTGAAAGGTCTGTTACCCTGCTGTTTCATTATCAACAAAACCTACTGAAGTGTGAAAGGTACTTGAGCAGCTTATTATATAGACATTAATAGGGAACTGTGCAATAAAAGCAGCTCTGTCTGTATGAACGAAGGGTTCCGGGTAGCATGGGCAGCCTCGTGCAGGCTGTCAGAGCAGCCAAAGGATCCAAGTGTCAGTACCATCTCCGGGTAGAAACTGCTTTCTACGCCAGTTTTCTCCCTTCAGCAGAGAAGAAAGAAAACTGTTGGAAAAGATACATCTAAATAAATCAGCATTAGCTTTTGCAAAAGGAGACGACATAAGGTAGGAAATGTTCATTAGCCCTTTCAACATATAGAGAGATGCAGTATACAAAGTGAGATGCGCTATTCAATGCATGCTGAGATGCAAGGTATTTTACAGCTTGGGAATATTGTCTGTTTTGGTGCCACTTGCGTTCAGCTGGGTCTGCAGGTTTGCAAAGGCAGGTTAATCGTCAGCACAAAGCATCTGAATTTGGCTAGGTAAGTGGTAACTGACAGTTGACTTAGACTTCCTGCTTTAAATCAGGCATCATTAAAAATACTATCAGCAAGTAAATAAATAGCAATGCAGATGTTTTTTACCTTAGCTTTTAGCCTTTTTTAGCCCAATTATATTATTTAGATGCATTCACCTCATCTTTCTCCAACTTTCATCCTTTACCTTTTCAGCCAGGTCTTCTTTCCAGAAAGAGATATAAGTTACACCTATTATCTGTATCTATTATCTGAACTGTTAAAAACTCACAGGAAAAACTATATATTGCAATAAACTGTTTGTATAGTTTTTACTCTGTAAATAATATAATTTGTTAGGTTTATTGAAGAAGAGCACTGGGTAGCATTTGATGATACCTTAAGATTGTTACAGTTCTACCAAAGTAAGGGATTCCACAAACTATTTGTGAACAACATAAAGAAATTCAGAATTTGAGGGAAAGTGATTGATAGAGAAGAAAGATTGTTGCAAGTTTTGTGTCAGGGATTTGGTTTGCTTTTTTTTCCGTTGTTTCTTGCTTGCGTGCTTTTCTGTTGAGGATTCCTCTTGAATGTATTGGAAGAGTCCCCAGGAGTGCTGCTATATGTTTGAGCCTGTGTGGGTTTGTGTGTGTTAGAGTTTTAGTGCATACTTTGATTCTTGAGCCTGGCAGACACTTGTGGTGTCCACTGCCTTTTCTCATTAGGCAAAAATGTAGTATCACTTAACTGTCTTAAATTATCTTAATTGCTTAATTAAAGGATCAGAGGAGTGATTCCAGTAGTCACTGTTACAGCTTCTGAGCTTCAGACACACAGAGCATGCAGTATGCCAGTTACAATGCCTCTTTAAGTGATGTGTTGCTGTGGTGATGCATTAATATCTAGTACTATTTGCCAGCATTTCAGTATTTTGACAATGTGAAATGTTGCACTTTATGGATCTCATCAGTTCCTCATCCGATTATTGTACATAATCTTTCATTTCTGGTAGTCTTCTGACTCATATCAGAGCTGCCCTGCAGAGCCCTGTACCTGCTGTGCTCCTGCCAGCAGCACTAGTGCCTGCCTCCAGCTCGCTCCTGTAACCATGACAGTGGTGCAGCAGTAAGTGCACTCAGAGACAATTGGCTTTGTTGATGAAGTATCCCCAGGATACTGTGACCCACGTGAGAGCAGTTCAGCTTGTCTGCTAACAGCAGGAAAGCAGCCTGTGACTCATTTCTTGTGCCTTTTAGATTTTTCATCCTGCTAACCTTCACCATTGTTTGTGCTTTTTTGAATACCCCCAAAGTAAGAACTTCTGAATGCTACCTTAAACTAGAAATATGTGAATGAGTCTGGAAGTAGAAACTTCCTACTGCTAGGAAGGATTGTTAATGTCAGTTCTGCATATGGCAGCAGCATTTCCAGTCCCAGCTAAACTTGGCAATCCCAAATAGTAGTCCTTATTCAGGCACAGAATGAGATCTCAAGTGTTTACAGCCTAGATCACCATGTCCAGTGTGAACAGAGCTGTTCTGGCTTCATCTGATAAATCATATTGCCTCTCCAGGGCTGTTTGGTGTTGGTTGCAGATTCATTCTTCCCATCTGAAATGGGTGGGCTAAATGCACAGCTGCAAAGTTGAATATAAAGGGGAGTATGTCTGCAAGTCATCTAGCTCCTTCTTTACTCCCTCTCACCTATCAAGGGATGGCATATGTGAGAGCCAGCTGCAGCTTGTCTTGGCCCTGAAGTAGGTTTTAAGGAGTGGGAGAACAAAGTGGAAAAGAAATGAAGGAAATTATTGAGAAAATGTTAAACAGAAGCCTCTTCCAGTCTCAGTGGGTGGCAAGAAAAATTGGAAAGCTGAGAAGAAAAAGACAAAAGGGGCAGATCACTCATTCCATAACAAAAGCAACTGAGTGCATAATCAGTGATTTTAGGCATCACAGACTGTTTTGGTTTGCAAGACCATGTACCAAATTCTGTAAAACAAAAAAGTGCTGTTTGTCTTTTCCAGATTTTACCCAACTGTGGCAGGGCTGAATTTGCTCCTGAGTCAGACCTTGTTTGCAGATGTCACAGAATGAGATTACAGTTACAAGAGTGCTATTTTTCTATTATTTCTTTTTCCTTAATTATTCCCTTTATGTTTTTTTTTAATTTTTATTTTATTTTCTCACACAAGCTTTAGAAACCTTTTCTTCTGAGTGTCTAGTGTATAGTAAGTTATCATTCTGAGGTAAATGTTCCTGTTGGTACATTTGATCTCCACTTTATATGTGGAAGAATAAAGAGTGTGTGGGAAGCAGTAAAAAATGACTCAAATGTGGGTGGGAATTCTCAAGGCTCTGCAAAGTACAGCAGGATGAGCCAGAACCAAGACAACATGAAATAACTATACATGTGAGATTGCTAAAGCTGTAAGTAATGCTGCAGGTGCATGTATTGGACATTTCACATGACTGTTTCTTGGCACCTAGTAGGATGATAAATGAATCCAGTAAGGAGCAGATGAGGCAAATGATTGATACAAACCATTACACTGCATTTACAGTGCTATAAATCCTGTTGAAAATGGTTCATTTGCCCTGGCATGCTGTTGTAGTGACTCACTGGTGAGTCAGGTCCACTGTGACTAAGACAATTAGTAAGAGTTTTCCTCCACAGAATTCTGGCTTTGTCTTCTGGCTCTCAGACTTTTTTCTCCTTGACACGGTTGTATGACATAAACAACAGATATTTTGCCAAATACCTCTGCCTTGATAACACTGCATGTCCCTTCAAACTCAGCTGTTTACTAACTTTACCATTATTGTATACAACTATTACTGAGTAATTCCTTGAGTTCTTCTGTTGTGTATGCAAAACTCTGGCTTTGCTAGAAGTGCGAATAGAGAATTTTATGTGATTGCACATAAAGCTGGTAACTGAGCACAGTGTTCTACTCAAAACATAAAGGTTATCTGACTTTCTGAATATCATCATTCTAATTTGACAATACCCCGTAGAATTCACTTTATGGAGGCCAGTATAGCCTGAGTGATGTGGCACTATGTGGATACAATACCAGAGTTAGGAATGTGTGTCCGTGGAACAACACTTGATGGTGTGGTGCTGTGCCCCTTCTTAGTGGTACTCTTGAGATAAAGACAGAAGAACAAACACCTGAGCTGTAGATTTTACACAGTCTTTAGGATTAAACTCACATTGCACAACTCCATGTTGAAGTGCTGACCAAAAGCAGGAGGTTTGCTTATTACCAGGTGGGAATAAGCAAGAACAACCCCTGATGGGGTTTGCCTAATTGGTAGAATAACTTTATAGGAAAATTTTCTGGGCCATAAAATCAATGCAGTGACTGATTGGGCTATTTAACGTCAAAATGCTGTATCACATTCAAAAACTTTATTAAATTTCATAAAGATAAATATTTGGAGTTTCTTTTTATACCTGTGTTTCATTATCAGTTTCCTGTACATTTTTGGCACCTAATAAAAAGTGCAGTTCATTCACATAATGGTTTAATATCTGAGTAAAAACCATCATTTGGGGAAAGAATTACGAAGTATAAACAGGAAGAATTAAATATCCTCTAAAGGAATTCAGTGGTTTTCCACCTTTTTGATTTATATATTCTGAAAAAAAATAATTCCCAGTGAAAGAACATGCCCCTCAATCTTGAATTTAAAATGACAGATAATGAAGCGGATATGAAGTGATGGATAGTGGGAACAGAAGAGATCCTTAAGGAAGTAGTCCATAGAGCACAAGAGCTAGCCATCCCCAGGAGCAAGGAATTGGACGAGAAAGGCAAGAGACCAGCATGGCTGAGTAGAGACAGGCTGGTGAAACTAAAGGGAAAGAAGCAAATACACAGACAGTTGAGAAGAGTATGGAGAGGGAGTTTTGCTTTGTAGCGATGGTTGAGGAAGACCAAGGTGAAGCTGGAACCGAACCTGGCAAGGGACGCAGAGAATATAGCAGGAAGGACTTCTACAGGTATGTTAACTGGAAAGAGAAAGTCAGTAGGTGTACCCCCTCTGATAAACAGTGCTGGAGAACTGCTAACAGCAGATGAGGAAGAAGGCTGAGGTAACTCAACTTTCTTGCCTCAGTATACAATGGCAACCTCTCCACCCTTCTTGAGCGGATGGATGGCAGAATAGGGACTGGAGAAGCAAAATCATTCCCACTGTAAGTAAAGATCAGGTTCATGACCACTTGAGGAACCTGAATACACATAAATCTGTGGGACCCTATGAGAGGCATCCCAGAGTCCTGAAGGAATTGGCTTATGTAATTGCCAGGCACTCTCCATGATATTTTAACAGTCATGGCAGTCAGGTGAAGTTCCGAGTGACTGGAAAAAGAGAAACATTGTACCCATCTTTAAAGAAGACAGAAATGAGTACCCTGCTAACTACTGACCTGTCAAGCCTGACCTCTGTGCTGTGCGAATATCATGGAACGGATCCTCCTCGAAGCTATGCTGAGGCTCATGGAAGTTAAGGATGTGATTTGACACAGCCAGCATGGCTTCACCAGGGAAAAGTCTTGCCTAACCAACCTGATGACCTTTTACGGTGGAGTGAATACATCAGTGGCCAAAGGGAGGGCTACAGAAGTCCTTTATTCTGAATTTCTGTAAAGCTTTTGTTACAGTTCCCCACAACATCATTCTCTTTGAATTGGAAAGAGAGGGATTTGATGGGTGGATAAGAAATTTGTTGGAGGTCACATCCAGCAGGTAGTGGTCAACAGCTGAGCCCCAATGGACATCAGTGACAAGTGATGCCCCTCAGGGGTCCGTATTGGGAACAGTGTTATTTAGTATCTTCATTAATGACATACACAAAGGGCTTGAGTGCACCCCCAGCAAATTTGCAGATGACACCAAGCTGAGTGGTGCTGTTGACTGACCTGAAGGATGGAATGCCATCCAGAGGGACCTGGCCAAGTCCGAGAAATGACCCATGGGAATCTCATGAGGTCCACAAGACCAAGTGCTAAGTGCTGCACCTGGGTCGGGGATGAACAGATCAAGAGCAGCCCTGCTGAGCATTGGGAGTGCTGGTGGGTGAGAGGCTGGATATGACCTGGCCATGTGTGTTTGCAGCTCAGAAAGCTAGATATGTTCTGAGCTGCATCAAAAGCAGTGTGGGCAGCAGGCTCAGAGAGGTCATTCAGTCCCTCTACTCCATTCTGCTGAGACCCCACCTGCAGTTCTATATCCAGGTCTGGGGTTCTAGCACAGGAAGGACATTGACCTTTTGGAGGAGATCCAGAGGAGAGGCACCAAGATGATTAGATGGAAGGAAGAAAAGGCTGAGAGAGTTAGGGTTGTTTAGCCCAGAAAAGAGGAGGCTTAGGGGTGACCTAATTGTGGCCTTCCAGTACCTGACAAGGGACTTTTTACAACATATAGTGACAGGATAAGGCGTAATGGTTTTAAACTGAAAGACAGTAGGTTTAGATTAGATATTTGGAAGAAATTTGTTATTTTGAGGATGGTGAGGCACTGGAATTGCCCAAGTAGTTGTGAATGCCCCATTTCTGGAACTGTTCAAGACAGGTTGGATGGGGCTCTGAGCAGCCTGGTCTAGTGGATGGTGTCCCTGCCACTGGCAGGGTGTTTGGAACTTGATGATCGTTAAGGTTCCTTGAACCCAAACCTTCTATGATTCTATGCACTTCCATTACCCAGGGTTAACATGTTTTTATTCCCAGATCTACTCATAGGAATCCATGGACATTAGCTGAAAGGGGTAGCAAGTTCATTTTTCAGGGAGTTATATCTTGATTTTATGTTCTCTTTCAGTATGATGTGTATACATCAAGCACACCTTCATTTAATTTCTTATTTAAATTATCAGTGCTTGGAAAATTCATATGGGGTATGGTGGGCACTTGGCTAAACCTGAAAGCAGTGAGCCCAGGCAGCAATGAAGGCCACCAACCTAAGAGGGCAAAATCAACAGGAGCACAACCAGCAGATTGAAGATATCCTTTTATTTGACATTTGTTAGAATACAGGTAGGATACTGCATCCAGCTTGGTATCCTCCCATACCAAAAGATGCTGATTAATTGAAGTGAGATTGGTGGAGAACCACCATAATAGTTTAGGGGCTGGAGCACATATCCTGTGAGTAAAAGCTCAGGGAGCTGAACTTGTTCAGCCTAGGGAAGTGATGGCTTTAGTGGGACCTGGTAGCATATCTATGCGGAGGCCCTCAAGGCTGCAGAGACAAACTCCTTACTGAGGCACATGGCGGGAGAGCAGGAAACAATTGTCATAAATTTAAAGAAGGGAAGTTCTGACTGCATAAAAAAAGAAAAAAATCTCTGTAAGAATAACTAGTAAGCATTGGAGCAATATTCTCAGAGGCTATGCATCTCCATCCATGGAGGTTTTCAGTATTCAACTGAAAAAATTCCTGAGTGGACTGATCTGAATTGAACATCAACCCTGCTTTAAGCAGGTGGTTAGATTAGATGACCCCCTGAGGTCCTTCCCAACTTGAATTGTTTTATCATTCTGTGGTGCACTTGCACACTTCTTGGCTTTAAACTGAATTGTATTTATAGTATTACCTATATTACAAAGTTCACTTGAAGGAATCTCAGTGCCATTTATTGAATGAATGGGAATGTCCATGTAAATTACTCAGGAAAATGAAATAAAATATAGAAAAGAGAATGATTTATTACCTGATCGAAGTTTTAAACTTGTACCTATCCCTACAGTGCTTAAGTATTTTTTCCCTTCCCATCCCAGACAAACAGTAACTCCCCCCAGCTTAAACAGCAGCAGTCAAGTTGTATGTCTTTTGTAAGATCTTTAATCCTTCATTTCATGTTGAGAAGCTGCCAGTTAGAGAGGCTTACTGATTGTTAGTGGGGTTGTGCTTTATTCTGTTTCCCTTTGCTTGAAGCAGTGGTTGTCTGGTGATGATGCAGCTCTCCAACAAATTTGTTCCATGTGAAAAGCTTTTAACTAAGAATGCTTTATACCAGTCTTCTGAGGGCTTTGTTTCTGGGTCACACAGCTGCGCTGTGCCTTGGCATACCCACTGGTACAGTGTTTTGTAGGCTGTTTTCCATTAGGTCTGTTCAGGATGGGATATAGTTAGAACTTCATTTGGAGATTTTGGAGCATGAGGTTTGTAGGATTTGGACCTACCTTAGTAGATAACACTTAGTGGTAATAATGCACTATTACAGCAACTTCATTGTATTATACACCTAAAATTGTAAATACGCTTTGATATGATTGAGTCACTGCAGCAGTCTAATCTTTCCTCACTTCTACAAACTCTTTACACCCAGCAATAGATATCTGTTACCCCATACATTTCAATAAAAAGATAGTTACTTTTTATTGTTATTATTTTTTTTATTTTTACAGGAAAAAGTTTAATGGTAACCTTTCATTCTCAGGAAAAAGACAGTTATGAGTTCATTTAACGTATTAAGTGATTTTATGTCCTTTCTATTTTCCCTTTATTAACTACTTTACTGAGTAATGCAATGAGATAAGATGTACTTAGAGCTCATTGATGAGACAGTCATAAGAAATCTTGAGTCTTCTTTCCAGGACTTGGCTCATGCTTGTGTCAATCCATAACAAGCTCTAATTTACTGCAGTAAAAAATTGCATCCATCACACTCCTAGAAATGCCTAGAGAGAGGCCAGATAACCAGTATTGTTGTGATAGAGTTACAATTATTATGCATATCATCTTTTATGTATTCTACCTCTTCCTCAGTTATTGCAGCCACAGCCAGAGAATGAGCGGAGGCTTTCACTGAGCTGTCTGCAGTAATGTAGTATATTTTTCCTGAGTGATGACAGCTAATTTAAAACTCAGCTAGTTAAGATTATTCGTCTTGGTATGAATTCCTCTGGTTTTGCTAGCATTGCATATTTTCCAGGCTGGGTGATCATACTACTCTGAAGACTTTTGGATAACACACCCTACTGTCTTGAAATTGTGCTTTGAATGATGTGATTCACATTTGTCACATCAGGTTTATTTTCCTTTTATCTAGTTCAAGCCCTCAGGTTATGAGAAATGTTCTGGAGTAGGGGTAGAGATAGAAGGACCTTATACTATAAACTGCTAAATATTAACCCACTACAATCTACAGTGTTACATCTACTGTGTTTCTAAAATCTACAAAATGTGAAAAATCAAAAAATCAGAAACCTCTTTGGCATCAATAATAATACTGTCTTCATATCTGGATGCCTGGGCACAAAGACCCAGTGCAGTCTTGAAGGCAATGTAGGACATTGAGAAGGTTTCTTACAATCTACCACTTGAGCTGTAAGAGATCTCTCAGAGATGAATGTCACTTCTGTGCTCTGTGTGTGATGATATTTTACTGAACACTGAGACAACAATCTGTCAAACGAAGCAAGCAAACTGTGAGAAGATGAAGTAACCATATGGTTAGGAACTTGTTTGCTACATTGAATTGCCTCACATAAATATAGCCAAGAAAAAATAATGAGGCCATTACTACAACTAAACTGTAAACATAGAACAGTTGCTGCCCTAAACTTATACAATTTCTGGGTTCTACTGGAACTGATTGTCCATCTATGAGGCGAAGCCTCTAAACTGGAGAAGAAAGGGGCATTGATGAAAGCCTCCTTGGTATGTACCCAAGGGAGTGCTTGATTCACACCCAAGTCCTAGGTTTGAATATAATTTATGATATCTAATCAGACTAACTGTATGAACATATCAAGAAACAGCATTAGTTAATTCCTGCAACTCCCTTGCCTCAGACTGTCCTAGCACCTCTCATTTAGAAAGATCTATTTTAAAACAAAATAGAAAGGTCTATTTTAAATACTTTCAAGTGATGAAGAGTCTGCCATGTCTTGTCTTCCATTCTTTAATTAGAAGGACAAAATAACAGATTTTAAAAAGGGGGCAACAAAAGCCACTGTCAGCACTTAGACTTATATGAAAATTTTTGAGTTTGCCCCATTTTAATTCAAGGGTAATCATGCAAAATCCATTGAAGTTATCCTGATGTGATTATCAGCAAAAGGTTCACTACTCCTTTCTCGCCTAATTTTTTTGTTATTATTGTGTCTAAGTTAAAAAAGAGGTCTCTCTGTCATTCTACAGCTAGTTGATATTACTGAGTCTGCAAAGTGAATTAAAATTATGTATTTGGTTGTACTGTTAAATTTGGGGAAATAGGTTTTGTTCTATGATGCATCCAGGTTATGTGAGAATGTGTTCTGGCGGTGTATTTTAGCAAAGAAGTAATTGAATTCCCCTAGAGAGTGTTAGCCTGGGAATTGTATCAGCCATGCTAAATCAGTTGAATTACTGAGGCTATGCATTGCATTAGCAATGCTTGTGCAGTACAAACCCTTCAAGAGAAATTATATTTCTTTTCAGCTTGATATTCCAAACGTAAGTTTATCTTGTGATAGTTAAATAGCCCTCTGTGCCTAAACACCCACACTCAGGCAAGCAACTGTAAACCTGGAATTTAAGCCCAATACCAATAGTTCATGGTCTGATACTTTAAAGGTGTCATCACAGTTAGTAGTGACCATCTTCCCTGTCTAAAGTTGCAAAAATCACTTTGAAGTCTGCACAAATGACACCATAAAGAATGAGCTGGAGCAAAGCTGTTTTCAAAATGGCAATTCGGATGTGGTGTGTTGCCCATCTTTATTGCTGATTNTGTAGAATAAAATGTCTTCACTTGAATCCTATGGGTTTGTGATGTGAAGTCCTTTGTCTCTGCAAAACTTTTTTACTTTACCCGTCTTTATTGCTGATTTAAAATGATGAAGCAGGTTTTCAGGAGAGAATGAAGTTATCACTGATGAAGCAAAACCAGAGATTCTTTAACCTAAATTTACTACACTCCTATGATTGACATTGTGAACAGCAAAATAGCTCCCAGACACAGATTATGTTCTTTAATATAAATACCTCTGAAGGTTTTCACATTCAGTCAGTGAGAAACAGTGAGACAAATCATTCTTGTAGTAACAGGGTTAAGTTTTCAGATTAATAGAAGAGGGATTTACAGTGCAGTGCTGTGGAGCATATTTACATGCTGAAGACAATGGGGCAATACTTCATAGTAGTTCCTTAAAGGCTCACACAATCCTACCAGTGTTTTCAACCTTTTTCAGATAGGCAGGTTAGGAGACATTCAACATGAACCTTTAAAATTTGCTTCTTTTTAACTCCAGGAAAATTTCTACTGAAGTCAGACTTAGCTTAACTTTAAGTTAAACTTGGTTTACCTTAGCGCTAAGCTTTAGAGTTACTTGGTCTCCTGGATTTTGTTCATAATGGAAGTGGCATTGACCTTAAGCCATTTGAAACCATGAGCAATTCTCTCTAGCACAGAAAAATGTGGCATCAAAGAGGAGGAAACAGATGCCAACCTTTGGGTTTTAGTTTTGTGGAAGTTTGGAAGACTGAGGAGTGCTGAGAGCATGTGCAAGAGCCACCTTTGGGATGTTGAACTCTGTTTTGTGAGTGTCATCTGAAAGGGACTGGACTCCCTGAATGCTACTTTTGTTAGTGGCTCAAGCCAACAATGCCTTGTGATGCTGCTGTCCATGCCTGTGAGAACCAGAGCTAACGATTTTGCCCACAGTCACCCATAGAGTTAAATCTTGATCCAAGAATCCTGGAAATTGTTTTTCCCCTTGGTACTTATTTGAGGTTAACTTCACCCTTGTCTGTGTTACACATTGATCTTCTGACATGGCCAGGCCCATGTTCCTTTGGAGCAGGGAGATGTATCATCTTGAAAAAACACAATGAGGTCAGTGGTTAAACACTTTAAATTAATGGGATTATTACATAATTGGGAATTTAAATATATGAAAATTGTTAAGTTACTCAGCTATTCTAAGCAAATTGAGGGCTCAGTCCTGTTCTCATTCCAGTCAATGAAAACTGTGGTATTAAATTATGTGATTTAATCTCAGAGCTGTTGGCAAAGCTCTTGGCTTGTCTGCGTGAGGGAGTCAGTGCACAGAACCCCAAAGAGTCAGCTCGGAACTTACAGTCGTGTAGGAATGCCAAACACATTCCTGATGGAAACCCTTTAGTACCTGTTACCTGCAAGACATTTTCAAAGCAGCTACATTTTTTGCATGAGATGGTTCTTGCTGAGCATTAATATTATATATTCAGTTGAATCATGGTGGACATATGGTTGAGTTGAAAATCTATACTCAAGGTTATGACCTACTAACTTCCTTGTACAGGTAAGTTCCAAGCTGCCCTGCACTTGGTGCACAGTATGGTTATTGACAGGGAAAATGTGTTCACTATAGAAATTTATTCCTATTCCATAAATTCAGAGACTTAGCTATTGCACATGAACTTTTTTTTTTTTGTATAGGCAAGATCATAATTATATTTTGAATCACAAACTGTCTGGAATCAAAAATTGGCATTGTGGTTGTAGGAGATCGTTGAACTAATTATTATTAACTAATCTACACTAGATAGTCATAATCAAGAGGATGAAAGAAAAGCTTGTCATAGTGAAACTGCTAAATTGATCAATATGCTTAATCATCTGTACCCTTTTTTCCAAACAGGCAGGAGAAAAACATTATCACCCAACGTGTGCACGATGTGTCAGGTGCAATCAAATGTTTGCAGAAGGAGAAGAAATGTATCTTCAAGGTAAAAACAAGCAAAAATTAAAGTGGTTACATTGTGCCTGTTAGCATGGCTGAGCTGTTTTGCACTTATTCTTACTTCATAACTGCCAAAGAAAGCAGAGTGCAATATGTAGACTAAGGAAAAACAAGACCAAACTCTTGTTGATTCTTACTTATTACTTTTTTCTCAGTTCAAATCCAGTAGCAAGTGTGAATCATAGAAAGGATAAGTGGTAGTAGTTATTTCCTGCAGATGGGAGTATTGACAGCGAAGATTATAAAATTTTCCATTTACCAAAATAATGTGATTTTTTTGCAGTAATATATGATCCAAATGAAAGTTAACACACATGAAGAACAACAGGTTTCCTAAAGCTGCTGTTTCCATCCTAGGACTAGTTCTGTATTCATTGCCTACTTGGGGATGAAGAGAAAATCTGAAGGTCCTTACCTGAGTTCCCCTCAGTCAGTGTGAAAAAGAGGTGGAAAATTGCCCTCAGAGGGTGGAGAGGAGGATGCCAGGTGCTGAAGCCCTCACCACACAATGTGCCATAAGGTTGCACAGGACAAATGCAATGTTTCTTGTTGGCACGTTTCAGTGGTAATAGGGAAGGACTTGCACAATAAAGTATGCAAGGGAAAAACTGTTATTTAGAAAAGATAGGAGCTGAAATCCGTCATATGTAGCAACTGTACTAAATTGGTCAAGGAAAACTGCCTACATGGTTAAATACAGGGTCAAACACCAGATAAGATGAAGGCTTTTGCATATATCTTTTACTGGTGTTATCTTTTCAAAAGAAAATGGAAAGAAGTAACTCAGTAGGATGTGGGAACTGCAAGGCTGGGGTATCATCATAAAATTATGTGCTTGACCAGATGTGTATTCACAACTTTGCAGTTGTCCACAGTTTTCTAGAAATGTACTGTGAAATCTTTTTTTAAGCAGGAAAAGTTAGACTTTATTTAAAACACAGAAGTGGTCTCAGTAAGATCTAAATATCATTCAGTATGTTTTTTAAAATGACAATTCTATTGTCGCTTTGGTCTGCAACAAGAACTAGCTCATTAAAGGACATAATGATCCTTGTCTGTTCTCTCTCTTGGATTCTCCCTCAGGAACAGAAAATGCTGTGGTTCTTCCCAATTGCAAAGCAGCTTAGCAGTGCTAAGTTCCCATGGAAAATCAATGCATTAAAAGAAATATATCAAACTACAAATTTGTTTCTACATTTCAAACCCTTTGAAACTCATTTGCAAGTCACTCTTTTTTTAAGTTTAGTTTGTTATAAGGGTGGGTATTTGTTAAGTTTTGTGTTGATTATTAGTTCAAATAATAGCAAAGTATGCTCAGGTCCTATTAATTTGGACCCATCTTACTGTATTTTCTAATGCATTTCTATCCTACACTTTTTATCTTCACATGAAGAGCAGTTTCCATTAGAAACTGGTGTTAATGCCATGAAAGAGATATGATCAGTTATTTGAACTGTCTGACCTGATATGTTATATAATAAAAAAGTCAGATCCCAGGGTTTTATAACCTGTTCTTCATCCTCTTAATAAACTACTGTAAAGTTCCTTTGGGTTTTGCATGTTCTTGGGCAGAAATTGTCAGTGGTTATCCAACAGATGACTTTTGGGTGAAAGGCTTCTTCTTTGTGACAAAGTTTGTTTCCCAGCCAGAGTTGCTTGCCTACAGAGAGCAGTAATTAAAAAAAAAAAAAAAAGGTGTTCTAAATACTTCTTGAATCCATTGGGAAGATTTACATCAGTTTCTATGGGGCAAGCTCAGATCCACTGCACCTGGAAGATAATCTTAACATTCAATTTAAAGGTTTTATAGAGATATTTCATAGTGCTTCAGTACCAAAAAAAAAATTCAGTAACTCAGTAAATGCAATTTATCTGGTTTGTGCTTATACTCTTTTACTGCAAGAGTCTGGGTTCATCAGAGTTACTTTTGTGAAATAATTTCTAATGATCTCCATCTGTCTTCTGGGAAATAGACTTTCTGTTTCTATCTTGTTTCCAAAATCCACTAGTTAGAAAACTATCAAACTGCTGTGAAAACAAAGCATTTCCAATAACTCTGGTGCTCTCCACCCAGTATAAACATTAAATATTTATTACACAAAGGTTCTCAACTTCCCATTTAGTCAGGCAGATGCTGCAGTGTGTTCACATTATTTGACTGTACAGAGCTTTAGTTTGTGGTTTCTCTGAGCTTGGACTGGCATTAAAATTTACAAATAATTATTTGTATTTTATATCCTTGTACCCATTCCACTTCCACTGAACACTAAGTTTTGAACACTGTGTTCAACTTTTTAAAATACCTTCTACCCTTTGTGACTAGTGCAAAACTATTTCATATCTCACACTCAAAGTTTACTTTTATCTCTTAGTAATCCTCTTACATGCAATAGAGAATTGGATTATTCTGCGTTTCCTGCTTCCTCCAGGGTGGATATTTCCCTGAATTTGTGCAGTTCCTTAGTATTTGATTAATGAGAGACAAACATAGAGGAAATGCAAGATCAGAAAGACAGACCAGATTTTCCACTAGGGTTACATGCCACAGTGCTATTCCTTCCCATCACAGTGTGCTACTTTGTATGATCCCAGCCAGACTATTTCAAGAATATGGATAATAAGAGTGCAGGAACTTTTAGCTTTATATAAAGGAAAAAAATTACCATGAGAGTGAAACAAGTTGCACAGAGATGCTCTGGGATATCCATCCTTTAAGATATGCAGAACTGAACAAGACACAGCCCTGCCTGCTGTAATGGGACCTGCACTGAGCAGGAGGTTGGACTGGAGGAACTCCAGAGATTCCATATTGCACTTCTTAGGACCAGGCTTTGATATTGATCTCCCCAACTGAAGTACATGTAGCTTTCTGAAGTGCACCTAGTCTGTTCAATGTATGTGAGCAGGGTTACCAGTACTGAGAGGCTGTCAGCTTTAGCTTTGACAGTATCCGTTCACTAGCAGGGGAAATAGTCACTATGCTGTGTCTTATAAAACCTTATAGGTGGGTTTAATAAGATTCCTATTTTGAACTTTTTAAGGTTCTTATTGGAAAACTGAGTTAAATAGAACTTTAAATTTACTTTCCAGGAACATCCATTTGGCATCCAGTTTGTAGACAGGCTGCAAAGGCTGAAGAAAAAAACAAGGTAAAAAGACTGTACTTTTACCCAGTGTTCTTTGATTGCCATTTATTCTTCATGCTTTTTTTTCAGCAGGCATGGAGGGAAAAGTTTGGATTTTTTTCCCAACTGTAATTTTAAATTTTAAATGACAAGAATCTAATAGGTTGATATAATGTAATAATGTAAGATAAATATTCTGCCTTCACATGGTGATTAAAGCTACAGCTTCAAGAGAATGCTGACCTGAGAGTTATATGTATAAATTGAATAAGGAAAAATATGTAAATATGAATAAGAAAAAAACCACTAATTTTGAACTTCTGTCTGATTATGATATGATTAGTGCATAACCTCTTTTTATGTGGCTCTGAATTTAAAAGATCAGAGGAATTTAATTTTATTTGTTTTTACAAAAAAAATATCTCCTCAGAGTTTCTCTTTTATTATTTGTTTGTAAAATGTTGGCAAACCAGCCCCAACTTAATTTAATCTCTGGCTTTAAGTACCCCTTAAGTTGGCTGATTGTGCACCTGTCCATGTGCAAGGGGAAAAGGGGGGAGTTTTGGCAACTTGAATTACAAGGCTAGCAGATGAGTTAGCTGCCCAGAGGAAATGAAGAATTAATGATCCCTCTGAAGTGGTGGGACTGAGTTATGACTATCTCATTTAATGTGGAGTCCGAGTAGGGGGTTTTCACTTCTGATGTTCTCTGATGCTCCAGATGGTACCCCGTGGGGGTGACTGTGTGTATGTCGATCTGTTTAGGTCTGAGGTGATTGATGAATGCATCCTTAAGGACCAGAGAACCACCTGTAGAATGTGGATGCCTTGTAACCAGTAGAATCTTTCCATGTATGTTAGGTGAACTACCGACCAATAGTGTACTGGCATGTTACATGCCGGAGTAGATAAAAGTGAAGCTGTTACCAAAAATAAAGTCCGTTGTCTTTGGTGAGCCTTCTGATCCCACTGCAGCCTGAGTTGTCTCTGCCCCCTCTGACCGCCGCTAAGCTAATCTACATTACCCCAATAAAGGGTGACCCCAATAATACCCTTGGTATCCTATTTCAAAAAGGCTCTGCTTTGGTTCAAGGCTCACAGAAAGGCACATGGGACAAGTCAGAACATCAGGCAGCAGCTATAAAAAGATTGTTTACAAGTCTGGTGTGTCAGCAAGTGTAACTTTGAGTAAATTACAGTTTGAAAAAAGAAATTGTTTAGGCTTTACCCTGAAGGATCTTGGCTGTATCTTTTGTACCCATGTGTTTGGGAAGTGTTTGTTCTGGTGTTCTTCATGACAAGCTCTGAATATGAAATAATCTTTGAGTTTATCCACGTTTTATGGTCTTTATGCTTGTTATTGGAAAAGCAAAGCCAGAAGGAAGAATGATGTTTCAAAATGGGTAATAATGAACTTGTCAATATAACTTGTGAAGTTTGGAAAGGGATCTACTGCTTGAGAAATCTGCTGGTCAACCTTGCAGTTTGTTGTTTTTAAGTTATCTTCCTATGTATAGATATATGCACAGTATGTAATTAAAGTAGGTGATAAAGGCAAAAGGAATAAGTGGCAGCATGCTCCAAAACTACAGAGATGGAGTGGAGGGGAAAAAGAAGTTGTGAAAGAGAGTGACAGCATAAAGAAAAATGATAGGAGAGTGAAATTGTAAGCAGAAGGGATGAAGCTGAAAAAGATAGAACAAATTAAAGCAGTAAGAGGAAGGATTATAAAAAGGTGTAACTGAAAAAGAGGTAGGTGGAAGAAGAAGAAAAGCATGTAGTACAGAAAAAAAGAATAAATGGAGGCAATAGAGTCAACAGAGGAGTGAGCTTTTAATTTCAAAAGATATGAAATTATGTGCAGCAAGCGTGGGCTGCAGATGCTAAAAAAGAATATGCAGAAAATAAAGATTGTGTGCGAGATGTGGAATGGCTCATATCCAACTCTTTAGCCACCAGTATCCTCCTCCTCCTCCCTTCTCCACTCAGTGTGGTGGTGATACTGGGAATTACCCTGACTCAGGTGCAGGACCTTGCACTTGGCCTTGTTAAACTTCATGAGGTTTACATGGTCCCACTCCCCAGGCTTATCAATGTACCTCTGAATGGCATCCCTTCCCTCCAGTGAGTCGACCTCACCACACAACTGGGTGTCAGCTGCATGTTTGCCAAGGATGTGCTCAGTCAAACTCTCCATTGTCAGGGATAAGATACCAAACAGTGCTGGTTGCCCTACAGGCCCTTGGAGGACACCACTTTTTCCTAGTTTCCCCTTGGACAGAGAGCCATTGTTTAGAGGGATTACTGGAAATGTTCAAGGCTCATGCTGGGTTTTCTGTGGGAGGACTCAAAGGAGGGAGGCTGGGAAGGGTCTCACTGGATGCCAGGGAAGCAGCATGTTAGAGCCAATGACAGAAGGACTCACCCCTTGTCAGCCCTTGGAAAGACAGAGCTCAAAAGGGACCTCTGAAGTCATCTTGCCTGATCCTCCTTCTCAAGCATGGCCACCTACAGCTGCCCAAGACGATGCCCAGGACACAGGAAGAAGCTCTGAAGCTTTATCTAGGAAAACCTGAGCTTAATCCAAAACTGTCATTTGACTTTAACAGGGTTTAAAACATTGGAATCATGCAGTTTTCTTCAGTTATTTTTCTCTTCTGCATTGGATTTCCTGTAAGGACATCATGAAAGAGAATTATGGTTTGTACATGACATCAGTGTATTGATGACACTTTCCTGTCATTTACATAAGCTCTGAAAAACTAAGAAGTGCTTTAACTATGCAGAAGAGGAGTTTAACTACACCAGCCATGTTAAATGACCATCCCAAGGGCAGCCACAAGTATTTTGCAGATATTTCCTCGCTTGTTCCCTTGGACCTTGAATGTGTACAGAGCCTCAGTGTGAGACAACTGAAAATTGGAGGGACAAAGTTCCAAAATTCTAGTCAGACATGCCAAAACAATTAAACTGATTTTTTTTATGTGGCTAAGTATGTCCACATATTATCTCAAGAGAGGTCACAGGACTACTTGGGCTAAAGAAGGTCAGTGGAAGGATACTTATGACGATTTAGTTTCTTTGCTCTGTTATCACAGAACATACTGATATATTTACATATTGCTCTAAAAGCTAGTAAATACTTAAAAGCTGCAGTAGTAGGAAGGATGTTATATTGACCTGACAGCTTAATAATGCTAAAATTCTTTTAAGAGTTGAACAGTTGTAACCTCCAGGTAAGAAGTGTCAGCTTTCAGTGAGACATTAAATTATGATCATTCTGAGTGCATGGAAAAATACATACTTTTTGCAATCAAGGACAGGTTTTTCCATAGATGGGCAAGAAAATTTTCCCAGAATTCGCATATCTGGGTAAAAGAGGGTAAAAACCCATTGACTTCATAGTAAGATTTGTTTAAACTTCCATTATGTCATGACTCTTCACTCATGGTTAATATAATTGGCTCTCACAACCCTTTGTTATTTAAAAGTAATTATATTTTTCATCATAAAGGAATGGACCTAAAAGAAAGCAATAAAAGTCTGTCACAGTGAATGCCAAAATGATTGAAAACAGAGCAAAAACAGTTGAGTATTAAAATTAATCTGGTAGTCTTACAATCAGCCAAGAGGGGTAGGCATCCTATAGGGCTGTCTGATGCAGGATGCTCTGCAGGATCTCATTGTGTTTGCTATGAGTGAATGGTATGGTGGCATCACATATTCCAGACACAATGTAGAGTGTTTTGATGGCATAACTTCGGAGCAAAAACGCTGCTGCTGTATCATCTTGTAACTTGGCCTGTCCCTGATAGTGCCCAAAGACTGTCCTGGCACCCCAGAAGTGCTCCAACCCATTTCATTCTGAAGAGAGGGGAAAAGAAAATCATGTGCAAAACAATACTTGCATTTTCAAAAGGTTAATTTGATTGATGGAAAGTGTTCTTTTATATTTCACTTTGTGCCTGCGTGTTTTGAGTTCTCTGTAATATGTCATTTTTGAGTGGTAAAGGTTAAATTAAATCAAATGTTTGTATGTTCTTTCTGAAATAAGTTACATTATCTTTCCTTCTCCTCTATTTCCTATCTATTTCACTTCTCTTCTCCTGCCAAAGGAAACAAGGACTTCCTCTGAGAGTATTATTTCTGTACCTGCTTCAAGTACATCAGGTTCCCCAAGCCGTGTGATCTATGTGAGTATTTCACAGTGAAATTAATTCTCTGGGCTGGGGAAAACCCCATTCTTCCTCCTACAGCTTTGCATGTTGTTTGGAAAGTTAGTGTCTCCAAACCACTGCAGCTGGTGATTCCTCTAAAATGGGAATTTACTTTCTCAACTTTAAAATGTTTTAATACTGCATTTGCCGTAATACAATACTGGCAGTTTCCCCTTATTTTTGATGGCATATTTATAGCTGGCTTGTACCAAAGCATGCAGAATATCACAGCGCTTTCTAGAAAGAAAAGTTTAAATAAACAGTACAACCCACAGGTAGATTACAAGCTTAGATTCGAACACAACTTGTCTAAATTAAGCTCTTGAGCCTCTATCTGATCGCTCAGGAAAACACTCATGCATGTGATTGCCGGACTCTGGCCTTGCTAAATGCCAGTCCCTAACCTCAGAGAGCCTTTGATGTGTTTATAGTTTAAGAAGTGCTAGCTCTGGAAAGCCCAGAGAGAGAATTTAAAATAACAAGGATTATAAAATCTTATGATGAGTATTTTTAAAATACAAGATCAAAACTGCAGTAGGTAGTGTTTGTGGCCAAATTTCAAAGCTACCAACAATAGGTAAAAAATATCTGCAAGTGTGGCATAATCCCTGCAAATGTCTCTAGAAGGGCTTCATTATTTCAGGGCTTTTCTGTCTCCTGGCCAAGTATACTGCAGGTAGGCAGGTTGTTCTCACCAATTAGGACCATATAATGAGAAAATTGATGGAAATGTGATTGACTTCCCAGAGAGGTTATTATACAAATATTGAGGGCTGTTGTCTACTTCACTGAGACAAGCAGAAGAGTGCCTTGGATCCAAACTTGTCTTTTTTCTTCAAGTAAAAATTACTTTGAATGCAATATACCCTTTATCTGAGTAAGAATGAACTCAAAGTGGAAGAAGTGCCCCTTATCTAAATGCTAAGTGCTGGAGAATACCAGTGGTATATTACCAGTATAAAAAATGTCATTGTGAAGGCAATTAATTTTGCTGGGAGCCTATTGTCATGTAAGCACTTCTTTTGGCCAGGTGATCTCTCTTTCTCCAGACATGCACCTTCTCATGTTTTTAAAAGCATGAACAGTCTTCTAAGATTATGTGGGTTTTGTGACATTTATCTAACTGTGAGTTGGTACTATTTTTCTTGATGTTTGTGATTGCAGTTTTAAATACACTCCACAGGCTGTTGAAAGTCAAGGACAAAGCTCCGTTCTCCTTTTCTGTTGTTTGTTGGTTTGTTTGTTTTTAAAGGCTATCATTAAATCAGCACTCAACTCTAATGTTTGTTACTGTAATATACAGCTGCAACAATGACAGAATAAAGTTGTCTAGAAAATATGAGTCAATTGGAAAAAAGATTCCCCAGAGGAGTGCAAGTTCTTGCTCTGTCTCATTTCTGACTGCTTAATTGTCAAAGCTGTGAGATTGATTAAATCCCATTTTGGCTTTCACAAACAGGAAAGTAAGAAGAATTAAAAACATGTTGCTGACTTCTATATTACCAAAATGTTTCCTTGGCTTTTTTTACATCTGCTTTTTGTTATAGGAGTGTTATGACATAAAGACATGCTCAAGATTTTTCTTGTGTGTTTTTGTGATTGGTTTTGCAAATGTAAATTCATGCTGCCACACACATGTAGCCTGTCCCTCTCTGGCCGTGTCGTCCCATCTCCTCTTTGGTGCTAGTACTAGTGGGCACACAGAGGTGTGATCATTCAAACTTGAGACCAGATTGTGCTAAAAAATAACCCAGGAAAAACCTCCAGACAACAAAAGAGGCAAAAAAAAAAGACCCAGCTGTCTACATGTCTTCTAGTGCTAATGCAGAAGGCAGAGCAGAGTGGGATGGTGCTCACAGGACAGCAGCTTTCCGCAGTAGCATAGATTCAGTTCATTAAAACCCATAGTAAAACTGTACCTCGCCAACTGTGAGCTCTGTGAAGTATTGAGTTGGACAAAAGAGGATTTAGAGAACACAGTTAAAGCTTAGGAACCATGAATTCATGGTGCTCATACTTTCAAAGGTGTCAAGTCAGAGCAATGCAGTCGTTCTGAACGTTCTGTCTTAGTGCAGGTGTGTTTCTGGGTCACAGTTGAGTGGTCAGCTAAGGAAAGATGAAGAAAGTGTCTTTCAGCTAAACCTGAAGGTGCTTCATACAGGTGGTTTGCTAAAACCATACCACTTTTTCTTCATCTACTGATAACAGACTTTGGTGTCTTCTTGTTGTGCTGGTTTAGAGGTAAACCAGCAGGAGAAATGAGCTCAACACGAGAGAGATTACAAGTCAGAGCTACAATTTAATAATACATCAAATAGACTGACACAAAGGGAAACTGCTTTCCACTCCCAAAACCCAGCAGTATAACCCAGTGCCCTGGGGTACAAACCCAAAGGGGTTTGTTAGCCCTTGTGCTGAGACCCACGTGGTTCCCCCAAGTCCAAAGCAAAAGGAAGTGAAAAACCTGTTGGTGCAGGTGATGGCTGTAGTCTGGTCAAGGGTGGTGGTCTCTTCCTGTTGAGGTCCTGCTGCTCCTCTGGGTCCGATGAGAGGTTCCTGAGGTCTTCTTACCCACCCCCTTTTGTACCCTCAGGGAGCACTCAGTCCCTCCCCCAGGGCGGAGACTCACACAATGGGTGATTAACTCTGTGAGTCACGGGGTATTTTTGAACTGTTGATGGCCCATTAGCACCTACGCCCCCTCAGGCTGGGAATGGAGGTGCTAACGACTCCCTGGGAAGCTGCTGCAAATGGGCCATTGACCTTGGGAATGAATAGAGGGGGTAGAATACACAGCTTTGATCACCCCCCACACAGTGACAACTGGTCCCACCTGCTGAACTACAACACTTACACTGAGAGAGGGCACAGGCCAGTGCCTTTCAAAGGTAGTAAGTGGCATCTTTTCATGATCTTTAGTGATGGCTTCATTATATCCAAGCTGAAATTTGCCCTAGTGCTGATGTACCCCCAGAGTCCCCACATACCACTTAAAAATGAGTTGATTCCTAAATTATGCCATTAAATTAGGTTTAAATGAAAGTCCTGCTTTATACTTTGCTAAATTTTACTAAGAATTAGGTCCTTCAACTTAGTATAACCAAGTGGAAGGTTTAGGTTAACTTATATACCTGTGTTGTATGTTCTCTTATAAAAGGAATAAAAATCACGCTATTTTTATAAAGATCATATTCACAACTATTCAATTGTAGCATTACATATTCTAAATGAAATAGATACTCTAAGCTTAGAGCATGATTTTAACAGAATCCAAACCACCAGATTATTGAAGAACTGGTTTGAAGCCTCTAAGATGTAATTTGAGCCTTCCCTAGTAGATTTGAATTCCACTAACATAATTGAAAGTAGGTGAAATAAATAAAAAAAAGAAACACTGTAGACTGAATGTCTGGAGAACTGAATGATTAGAAAGCAACTGTATCCCTAAAGTGTTCTGTCATCCAAATTTGCCTACATCTTTATATCTAAACTGAAAGGAATTACGCAGCTACAGAAATTTTACTCCTGACAGTACTGAAGTGTAGTGGGAAGTTGAACACCTACATGGAGAGATCAGGGCCAAAATTGCTGTAATTCACATTTAAATATTCCCATTTCCAAACTTCTTTGAATTCACTAGAATAATGCCCATAAGCCTGGATATCTTAAAAGTGAAATTACAGCCTCCTTGGCCTTTCTTGTAGGTACAATGCTGCCCAAAGTATTCCTGGAACAGATGTGATGGACAGACTGCTTCCTTTGGCATTACCTGTCTCTGCATCAGAGCTTGCCACTAGTTTCCTAGTAGGGAGGGACTAATTTTCACTAAAGGGCTATTTTGTTCCTTTTTAGCTTCTCAAAGTAGCTGCAAGGAAGTGAGATTTATAAATTGATGAAGAATAAATTTATAAATATTTGGTGAAAACACATTTTTCATTAGTTTTGAGGATAGGAATATGTGATAATTATGGCAGCTTTGTTCCACTTCCTTAGTTAAGAGGAATCTTCCTTCTTTCCATGTAGTTTATGTTTGCACAAATGCACATATTGTGTTAGAAAAAAGGATAACTTAAAGTTGTCAGACTAAATTTTTCCTGTATGATTTGCCTGATAGAAAACTTCCCTGGAAAGTCTATTAAAATTTTCTTAGCTCATACTAAGAAAAAATAGAATTACTGCACACATAAATCCTGGATACTTTTGTAATTGTGCATGTGGGAGATGTTATTACAGTTTTATAGCTGATCACACAGATTTTCAGAGAACAGCAATATTCACTCATCATTTTGCTGCAAAACTTGAACCGAGAATGAGGCAATTATATTGCCCATTTCTCCCCTCACAATGTGGCCAACTTTTCATCATATCTACAAGACAGTACATGCTGGATACAGTTTTGGTGCAATTATCACAAGGATAATCTGTGCAAATGAGGCAGTTTGGTAATTATGCATTTGGAATAAGCGTAGTCAGAGGAGAATGGGGAGCAACACAGCCCTTTCCCTCTGCTGGCTCTGTGATTCTTATGACAGGATTTGAACGTTACTTGACTGGCGTCTGTGATCTTCCATCTCACCCACCACGGTGCAAATCCATCATCCGCTGGTTTGTGACCCATAATTAAGGGCTATTTAGACATGGTCAGGAAAGGAGGTGAAGCTGTGGGACATGACTGAATGGGAAAGATTGAAGACATGACTAATGTTTTTCAGCATCTAGAGAGCATAAGTTAGAAATATATATTTGGTTAATCACTACTGCTTACAGTAAGGGAATTCTGCACACCAAAACCACTTCAAAATTAAGGGTGGTCTGCCTGAAAAACGCTACAATATCTGTCGTGTCTATCTGTTTGTGCAGACAGGAGTAAGTGGGATATAAGCAGGGAATTGGAATGATGCCATGCCACTCCTGTTAGCTAAATGTCAGTGATTAAGTCAACAGTATATAAAAGAAAGCAGCTCTAATATTTAGCATTCTGTAGTAAATACAAGAGATTTGTACGTGCACAAACACAAAAATTGGTTTATTATGATGATGATTTTTCTACTTACACTTATCTGTCCTTGTCTGATTGCATCCTGATCATATTCTTTCTTATTCTCACTGCTTTCTTTCCTCCTTTTCTTAGGCAAAGCTTGGAGATGAAATTCTTGACTACAGGGATTTGGCTGCTCTTCCTAAAAATAAAGCCATCTATAACATTGACCGCCCAGATATGATCTCCTATTCTCCATATATCAGTTACTCTTCAGATGACAGGCATAGTTATGGGGAGGTACTGAAACATGGGTATTTTTTTCTACAAGTTTCAGGTTTTATGTGCATCATTGAACATGTTGCTGAACACTATTAAACATATGTGTAACTTTTTTTTTAAATGTAAGTTTTATAACCTCACTTAATTGAGTCATGTCATCCATTCACTCACAAGGTCTTCCTAAAAAAAAACCAGCAAGGAAGATCAAGATGATAATTTCACTTTTTAATTTGTAGAAATGAAAGAATTGCATTGTGTGATCATCTTTTTAAAGAGATGACATGTAATTAAAATATGTTTTTCCATGAGAGTAGTTCTGCATGTGGTAGAAAACAGGAGCCATTGCTAATTATAATGCAAAAATCAGAAGCGGAGCCAAATGTCTTTCATGATTTTTTTTTTTTTAAAGTGTACCCTGTTATTTTGGTAACACAACAATAGTATCACTTCCCTATGTACAAATTTCTTTCAACTGTCCCTTACTAAAGTTCATCCTCATGTCATGCATGCACTTCAGCCTTTGCGTATGCAGAGCTAATATGATACAGTTTGTGCTAATGAAATCTAATTTAGCGTTATACTAATATACTAATAATTCATAGTAATTCTATTCTATTACTATAGTAATAGTATGTGTTTTGCAAAACATACTTGAATATAACTCCTGTCATGAAAGTTAGCTTTTCTTCTAAGTTAGCTTCTCTTTCATTTGACTTTCTGATTTCTTTTACAATTTTAGCAAAGTTTTTGCAAATCAAACCTCTTCAATATGCTGGGTATTAGCAAGATATATACAGTCTAGAGTGGAAGTGTGCTTTGTTCTCTGTAGGTGTAAGTGAATGGATAGAAATAAATGCTATAATTAATAGCCATAATATTTTAATAGCCCTAGTCCGGCTATCATTTATATGTTTTACACTTAATCAGTACCACTCAAGTCTCAGTACTACTGTCAGGTGAAGTGCAGCACATATGTTAGGTTTTACAGACTTTCTTCCAAACCCTCTTTATACAATGCTGGACCACAGTAGCTCCGTTATCTGAAAAGAATTAAAATTTTATTTGGTCAAGGGTTTAAATGGCATTTTAGGTCTCTGATTTCACAAAACCAGAAACTGCTGCCTAATCCTGAACTAATGGAGCAGAAGCACTTCCTTTCTATGTCAAAATTCATCAGTGCTGATAATGTTTGTGGCCCTCCTCAGGTACCTGGTGACATCTATGATTCTATGATCTAGGCTTGGCAGAGGTGCAGAGACCAAACAACCTTCTGCCCAGCTCCTGTGAGGATCCAGTCATTGCACCTACTTCAGGGTAGTTTTGGGCCGTGCTTGCAATCCAGTATGGACATTTGCCTGGATCTCCAAATATTTATATCCTTTATAGTTCCAGGAGGAAACAAACAAACAAACAAACAAAACCCACAAACAAACAAACAAAAAAACAACAACGAAAAACCCAAACAAATCCTGTCTTAGAAATTTCAGCATCCTGGCTACTGCCTAAAACTGAAAAGTTTCAGTAGATTTGATTAACCAGCCAAACATAGCATTTAATGTTGAAAGGAAAAGGAACAGCAAATTGTCAAATTACATGATGTTTAGTTGGAAATTAAATAGTGCAGATATTTTGTTTTTCCTTAAAACAGACAGTACTAGTCCTGATTTTTGGAGGTCCTTCAGTGCAGATTTTATTAGGTCTTGTGTGTAGTTTTCAGGCAGTTGCTTTCAAAGGGTGTTCCCTGGCAGCAGCACTCTCTGTGCCCCAGGACTGGCCTCACCAGACACCAGGACTTTGTAGCAGAGAAATCCCTAAAAGACTAATATGAAATTATTTATATATTATTCCTTATTAACATAATTGACAGGTGTTTTTCCCAACTGTATCATGTGTTATACACGGATAGTGTTATTTTAAGAGTAGTTCTTCTCACAAGTAACATCATGCATGAATTTGTATCACTAATTTGTTGTGTGTTGCTGTTTGCAGTCACCTCAGTTGCTCTCTCCAACACCTACTGAGGTAATCCCCAAATGCCTTTGTTCTCCTATTCTGACCCATTCTGTGATAACCTGCATAAATCTGGTCATATTGATAACCAGCAGCATCTGAAGTGTGGGGTTTGCCTCCTGCTTCTACAGTGCATGGGGTTTATAATTTATGCTTTTCACAGTGTTGTGTTCAGTAAGTGCTCTGCTTCTGGATTGTCATCTGTGTGCATCTGTCTCCACTGCCGTCCATGTTTCTGCTTTCCAAAATAAAAGTGGTATGGTGGTCACTTCTTCAAGCTTTACTAAATAAATTATATTGGTGAATATGATTTATGTTTACATTTAAAGCTGCCAGCGTAAGTTGGCTTGAATGAATACTTATCATAGCATTCTCTTTTTTTTTCCTCAGTTTTTTATTCCACAAATAGTTAAACTACTTATACTATTTGTGCTTACATACTATTAAATTATTTGCACATACTTGAACTTCTAAGTCTGTGTATTTTGATTGCATTAATGATCAAAACTATCCATTGCTTCAAAAAATATCATTTTGGAAGCAGTGAAAGCATTTCACATGGTTTCCCAGATTACATACTCAATTACATATCAGGGGTCTGGCTACTTTCACCTTTATCCCAGCTTTATGTACTGCAAAATTTTGGTAATCATGGATAATTGTCAATTTTCATTAAGGATTGTAAATCACAAACTGTTACTTTAAAGACTGGTTAAACAGAGAAGTTAACCGCTAGAGATGTAATTTAATTGATAGTTTAAAAATAAAATTGTGCTTTATTTAATACTGGGTTTCATGAACTAGACTGACTGTTTCTTACAGAGATACAAGGTACACAGAAGGTAAGGTCTGAAACAATATGAAAACTTGGTGTTTTGGAAGATTGTAATAATTTCCTTTAAATTACATACCAGTTACCAAACTGCCAATACTAATAAGTTCCAAATGATGCTGGTGTGGAGGTTGGGACTGCCATGATTTGTGTTACTTGAATACTCTCACATTATCCAGCTTCTCTGTGCTTGCTGTCTTTCTCTAAAGAGTCTATGATAAGGTGCTTGGGCATCATCATCTGCAAACTTGTCACCAGTTTTGTTGCAAGGATTTTTATTAGAGAAAAATTGCACTGTATCACACAATTGGACACATCACAGACCATTAGCTAACACTCCTATGGTATTGAAATATTGTCACAAGACTTTGTAGAGACATTGTAATACTATTTGTAACTCTCTTCACAAAGGTTAGAGTGGGTATTAAATAATGTAACTACTTTGAGAGGGAAACATCTCAAGCTGGACATAGAGGAGTTGGTGGCACAGTGCCTACAGAACGCTGTGCTTGGGAAGGCATCAGTTGTTCTTTGCTTTTGGTGTGATTTCTTCTGAACTTGATATTAGAGCAGTAAGGCTGCTGACCACTATAGAAAACTGATTTTCCACTTTTGAAAAGGCAGTCAATGAGCCTAGGCTGAGGTTGAAGAGACTGAGCACACCTGGACCACAGGAGGAGAACCAATGATGTGAGAATAATGTACATCTCTGTAGAGTCAAGGATAATCCCATCTAAAGATGAATGGATGGAAACAATTAAGTTGTTCTAGTAGAAAACTGCAAGATGATGATGAGGCTAAGTAGGGTCTACTGTGTGTTTAAATGATGGACAATCCAATGAGAGATGCCAAACAGATGCTGAAAGGTGTTCCCATATTCATAAGTGACTAACACATGTTGTGGCATAGCATATCTTCATTAATTTCTGCTGGGATAGGAGAGAGGAAGCATTTCTTTGTGTATGACTTTCCATAGAGGAGCATCTGCAGGTTACATTGGTCTGTTCTAAATTGAAGTTAACTCAAGCAAATTCTCACTTGTCTTAAAAGAATCAAGAAAATTGAATTTACTTACATAGCTAGTTTATAGAAAGTCACTTCCACATCTATTTCACTCAGTAAGACTTTTACTGTTAAGAAAACACTACATGCATATTGCAGTTGCAATTTAATTAGCTGTAGAAAGTGAAAGGCTTGGAATGTGTGTATGTGGTTTTAACTGGTTGAAGCCAAGTGTTTAGTGGGAGTTGAATTGTATTACTTACTTTGCACAGTGTTACAGTATTTAATGATAATGTTTCCTAGCATAGTGGCTGTGTTATGGTATGGTACACTGGGCAATTTATACAGTCAGTTTTGTGATTTAATGAAACAAAAAAATGTTGATTTTTGTGTTATTCATTACCATCATGCATCCGCTCGTATGGGTACGGAGTGGCCATGATGCTGTCATGTTAACCTGATCTCATCTTCCACGCACCTATATATGTTATTTTCAAATTATATTGTAATTGTAAATTCATCTATGTGTTTACTTTCCTGGGAACATGACTGTTCTCTGATACTTGGCAGAGCTTTTTGAGTCACACTAAAGTGGAAATGCTGAAAGCCACCTCACTTCATTGGGACCGCATGGAATCTTAGGCCAACGACTTCCATCTACACAGCACAGAAACAAGCGAAGTGGCATATTCTGCCTGTTTCATAAGTTACTTCTCTTCCCCAATGACATGTATTTTGTCTCTTCCTCTAAGGGTGACCAAGATGACAGGTCCTTCAAGCAGTACAGAACGTCAAGCCCTAGCTCTGCTGGCTCACTGGGCTATGGTCGCTACACCCCAACCTCCCACTCTCCTCAGCATTACAGCAGACCAGGTAATCAAAAAGCAGCCTTACTTATCCTCTACATTTTTCCATGACTTTGTTTTATGTTGTAAGTAGAATGGACTCCAGTAGGCAGGACTTTAAGGTGGAATAGCAGCTCTTTGCAGTGATTTATTTACTGTGAACAGAGTCCCATGGGGAGAGAGGAAACAAGTGCTTCAGGAACATGCATGGAAGAAAACAAAAATAGGCATCTAAAAAAATTTTATTTTATGTAGACACAAGACAGAATAGTTTAAAGGACTTAATCCCGGTCCTATACTGCTTGATGGTACATCATCTCCTTTTGACCTTTGCATGGGAATGCTTTAAAAAAAGCCCATTTATATTTGGGCTCTGTACAGAGTTTTATCATTGGAAATAATCAGTAAAATTGCTCAAAATTTATTCTGCTGTTGGTTTTTGTTGTTGTTGTTGTTGTTTTGGGGGGGATTTTTTGGGGTTTTTTTTGGTTTTTTTGCAGCTCCATCATTTGGGTGGAGAACATGGAGCATTTATATTATTTTCTTGGTGTCTTTTAATTTCATTGGGGATACATTCTAATTATAAACTAGTTTGTAAAATTGGGAGTTCTTTATCTTTCCAAGGAAATGAAGATTTTATAGGTAACAGAAACAGGTTTTGCAGGAATCGAATATTTGTACTATGTAAACTCTTTGACAAAGTGGAAATGAGATTGAGTATAAAAAGATCTATTAGACAGAGAAAAGATTAGTCTCTGCTAAAGGTCTGGCAGCTGTGTCATGCCTAGGCTTAGCTGCACACTGTTAAAGCAACAAGGAAAAACAAAAGGAATTCCAAATGAATTCTACTGGTTTACAGCCACATTGAAAAGTTGGAAGATAATCATCATAATCACCATTTTTAATAATTGCCATTAGTCTCCCAAAATATTCTATCAGGATATGATTACATCAAAGCAAACAAAGATGGCTTTGGGAATGTTTTTCAAGGTACTTAATCACATGTGTAACTTTCAGAGCTCAAATAACTTCAGGATGTTTCTTTAAATACTTAAATTAGCTGTGCACTGGAATGCCCTTGTGCATTGTGAACTAAATCCTACCAATGTGTGCTGCTGATGGTGAGAACTGGACCCACTCATAGCACAATTCTCAGCAGAGACAAAACTCTCCCCATTTCATTTCATTAAATCCATTTTGAACATTTGTCATTGCCTCTTGCAGCTTTTGAATATGCAGGTTTTCCCCTGAGTGCAGCCATGCTTTTTGTGGTGCCTTTTCTGGAATATTTTCTGATGCGTTACAGTTACAGCATTTTACATGATACTCTCTATCTATGGAAAGCCCCTGTCCCTTGGCCAACCCCGTTGTATGGCCACTGTCATGTCTTAATAACCAGTGAAAGATGAAGTCTTAAATATAAACTATGTTTTCTAAGCATCAGGAGGAAAATGTTCCTGAGAAAAAAGGATGGCGTTGTAATTTGCGGCTTTCAGTAAGTGAACTAAATAGTTTATTTTCACTTACTCTCTGTTGCCCCCAGCTGGTACTCAGAGTCTTGGTACCAGTAGCTGCATCTCCCTGCCCCAACACCCAAGCCTTACATCTACATTCAGACATCATTACATCCCTTTCTTCAAAGGTAAGGTCCAGGAATGCAAACCCGTGCTGTGATACTGTAGATTTATTCAGCTGTGTTTCACTTTTATGTCTGTGCAAGCATGGCTTCCACTTGGATAAAATTTGTCTTAATTTTGTGCAAGTGCTTTCTTGATGTACTGTGTAAGTTTTATGAACTGAGTGGGTATGGGTTGTTTTATTTTTGCTTTTTTTCAGTGAGTGTTAAATGTCTTTCAAAGGGATGGAGGGAAGGAATTATCTTTGATAATGAAACCGAGGGAGAGAATTATTTACAAGTCTGTTTGTTCTAAAATATCCTTACCCTATTGTGGTCATGGTAAATATAAAAGCCTATATAAGCTAATACATTGGATACAACATAGGATGATCAGTTATCTAACTTTCCAACCTACATTTAGATATACTTTCTATTACTTGTAACATTGCCAAACATTATGACAGCTGGTTAAATCAATACAGCTGCACTGATTATCAATTAATCTGTGCCATGTATTATAAAACAGAGTAACCGAATCTATTCTTGCCATTATTTTTTTCCGGTGGATAATAACTTTTAAACACTTTCATGTTGAGCATGTGGGACAGTACTGAGGAATGTCAAGAACCTTTGAGGAAAAGGCTGTTTTTTCAGCTAGTTAGATAAGTGTGAGGAAGAGAAGACATTTGGCTACCATGAAGGTCTTCCCTTACTTCTATCTTCTATAGTAACAATATGAACCATGAGGAGATATGATAGGCAAACATTTTCAATGGCTGTTGCTTGACTCTCTTGATTTAATAAAGTAAAACTGTTGTCCTTGCTGTTGTAACCATTATAGGAAAGGAAGTGATCCTCTGCAGGAGCTAGACTTGCACAGTCAAATGAGTAGCAGACACTCCTTGCCTTTGGAATAATGACTAATGCATCTTCACTGGCCCTAATGCATCCAGAAACAGTTCTTTCAGAAGTTAGCTGAATTTCACTGGTATAAACAGGAATAGAATCTGCCTCGTCTTCCAAATGTGATCCCTGAAAGAAAATTTTGGGGAAAGAAGCTGATGAGATTATACTGTTTGTTAGCATTTGAATCCACCTGCAAATCTCCTTCCCACACCAGAAGCAGTTACCTTCCCATGTATTTTTTGGAAGTCTGGCACACACCCTGGTATTCTCTGAGGCACTGCTTGAACAGTGTTTTTATCTTTTCTCGAAAATTTGGATAGTATTATCCAACTTGATGTACCGAGTAAGAAGAACTTCTTTGGTGTGTTGCAGTGCACAATTTCACTGCATGGAAAGCTCCTCCTCAAAGTCCTGCCAGCAGCTGCCTGGCGGCCCCCGCTCTTTAACTGTGTTTCTGTTTAGTGCTACCTGCTGTTGCTCAGAGCAGCAGCAATTATTAAGTGCTGCTGTTTGGATGAAGAAATTCTGAAGTGGTACTCCTTGTGCTCAAATAACTAAGATCAGTGTGATCAAAATTATAATATTTTGAAATTCTGCAGCAGTTTTTTATCAAGGAGATAAAATATTTTCTTAGTACCACCTTACAGTGCTTCACAGTGCTGTTGTGAGGTTAAAAGGTGAGCCTGTTAATAATTTCCCAAATAGGTAATCCTGAGCCCTGCCAAGGATGTATAGATCATCCACTGGTTTACACTGAGTTAATGTGTCACTCCAAAAGGAGTCAGAAGATTTGCTCCATCCTTCGTAGCGTGTCTGAATTCTGAGTTCCAGACTGTGTTTTTTCCCTTATCTGCAAAAGCCTTTTGATGGTGTGGATGTGCCTTTTTTTCTTTTCAAAGTGTTAGTGCGGGAAGAATATGATTGTACCAATGGTTACTTTGTATCCAGACCAACCTTGATGTTGCCACTTCAGTTTCAAGAAAGTGAAAGCATGTTTTTTTTTAAAAAAATATTAAATCAAAAAATAATACACTGCTTTATAATACTAGAAATGATCTTTTTAGAACCAGCACTCCACGTTTGTCATAAAAGATATTTCTTTAAGCTTTCAGGAGACAGATATGCTACTACCCTAGGGAAATTAAGACAAGCAAAATCTTCCTTTTGATTTCACTGAGTTTGCATCATATCCTGAGACTGACGTGTTTCATAATTTTTTTTTTCCCAGCGAAAAATGTGTTTACTGAGTTCCTGTTCTTCCAACTGTGTACTGAAGTCTAGCTCCCATGCAGTGTAATAGGATGATCTGTTCTATATCATTAAGAAAAATTATTTGGTTGTGCTCTTTTAAGGATTTTTGTCTTCAAAATAAGTCCTTTGACAGCCTCACTTCAAGGAAGCTTCACAATTAATGCCCTTGCGAGTCACAGGGTGTGATATTCCAAGCACCGATGGTTGGTGTGCCTCTTCCTCTTGAGGTGATGGAGTCAGTTGAGCATGCTGAGCCCTGCTGAAAAAATCCTTACTTAAAACATGGTGGAAATTATCTTGCCTTTTTAGTGCAGGAGCACAGCTCCCAAAGCCCATTTATTTGGCTTTGGAAACCTGAAAAGAATTAGTCATCAAGCTTCAAAAAACTTCGTCTAGCTTGATGCAGCATGTACAGAGATATGAATAGTTTCATGAGTAGGCTTGGACATCTCCCTCATTATGCCAGTGGCATTTGTTTATTGTTCAGTCCTGAACTTAGACAGCTCTTAACGTTACTTGTAATCAAAGTTCCCATCCTCCCAGATAAGATAAAAGCTGACTAGGAAGGAGTTATAAGGAGTTATACTTTTCCTGGCAGTCTGTTGAAACAAGAACATGGTCAGAGCTCTGGTCAGTTGGCTCCACACACACAGAGTCAAAAGCGTAGCGTGCCATGTCAGCAGCCAGAGGACACAGGGAAGTTTTTGTGGTCAACACTCAAGTTCAAAGTAAACCTTTCCAGATTCTTTCCAAGTTAAACAAAATCCAGGGAAGGGTCCAGGATTTTTTGCTCTTCACTGACCAGCAGAGCAGATCATAGCCTGTGGCTGCTTGTGTCAGAAGGCAAAACCAAAAGTTTGAAAAATTGCACTCTCTGGTCTTTTCTCTGAGACCACATTTGAAGTTCATCATCAGTGTATACCAGGCAAACCTTGAAAAAGATAATTTATTGGCAAAATCTCATCTTAGAGATTTAAATTATAGCTGTCTGTAGTTCCTACATATTAACTAACTTTATGGGTTTTCAGTTTGCTTGATTATTAAACACTTGTTTTTGTATGCAAAATGTGAAATACAGCTACTCAGGTTTGTCCAAATCACTGGCAGAACTAAAGTTTAAATGTGCATCAGCTTGAATGAGAGGGGTACAAGAAGAATCTTTTCCATCATTGCATCCTTAATTAATCCGTTGAGCAAGTTAGAGGTGATGGCTTTGCAAACTGCTCCACACAGATGATCCTTGCATTGAGCAACTTGTAGATTTGCTGTCCCCTGGTACTTGCTCTTGCATCCTGTTTTCCTGCAAGTTTATTCCTCTTAATGCTGCCTCCTGATTCCTTGCTGACACTCTATGCTATCCCTGAAGAATGACTTTCTCTGTGTGTACAATACCAGCACCTTGGATCACTGAATAAATGATTATTCATGCAGGTTGTATATGAATATGGATTTTAATATGCAGGAAGTGAAGAATTAATACACTGTAAAAATTGCTTAAGAACTTTCATTTTCTGTTTAAATTACAAAATTCCGATAACAGTATCTCGTTTGAATGACATTACAAGATTTTTAAGAATTTTGGAGTTTTAAGGGACCTTACTTTAATAAGTATCTACCAGTGACATTGAGACTTACTCCATTTAGTAGGGTTGGCCAGGAATCTGGGCACCAAGCAGTAAAGAAAGAGGGAATTCATAAATGTGCAGTGAAAGCCTGTCACCACTTTTTTCTTCCAAGAGCAAAATGGCAATCAAGAAACTGAATAACTGTCAGGTTCCTTGTCTGAGGATTACTTGACTGCAAGTAGGTGGTAATGCATCAGATTATTAGTAATTTCATAATTCTTCCTTTATACTTTGGAAGGACAGTGGTCACAGCTGAATGATTTTTCAGTTTCAATAAAATAACAGACATAGAATTTAGGGTGGATTGGTCAGGGTATTGTCATGAGATACAGCACTCTCTTCTGACCTTCTCTGTCCTGTTTCTGCTCCCACTGTACTCAGTGGCTGTCCCCTTTGACCTCAGTGGTGCATGTCAAGGCTGGCAGTGCCATGACGGTGCATCTACTGCTCTTCAGCAGGGCAGAGACCACCTCCATGGGCATGGCCTGGACAGTTCTGGTAATCCAGTAGCTCTGTGCTTATAAACCATCCTCTCCTTGAAGGTAGAACTCAGTTACAGGTCTAATATGCTGAGCCGCTGCACTTCCTTTACCCCCAGAAAACTTGCTATAATTACATCATTACTAGCCATTAAATTTGTGCTTCATTCACACTAAAACTATAACAATGAATTAACAATCATTTTATGTAAGAATAAATGTCATGTTTGCTTACCAGTGCTGTAAACTAAAAGGATTTTACAAGTCCCAAAAAAGTAGAGCTTTACTTTTTTGTTTGCCAAGCAGCCCTATAATGCCATAGAGTGTGCTTCAGGGAAATAAGAAAAGAGGGAACGAATGGCACCCAATGAGCGTTTGTCAGCATAAATGGAAAAAATAATATGGAACAATCCTATGTATATCTGGAAACTCAGTGAAGTGGCTATGGCATTATAGATCCATGACTTGATAATCCAACCTTGTTTGCATAAAAATGCTGTGGCATGTTACCTGTGGGAAAAGTTTGCAATTAAGAGCTGAATTTCAATATTGCTTTTTGTCACTGATATATGCAGGATTATTTGGCTTAACCATAATGTTTGTATTTTGGTCTAGTCCTGCTTTAGTGTAATTTAAACACTACTGAATGATTCCATTACTGGTTTCAGGGGCAGGCTATGAGCCATAGCATTAAACTTTTAAAACACTTGATCATTACATTATTCAGTTAAGGCTGTGCAAAACACATTACAGGATTGTGGATGTTTTTATCCTTTGATTTTCTTCATGAAAGTGTCATTAAATAGAATCTTTAATTTCAAAGTAGGGCAGTTTAATCTGATATTATCTGTGAGATACTAATTTTTCATGAGGTGTTTGGAGTCTGGGTTTTACAAAAAACATATATTTAAAACTGTTGGATTAACAAGTCATTCTGAACAAGCTTTTATGCTTGAAATACTCTACTTTGCTTTCCATTCTTTCTTTTATCTGCTTTCTTTGCTCTTCCCCTTGGAGGCAGTGAAAGTGGTCGGAGCACTCCAAGCTTATCCATGTACTCTGACAGCAAATCTTCACCTTCTGTCTATCAGCAGGCTCCTAGGCATTTCCATATTCCAGGTAGGCATTAACTGCTTAGCTTTTGATCTTCAACTGCTGGCACCTGTTTATTCTCTTCTGAATGTAATTTTTTTTTTTTGGCATTGATTTGTGAATGTCAAAGTGCAAGACAAGAAAATGTCTGACAAGTAAATATCTTTTACCTGTTAAACGTCATCTCAAAAACAGAGGAGTTAGAGAGCTTTATGCTCACGTACATATATTTTTTTTAAAAAAAATTTGCTTTACAGGACGCACACTGTGAAAGGTGTTACTAAGATGAGAAAGTTAGAGCAGTGCTGGGTTAATGATTGAACTTGATCTCAAAGTTCTTTTGTAGCCTTAATGATGCTAAGCTTCTCTGATCTATAGTGCCATAATTGCATAGGTCAGTTGAAGTTTTGTGCAGGAGGAATGACTGAAGGGGTTTTTGGTTTTATTTTTTTTCCCCTTATCTATCTATTGTCTGAATTTAAAATCATATTAACATAGACTTTAAAAATAGCTGGCAGACTTCAGAACTGCAGGAAGCTCACTGTGGCTGGCTTTGCATATGTACTATACTGTTTCCAGGTTTACATTCAGCCAACAAGCAAATTAAATTTATATCCACATTGTTTAGCTTTTTTACTGCTAAGCACATCTACCTGATTTGGATATTACCAGAATAATCATTTATGTTTGAACACATACCCTTTATTTGTAATTAATGGAGAAAGTCTT
Organism: Sakesphorus luctuosus; assembly: GCA_013396695.1. Classification (NCBI taxonomy): domain Eukaryota; kingdom Metazoa; phylum Chordata; class Aves; order Passeriformes; family Thamnophilidae; genus Sakesphorus; species Sakesphorus luctuosus. The sequence continues at coordinate 315,318 of VWZD01005774.1, forward strand.
TTTTTCAGCTGTGACTGTTATTGTAGCTCTATATGAATTATAAGTACACGTTGGTAGTGCAGGTGAAGCCACCTACATATCACCAAATGGATGCCATTCAAGGTGTCTCAAAGCATTTTGAGGGTCGTAGGGGGGATTGTGTTGCACAGGTAGGTATACTCAAAGTTTTCACTACATAAAGATGATGGATAAAGTTCCATTCTCTCATAGTAACCAGTGAATGACAAATCACTGAATGAATGCACAGTCTTTGCTAATGTTTTTTGCATTGTTGGTATTGTTGAGAGGATACGACAGTAGCTTGGTCTGAAATGCTTGCTTACTTTTTCATTCTTTCCTTTCTCTTTCCTCTTCCTCAGACACTGGCGTTAAAGATAACATCTATAGGAAACCTCCTATCTACAAACAGCATGGTACAGTCTGCATTTCTCTGTTGCAGTTTTATCTACATGTCTTTTTCAAAAAAATGCATATTGACTTCCAAATTTGTGTGCTGTAGTCTTTGCATTTCATGATGTCCCTATAATCTCAAATAGCAAAGGAGAAAAAGGAACATGAAAATTCAATAGCACTGTGTACATAACAGGCAGTCCAAGGACACAGTAAGTTCTCCCAAACTGGGATGATGGTATTTTGATTTGTCTCTATAATTCAGAGCTGATACTAACTTCAAAGCAGTTTTCTTATTTATGGAATGATATGAAATATGTGAATGTTGATGGTTGTTGTTCTGTTTTCAAAGCATGCCTTGGTGTATCTTATTTTTGTAAGTCTGACTTTTAAGTTGTTGGGGAAAAAAAAAGTGTTCATTGATAAGTGCCATATATGAAATACCTACTTGTGATCTGCAAGTTCTTCAAGCTGTAAAATGTCAATAGCAATAAAAGATATCAAATAACAATAGATTCTAATGAGACAATAGATAATAATGAAATAGATAATACTAAAATATACCACTAAAAAGAACAAATGTAATCACACCATGGCAGTTAGGAATAATTTCAGTAGATGGTAACATTGGCAAGATATGATTGGAAAACCTTAGTAGTCTCAGCAACAAGATTCCATACAACAGGTGGAAATATTTGATCTTTTTATGCCACTAAGAATCTGACTTAAGACCCTAGTAAATATGAAACATATAGTCTGCTTTCTTGTGTTACTATTTTTGCAGTGTATTTTACTAATTAACATCAGTGCAATTTCCATGTTAGTCTGAGTGCCTACTGTCTTCTCAGTGAGTTTTGACAATGATCTTGGTTCATGATACAGGATTAGTTATAGCGAATTCATTTTTCTAAACTGAATTCCACTATTAATCTTTGGAAACAAATGTGTGAAGGTTCTGCTGCAATAAGGGTGCCTGAAAAGTGCAGTACATTTCTGATTAAAAGAGTCATAACTTGGGTACTTCTGTAGTCAGATGAAGAGGACAAAAATAAAGATACAATATGTGATAGAAGTCTGCCCCACACAACCCCCTTTATTTTAGTTATGATTGCTCCCTGGCCTTGGCAATGAATGAGACGATAAACCAAATATGAGACATCTTCATCACAATGTGAATGGAGGCACTTTGGGGATGAAAGCATGTGTCTTCAGGGATACAAGTGGGTGAAGTGGCACTCTTCATGGCAGGGGAGGTTCCAGGGGGTGCCTGTGAGCAGTGTCTCTGTTGGAGCAGCTCCTCCCATCCTATTGCCTTTTGCAGCACAAAGGTGACTTCCCATGCTGTACTTGAGTGAGAAGGCTCTGTGAGTCTGTTCACCCACACTTTGGCTTCAGCTGATGAATTTCACTGAGTGAAAGGTTAGGGAACTGCAGATACATCACTGCCTTTATGGCCAGAACAAAGAAAATACACATTACATGCTTTTCTTCTGTGGTAACAGGGGGCTTTAACTGTTTTTAAATTATCCAATCGACGTAGTTTTTAAAATCACACTTTTATATAGTTATGATTTTTATACTATCTGTCATGGGAAATGGCAGTTATTTTGTGTTTGGATTAAGTTCTAGTTTGGATCTGATACAGTAATAGGAGGAAGAGCATTGTCAGCTGATGCCTCCCAGCTGAGTGAGTCAGCCTGTGCAGGTTCATTGTAACTGATGCTTCATGATAAAGTAGCTGCACATTCGGATCATCCAGATTTAGATAATCTCTGTGGTTTTTCCCTGTATGGTTTTGAGCAAAGCCAGACTTGCTGACATTTCAGTGCACTTTAGGTGTTGGTCTTTGATAGACATTTTCTGCTGCAAATACCCTAATCTTGGGCAAACGAATGTTACCTTTCAGGCAAGAAGACATTTTGATTTAGTGCCTGATTTAATCCAATCTGCCAACTTTATAGTCTGCCCAAACTCTCTAATTCCTTCTTGGTTTTAGATATACAAATCATTTGAGGTGAGTACTTTGGTTGAGCAAAAAAAAAAAAAATACTGACAAGAGAAAAAGCTGAATATTGTAGTGGGGTTTGGGGAGATCATGAGCAAGTGCAAAATAACAAACATCTCTTGTAAATCAGCATAGCTTCACTTATTTGCAAGCTGATGATAGTATTCTAATGTTCTGTATCCCAACTATCATTTAATTTATAGATACTTTTTGTTTGCAAAGAGGATTCTAAGCAATAGCTTTTTCTTTTTTTTGCAGGCCAGGCATTTTTGTATCAATTTTCTGTCTGTCAAAGTCTGGATTATGTCAATTTTGCACTGCTGTGGGAAGTTGCCCCTCATAATCACTGGAGCAGACAAAGAATTAAATTAATGAGTCAGCAACCTCAGTAGGTTAACAACAGTAAATGTTTTAAACTTTCTTTTCTAGATTATAGATGTTTTGAAAGGTTGTGTTGAAAATACATGCTCTTTTTTTTTCTACTAGAGAGTAAAACATAATTTATTCTATCTGAAAACCAAAATGAAACAAACCCCAGGAAACGACAACAATAAAAAAGAGTAAACTTTCCATTGAGTAAAAAGAGTATAAAGTAAAGTAAAATTTAAAAATACTTATCTTTTGTTCTAGAAGGGCTCACAGCTAAACTGTGAACACATGGTGGTTCAGCTCCTCAAGCTAATGGGACACTGAATTAATATATGCTGAAAAGGAGCCAGAGAACATTCCTTTGTTGAAGAGACCAAGTTTGAACAAACAAGCACAGAACTGTTCTTTAAAACAAAAAATGCAAGAAGCTCTTCCAAGACATTTGGCTTTAAAAGGTTTCAGTTACATCAGCACTCAACAGATCTGCTGTAGCTACAGCTTCTGTGTTTCTATTAGAAACACCCAGCTTCAGAATTAAAAAAGGTGTAAAAGTGGGACATGAGAGAGATCAGGCTCAGAGCTGGGGTTGGAAATGGAAGAGTGTAGGAGCCTGCATGGTTATTGGGGAGTGTGTGTCTGTTCATGTTTTAGAAATATTTGAACATCATTCAAAGTTACAAAAAAAGAGTTTTGCAGCCCACAGTTCACATTGGGTTCACAGCAGAACTGAGTATCCCTTTAAGTGTTGAAGCTCATTCTCAGTACTGAGGAAATTCAGGGAACTTGGATTTTTCTGCCAGCAATGTGTTGCATGAAGCCCTCTCAGGAACTTGGGAGGGACTGGCTTTCTTGGCCTCCACTGATTTTTGTTGTAATCCTCTCCACCTCTTTGAAGTCAAATGCTCTCAAGATCCTGTGGAACATTTGAAATTTCTGAATAGCATCTTGAATTAAACTTGTATTTTTTTTGTTTGTTTGAAAGCATCAACATCTTGGGGAAAAAAATTCAAAAATGTGTCAGATTCTCTGTCTGGATTTCTGATTTACTGGGAGCAATATCCATGCACATAAAAAGGAACAACTTCTTGACTGGTGATTTAGGGTGTGCTCCCAAAATATCAGTAAACAAGGTTTATGTCCTTGCAACATAGGGACTTAATTCCTCATCTGTCATATTTGAATGTTTCTTCCTATTTATTTCTCAGAGAAGCAGCTTGCCATCTTGGGAAAGTACCCTTGTCAGGATGCTATTAGCTAACTGTGAAAACTTGAGCTTTTTCAAACCCTCTACAGTTACAAGTTTTCACCTTTAACCCATAGATATTTTCCTTAGGGCAATTTCTTATTTTTGAAATAGCACCTTCTCAGCAAAACCAGTTAAGGTCTGGATGTGAGCCATGTGATGGCACCAGAAACAAACAGAATAACACTGAAATTCTTTTGGTGGTGGCCTTTTGCCTGTGTTGTTTAGATGCAGGGCAGATCCTCTGCAAACATTCTGGCTGGGGAAATGGAGAGGGCAGAGTTGTTCCCAACTTGCTGGGAGTGTTGCAGCACTTCTAATGGTGCAACTTAATCTCCTCTCCATTTCTGTCTCTAAGAACCTCAGCTGAGCCTTGTCTTTTGCATTATTATCCTGTTTCTACATTTTCTGTCTACATTGCATTGCATGGGGCCACTTTTGTCAGGTGTCACAGATAACCCCCTTGTTGCACTGATTTCTCATGAGCTTAATATTATGCTATGTCCTTATATCACTGCAGTTTTGCACGATTAAAACTCTCCCCACAACTACACAAAGTGATAAAGGGACAAGTAGGACTCAAATTTTGAGAACTTATGTGAAACTTGGCACCAAATCTTTCTGTAAGATTCTCAGGTATAGCTCAGTGCCTGGAATGGTACTCTGGGACATAAAAGACACATTTGATGGTTGGCAACTAGCTAATTAATAGCTTTCAGGTTTTCAATTTCCTTCTTAGCAAGGTGGAAAGTTACAAGAAAATAAACCAGTGGTAAAATATCAGCAATATTTTTTTTATTAAAACACTTAAGAGGACAATACAATCAGAAGAGGTCAAAATAGTCAGAAAAGTGGTTGGTCAAGAATTTTGTATTTTAGACACGATCTGTCTTGCAGGTTTCATGAAGAAGTAATACCAGAATTTTTTCTAATCCAAGTGTGACAACCACAAAATACCTGTGTGACCATATGTAGTTTCATCTTCATGGTAACACAGAAGAATGGGGAAATGGCTGGTCTGTGTGCAGCAATCATATAAATTGACCCTAAATTATGATGTAGAGTTATTATTCCCACCAATTATTCCCCAAAGTTTTTCATAAAAAATAGGTTCAAAATACAGCAGAATAGATTCTCTAAATTCATTGTATACCTGAAGGATGAGTATTACTGTAATAATTTCAAAATTATTTTAAGTAATTCTGTGAAACTGTAGCTGTACACGTTGAATTTTCTGCCCAGCTCTATTTTATTTTAAATTTATTTTCTCTCTCTCTTAAAAATACTTGGAACATAACTACAGTCAAAAGAGAAGACAAAAAAAAAGACTTGCAAATCTGTTCTAATTTTTAAAATTAATTTAATTTTCCAGCAGCAAGAAGATCAGAAGGTGAGGATGGAAGCTTGGATCAGGACAGTAAGAAGGTAATAATCAGACAGAACAATAGAGAGTAGTTTATTGATCTTTCTTGAAGCAACTAATTTTTAAAACATGTTCATACATAAAGATGTTCTTTCATATAACTGAGATAATCATTACTACTTTTAGGCTTTTCCAAGAAGACATAGAAAAGCTTCATTTCTCACCCAAAGGGTTTAGAATGTACATTCTACGGTAAAGAGAAGTAGGGATATTGAGATTAAGAGCAATAGGCTGATGGATTTTCACTCAGCCTTAATACATACATTGGTGACTCAGCTAATCCTGTGGACTTTTACTTAGGGTGCATATTAACATGGGAGAAAAATGTTAACAGCAGATTAAGTATAAGAAAATGACATAGTGTGTTTTCTACAGAGGGGCAGAGGGGGCAGCTTCAAGAACAGAGAAACTATCCACAGTCCAGCTGGAAGTTAGAAGTTGTTGGTAGCTGTGGTGTCGAAGGGATTCTATAGTCCTTTATAATTTGATAAAGGATGGTACAAGGTGCAGTGAGCATAAACATACAAGCAGTTCACAAGACTTCCAAGACAAGTGAAGTAGGAGAACTGCATTCAGGTGTTAATCCTGTATCTCATAACTGGCTTTTTACTCTCTCCAGCTAAAGACCAGTTGGCTTATTTTGAAAGGGGATATGGACACCAGAACTAATTCCCCGGATTCAGACACACGGTCCCTGTCTCTTACTGCCGAAACTGACAGAGAAAACTTCCCGAGGGCACAGGAGGGCACAACTGCCGGCTATTCCCGTGAGTGCTGCACCCCTGGCCTCTGGCACAGCTGGGTGGGACTGCAGCAAAGGAAGGGGGCCCTGCTGCAGCCCCATCCACACAGCTTTCTGCCTGGCTTTGTGCTTCACCCCTCTGTCATAATTACACCTATTTGTCAGTTTGTTCTGCCTTGGCTTGTAAGCATTCAGTGCCTTCAGACTTCAATAGCAAAACTATAGTTTCATGTTAGTGAAAGAAGCAGCACTGCCTGTGTAACTGAACTGATGTGTCTCTGGAGAGCAGAAGTTCATAACCACAAAAATCTGCTCATCATAAAGGTGCCTGTTTATTATATGTTCCTCATTTCCAATAGACAGGATGGTAGTATCAGGCAGATTTTTCATTTGTGCTAATTACTTCATACTTCTTGAATGATGGAGCCATATCTTCTGTATTATGATAAGCATAAGAATATTTTTCTTCAAATATTAAATTAGAATATGGTCACATTTACAACTGTGTAAGATTGTCGAAATCTTCCAGGTGAAAAATGGAGTAATTTTGTAACTAAATTCTGGTCTGGAGACCATATGCCCATGGTAGCTGTCAATACCACAAGCGTGTCCTACACATTTCTTAGTCCACATTCCAGCAAGTCAGGAGCATAAGAATTGTGCCTGAATTTTACTTTTAGATTACATGAATGACAAAAAGTAGGTTAAATGAATTTTAACAGATAACTGGGCCATTCATCTCCCTGCCTCCTCCACTTTACACCACGCAGCAGTAACAGGTCATCTGGGGTAAACAAGTTGGGGAAGCAGTTTTCCAAAAGAATGCATCCAATGCAAGGCATGTCTGGCAGCAGAGCTAGGATGTCAGTCTTGTGGGCATTTTGGTAATGTGAGAGCTGGCTCCATCAACTTATATTAAGAAAATTATGGCTTAGCTATGCAAGAAAGAGGGAAAATAGATGCTACGAAGTCTGTCACAAGGCTGTAGCAAGATAAAGAAGAAAAGTTATTTTAGATCATCAGTTCCCTAGTCTAACTTCAAGGGATTTGACAACTTAATCCTCATCAGAGATCATGTACATTTGCACAAGGTGTATTGCAGGATTCCCTGTGCAAGGGAAACCAAGTCTGACCACCTCACACACCTAACATCTATAAGTCATTACCCATGAATGAACACCTAAACCTTTCATTGTAATACACATGTTGAGTATGTTTGGAAGCTTTCTGGAGTTATCTATTTTCTGTACATGTATTAAGAGAATAGTCCTTGAGTGCAAATTCCTAGTAGGGAGAAGTACGGAGCACACCAAGAACTCTGTTATACAGGATCAACATATGGTTTGATTCTTTTTCTGAGAATATTGCTATACCTGTCATTCTTCTATACATGCATTTCTTTTGTGGTTGTTAATTATCTTGGGAATGTGGAGCTATTAAAACTAGAAATGCAAAAGAGAGTTCACACCGTTGTGTCAGGGTCAATATCACCTTTGTGACAATGCAATATAGGTTCTGTAATTCATTTTCCATTGCTTTTTATCATCATTTCTCTGTCCCTCATGAAAGTTGGCCCCATTACCTAATTAGCAGCTGCACAGAAATGACATTGAGGAAGATTTGTTTTCCTGACATTCACACTGTTTTTCCCCCTTTCTATAAGATTTTATTTACTAACTTGGACATCCTAATTCCTTCTCTCTTCAGTGTTTCCCTGTTCAGTTCTAAATATTGGTAGCCTGTCACATGCCCCATTGGCCATGGAAGAGTAGCTTTTCTATCTTTTGCGCTTATGGATAAGAACTCTGACTTTCAGCCTCATCTCTGTGGCCCAGTCAGTGACTATCAGAGAAACTAAACTTTTTGGGTATGAGTTTGGTGTCCAGTGGTTATATGCAGACTGGAGGGAGTTAGCAGGCATCAGACTGTGAATTGATGATGATGTGTCCAAATATATTGAGCAAAAAGCCCTGCATTCTTCTGTCCAGCCTCTGAGCAAACCAGGGAAAGGCTGTTCTGCTCTAGAAGATATTTCGCCACTCTACACTACTTATATGCCTGGAAGAACACATCTAACAAGGAAGCACATCAGTGTGAGGCTTTTGCAATTGGCAGGCAAGAGTGGAGCTTGCATCTCCTTACTTCTGCCTGTGTAAATGGGATTTGTTTCTGAATATGTAGAGGTTTAATGGTTAATCATTTACCATAGTTCATTATTTCATGTGTGACATACTTAGGAAAGCAGACATCTAGCAAAGTGTGTAACCCTTGCTGTTCATGTTTCCCTGATGTGCTGAGAGGCGAGCTCAGAATAGTCAGACTGGAGTGAACGTCATAGTGGAAAAAGCAGGAGTCATATTCCTGCAGAGGATAGTTGATGTTCAGATAATGCCTAATTACAGAGAAAGATTGCTTTGTCTTGGCCAGGTGCTCCAGCAAACTTGCTGTCCCATTACATCTGCGGCGGGCTGGGACAGAACAAACAAAAAAAAGTAACTAACTTAGTTAGTAAGTTAGAGGGAAATAGGAGCTGAGTGAAATACAATTCCCACTGGGGTTAGTGAGTCTCACTGGTGCATTTTGGGCCACTTTGGCTCAATTCTCCCGTTGGGTTTTCCCAGGCGACCACACGGTGTCGTCTGTGCCCGCGGATGCGGCTCAGCCTCACCTGGTCTTTACCTGAGTGTATTTTTACTTGGCAAGTAATATGAATTGGCGAGAGAACAAAACTCTCTCACCCATAGTCTCTGTAGCCAAGAAGCCAAGAGATTGAACTCCCCACTGATGTTCTACACCAGCAGCTTTTTGCAGGCAGAAGCAGAGATGATAGTTTTGTTGCAGATACAGTCATTCTGTCAGACAGGTATTATGCTCTTTGCCTTCTGATGTCACTACCATTCAGATAGCAGGCATAAATTTCTGGTTTAGTTATGTTTTTCCTCTCTCTCAAATATAAAACCTGTAGTTGCTGCTCTCCAATGGTAAGAGGTATTGGACTTTGAATTTAATATGAGCTTATTGCCCCCTATTTAAATACATTAAGTGCTTTGAATTTTCTTTTCACAACGGTTGTGATTCACTGGCGTCCCCTTATTCCAGTGGCTTTCCATCCTTGCTCAGTACTCCACCTTTTGTTCCGTGGATGAAATACTGCTTCAGTGCTGTAGCCCTACCTAGATTACCTTTCACCTCTGCTGAGAACTGACATAGCACAACTCCCAGTGATCCCATTTCTTCTTTCCTTGTTTCCTTTTTATTTGGATAGCTGGAGAAACTTTTGCTATTTGTTTTTGTATAATTTTCAGTGTTTAACTCAGCTTGACTTCTGGCAGTTTTTGCTTTATCTCAGCACATTGTGAGCTCTTTGCTGATCCATCTTTTGCTTTTTCTTTCTGTATGCTTATTCCTAATAATACCCTTAGGGTATTTGTTAATCCAGTGGGGTCCTGATTCCATTCCTGCATTCCTCTTTGCACACAGACTGCTAACAATTTTGACAGAAAGAAGTGTTGTACCTTCAGTTCTTTGAGCTCAAAGACTTCTGTAACATTTTGCATCAGTTTAACATAATTTCCTGTACTGAAGTCAAGTATGTTTATTATACACATATTTGTTCATCTACTGTTTAACTTTTAAACTTTCGTATTAGAGTCTTAATATTAAAAATAAAGCTTTTCAGTGGTCTTATAGTGACCACACACAGTTTCATCAGCATATTACATTTTTTATTCATGATAACACCACTTTGCCAGTTTTCTCCATCTTAAAACTTTCTTTCACTTGGATGTTTGTACTCTTGCTGATTTACTTTACCCATTGCTGTATCTTAATTTTTGATTTTTTCCCAAGAAATTTTACGGAAAGAAAAAAAAGTGTGTGGTTTTTTTCCCAAGTGGTAGGGTGCCAACCATTCTTTTTTTAAGAAACAGAACCAAAAACCAGACCACATACAGCATGATCAGAAGTGAAGTAAATCTAAAATGATGATACCTTTAATCCCAGTTTCAAGTAGTGATTTAACACCAAGTTGCAGGGCAGAGATTTCACAAGCTCTGAAATCACAGGCTTCACTTCACAAAGCTTCCATAACATGAGCCTCACAATTCTCTTCATGTCATGCCCTGTAAGGTGAGTGCATCCCAGCATGCTGTTATTTCTCAACATTGTTACACATGTTCATGCACATGAAATATGGAGAAAAGATGAGCATAACTCAACTACATTTCATCTCATTAATAGAATATATGTATTGATCTTGTAATTGCTGTTTCTGGATGTTTTCTTGACTTCTGTGTTATAATAGGCTGTAAAGGATTTGCAAAAAATATAGCTATAAATTATGTCTTTTACAGGATTTCCATATTCTAAATCTGCTTCTCTACCTGGCTATGGAAAGAATGGCTTACATCAAGTAAGTATACATTTAAATATGTTCTCCATGAAATAATGTCTTATAGACAACTTGGTAATGAGTTGAAAATCTACACAGTAATAACACTCCAAAGGTGTTTTGGCTGCTAGCCCTGTCTGACAGATTCATACCCTATATGGGCTAGAGTTTATGTCTCTGTAACAGAGTAAGACTGACTGAGGCTTCTCCTTTTAATTGTGTGCATCATGAGGGTTAGGAGTCTTATAATTTTCCTCCCCAAACAAACAAAGGTCTGAAATGTATAGGCCACACATATTAATAGATCACAGTATAGCTTGGAATAATAATGATAGAGATGGTTAGGCCTATAATTTAGCCAAGTAATGATCTTAGGGCAAAGGTGGAGCATCCTGCATCCATTGCATTTCTTGAACCATCTGTTCTGGCTTTTTCCAGTATGCGTGTATGTGTGTGTGTGTGTGTGTGTGTGTATGGTGTACATACACAGTCACTGTACCTTTAAGGCAGGGAGGGAACAGTACAGACAAAATGACAAGCAGCAATCTAGAAAGAAGAAATGCCTAACAAATTTACGATCAGATCAAACGAGGCATTCTTTTTCCAATCCTTTTTTTGAAACTTTTACTAGTCTTTATTAAAAAAAACATCTTTGACATTGTGGCCTCTCTTTCTCTCTGGCACCTAGCATTATGGGTTGTCAGTTCATGGCTTTTATTATTAGGTGAAAAACCATTATGGTTTATAGTGATAAGCTATCAATACATAGATGCATGTGCACTTACATTTTGAAAATTGATTTGTGTCCAAATTACATGGACAGGACCTTATTCAAATTCCCTTTGTTTTCCGAAGGAAGATGTGAAACCTGCAAAAGCACATGAGCAGTATTAAAATTACCCAGTGACAAGAGTCAAACTGAGAGTACTGGAAGGTGCTACAAGAGAGCAACTATCAAGGAATAGCTAAATGGATTTTCCTGTAGCTACTGAAAGGTCCATACCCTTGAATTACAGGACTAATTATGCCTGTGTTGCTTTGATACCTGGTTGCTTGAAGTCTTCTCTGAATAATTGAGCGGCACTGAAATTTTATTAAGATTTAGGAATTTGAAAGAGTCCACATAAACCTATTCCCACCTACGAGTCAAGAGTTTTTTTGTGACTTTTCAGAATCGGTGTTGCCAGTAACCTGAAGCAGTCAAGGGACTGACATGTCCAGCTGCTGTGCTGGTGAGGCACCCAAGGCCTCCGATAGATGAGGCCAAAGCAAATTCAGGAAGCCATGCAATGTGATGGGAAAGCAGCAGATGGCAGCATCTGCCCCACCTAAAGGGTCCCAGACCTGTAGAAAAGCTGAAAAGGTTGCTTATGGTCAAATCCTTGAGGCCAAAATTCCTCTTAGAATGGTTGTCCTCTGTTTGGATTGTAGGTTCATACCAGCTTTTGTGATTTGTTATTTTTAATCAGCCATCCCAGTGCTGCATAACAAAGCAAACCAAAAGCAAACAATAAGGAGCGTTGCCGGTTCTTGTGCGCATAGCTGTGCACACCGTTGATACCCTCACAGGCAAAAATGAGACTTAGGAGAAAAAAAAAATCATATAATAGTGCTTTTCTGATTTCCTGTACTTTTTTTCATCATAACATTTGCCAGCAAAGGAAAAAGACAGTGGTTCAAACAAAGCTATGGCACATATGCACAGTTCTCCCTGACCTTAGTGGCATCAGCTGTGTGAAGCAGAAAGCAGAAGGAGAAGAGTTTCAGTGCAGCATAAGTGAGTTGTGACAATGTCAGTTACATATCTGCATCACAGGGAAAGGCATGGGACAGTTTCAGTCTTACCTTGCTTACTTGAAGAATTAGGTCAAGTTTGAGTGAGACGCATTTCTCTTTGTCTCACTTAAGGATCTGTATTTCAATCGTGTGGTACTAGCTGGTTTTCTTTTTTTCTCTCAACAATATGCAGAGTGGTTTTGTGGTGTATTTTGCTGCTATATTGCTTCTTTCTTTCTCTGTCAGCCTGAAAATATGGGCCAATATGAAACGGACCAGGAGTCAAGCTGGGGAATGAAAGGTACGTTGCAATATCATTTTCACTCTGCTTTGTGTTTTTTTCCTTTGAGGATATTTGTTAACATATTGCCATAAAGGTTACTATTTTGAGATCATCCTGCACTTCTTATAATAACGACTAGACAGAGACACAGCTCAGTATCACGTTTATCACAGAGAATCTTCTGTTTACTGAGCCATACATAAAGGCCTAAGAGAAGTCCTTCAAGTCATAAGGTAGTGCAACCAGGCTGAGTCAATAGCAGGATCTTCAATATCTGTCAACAGATTCTCTGGTGTTGGTCTCATACCAAAGACAGAAGGAAATTTAAGATAATCACTCCTTCAAGACTAATTTGAAAAAAAAGTCCATCGTGTTTCTTGTTTGTCCTACAGTGTGGTTAGAATGTACAGCATTCAAAAATCAAAATTTATTTGCATTATTTTTTTATTGCATTTTAAGTGCATTGTGAACTCAATATGGATCTTGGTTTGGAATTTTCAAAAGAGATGAGAAATTTTAGGAACATACATCAATTTATGGGGAAGAGCAGAATTTGTTTTCTAGGACATTTGAAATCATTTTAAAAGCCTCATTCTAATGCTTCACTTTATTCCTCTGTGTTGATACGAATCTTTGTCTCTGTGTTTGAACAGTTTGAAGTACAGGTTTTGAAAAGTAGAGTTATCCCTGATTTTATTTCAGACCATGAAAATGTCTGTGAAAACATATTGGCTATCCTGGTTGCATTTAATCATCAGAGAATAGATGACTTTGTGGTAGTCATATCATATACAGTCATACACTGATCTAACTAGAATTCTCTTATGCTAGTGTAGATCCAGGAGTCATTATCCACACACCCCCAAACGGTCTTTTCTTCACTACTCTTATTCCCACTGCAGTCAGCCCAGGTGCAGGATGTTGACATCTTGGAATATTGTATTATCTCAATGGTTGTCATATATGTTCCCAAACTGACATGCCTGTAATAATCCATATATTTTAACTATTTTCAGTAAAGAACAATAAGGGCAGGACTTTTGGATGACAGAATGACTTAACTCTGCACAAAAGCCTCCTGTAAAGAAATTCCCAATTTTGCCAGACATACTCACCGTGTAACCCAATGGCATCAGGAGATGGATTTTCTGTAATAAACCTTTGATTTCAAGGACTATTGCTCTGGTAATAGACAGTGTTGTAGGCTTCAGAGCATGGGGGTTAAATTCTTACTGTGCATGCAGTTATCCAAAAACTATTGAGAAGAGAGATACGTAGTAGCAAATTTCTGTTGTTCCTGAATGTTTATTGCAGTGACACCAAACAAAACTTATAAATTCTAAACTGTGAACCTGTTCTCATTCTCTTGCAGAATACAAGGTAAGAAGGGCTTTTCCAGCACTGGAAGAACAATCAGAATCAGCACTTCCTAGCAAGGTTACATGTGTTCCTATTTTTTATTTTATTTTGTTAATTTTTGTCCCAGTGAAATATTTGTCAAATCAGGATGCAAGTATGTACCATTTAATTTAGTAAGTTCCCCACATGGCCATTTCCATGCATCAGAATCAGAGTCAGCTGTGGAGTTCATATGCTCTTGTCTTTTTAACAGATTTATCCTTATGAAACCCTTATTGTAACAAATCGAGTTCGTGTGAAATTGCCCAAGGATGTGGACAGGACCAGGCTGGAGGTAGGAATGATATTTGTTCGACAGCCTTGTGAGCATTTGTGTTGTTTCCTATCCTAGATATTGCTGTGCCTAAGTAATAGCAACACAGAAGAGAAGAAAGGAATAACATCCTGTATTATATTTTATTTCAAAAAAATTGGTGTGTAGGCAATTTAACTAAAAAAGAATAGCCAAAGGCCTGGCAAATGTCTGACCAAATGTGTTTTAAAAAGATACTGATGAAACACACTAGTTTTGGATGATTATACGGGAATTTGTAAGTTTAAGTGGAGAGTGTGGAAATTTGGAGTTTGTTTTATTTTTAATTCCTACAAAATACATCTTCCTAAAATAACCTAAATATTACAGAAGGGCTCAATGTATCCTACCAATACATGGGCCTATGTTTCTAGTCCATTGTCTTATTCAGCCTCTCCTTTGGCTGTGTGATTCATGGATGCTATGCTACAGTTTTGTTGTAGCTTCCACTTCGCTAAAAGAGTAGTCATATCAGATGTAGAAATGCAAATATAATGTATTATAACAGAATGCTTAGTTTCCAAAAGTCAGATCTGAAGTTGATATTCAGGCAAAATTCCTGAGGTTGATTTTTTTGACTGAGCAATGACAGGACTAAATAAAGACTGACCTAAACTAATATATCTTTCTGTGAATTACGATTAAGAAGAAGAGGTATTTTAATAAAAAATTATGTGATAACAATATTAGACTTTTGGGAATATTTATATTTAAATTTACTGTATTTTTAACTTGATCATGTGACAAGAAAAGAAGAAAGAAAAATTAAGTTTAAAACAAGGAAATAAGAAAAACTTTGAAGGAACAGAAACTTCCTCATTAAAGATGAATTTTTAAAAAAAAATGAATTTACCAAATTTGCATACATGTAGTATGTTTTGAAATTGGTATTACGTTGTTAAATAGCCCAGTGTGCTTGTTACTTGACTACCCAGCAAGTAGTGTTGATTAGATTAAAAGAAAAAAAGAGCCTAAAAGGTGTGCTGTTTTAAGACTAGAATATAGCAAGGCATGATAGCAATAATACAAGCATGGTGAGTCCAGGAAGAGGGGCAAGAAGTTGGAGGGATGCTCAACTGGACATGTCCTATAAAGGATTCTTTTATATATATACATACATGTGTGTATGTATGTATTAAAGAATAGAGTCTTTGTTTAAACACATCAGACTGATCTGAATAGCAAATGCAGCTCTAAATTGCTTTTTTAAGGCAACATACAGTTTGCTTTGGATGGATCATGCCTGTCCTGGCTGCCATTATCTGTAACTCATACACCATCCTCAGCTGGAATGGCTGTTTGTTTAACATTGGAGTTGCTCAGGCTGCCTCACACCAGGTGCAGAACAGAGCCTGTTGGCTCAAGGAGCCCAACCACTTCAAAGATCTCACAGAGGTTTGCAAAAAAGAACAATAAACAAGATCTGCTTCAAACCTGCACCAGGAAAGCAGTGAGGGGACCAGGCAGATCGTGCTGATTGCTGCACTATGCTAAACATGCGTGTCTGCAGGAAGGGCTCCTTTGTAGTACATCTTGCATTTAACAGGGATTGGTAGTTTATTAAGCAATTAAATTAGCAGAGTTTTAATAGGATTGAAACTACTGAAAAAGCAGAGGCAGCTGCTCATCTACACATTCAAACCATCTGCAAAATTGAGTGACAGACACAAACCATTGCCTTCCTTGCCTGCATCTTCCCCTTTTCCCTGACTCTTACTTCTGTATTACAGAATTGCTGGAAATAAGTAGCTTTGCGTAGAAAATCAGGTTATCGTTATTTCTTCTTTTGGCAGAGGAAGATTGTAACTTACTGACTTGTGCATTCAGCAGATTTCAGGCTTGGGCAAGACCCAGGGCTTGGGGAGCCCAAGACTATGGGGCCTTAGAGGTTTGCACAGAGACAGACCAGGCTTAGACACATGGACACAGACACACACCATCTATTAATAGGGAACCTACATAACATATCTTGGTGTCTTCGAACTTTTGAAGGCAACACTGGGAATACTGGATGCAGATACTAAGGTTGGATTTCACCCTTTCCTGAGGTCTATTTCACATTTGCTAAGGGTAGGATTCGATGCTTGGGATCTCTAGGAGGCAAGTGTTGTTTCTAATCAGAATTGGTTGCCAGTTGATGTTCTATTTTCATCCTTCATAGCCAATGTAACTTGTAAAAGGGCCATATTTCTCCTACAGAAATGGTGACAGACATAGCAGTGCTAAGTCCATCTATTTTCCAAACTGTGGAGGGATATAGCTAGGAAAATATTGTAAGAAAAAGTCCATGTTCTAATACACCAGTTTTATTTTGATCAGTTTTTTCGGCTGAAACCACACCTTGCTCTTGCTGCTGCAAATTAGAACAAGTTCCTGGGTGTGATGGCTGTAGGCAGGGTAGGTGGTGTCAGTGATAAGAGACTTGGAACTATTGTATTTCATGTCAGCTATCAAACTTGAAAGCAGTCTTACTGTGTTCTGTATGTTTAGAGTATCTCACACATGATGTTTCTGATTTCCTGGGCTGTGTAGGAGCCATAAGGTGACTAAATTTGCATGAGCTAGATTTATTTAACAGCTACCTTGCAAGTTGATTTGAAGCAGGCTCCAGTTTGTGGAAAACTTTGTTGTGAACTTTGAATGATCCAGCAAAGATGTCATGGAAAAGCCATTGTTGTTTGTCTCTGATTCCCTCATCCAAGCGAAGTCTCATATATTGAGTGTTCCTATGACGAAAAGTGAACTCAAGTAAATGGTATTAGCTCCTGGGGTCAAATTAAGGGAGGCTGCAATGAAGCCTTGGCTGATGTTCAAGGACTGCAGGAGGGTGGGGGTTTAATAGATAATAGTGTTTTCCTAACTCTGCTCCCATTGTGAGTATTTTTTAGATTACGCTATTGTGCAAAAAAATTATTTAAAGGATTATAAGAAATATTTTCTTGTAAAAATGCGTATTTTTCTAAGGCCAAGAGGTATCTAGAGATTAGGAAGGCTCAACTGGTAATAAATGCATTCAAATAATAGTAATTCTTTCTTCAAAAGTACATGTATCTAAGCATAGAAACACTCAGCATGTTTTTGTTTGCTTGTTTTAACTCAGCAGAGAGACAGAAGTACCTTGTTCCTTGTGCTTCTTCACAAGATGTTTATGCCAGCACTGAACTAATACACACAGTATTGAGGACTGGTGGTAATGAGTGGCCTGCTGATTTTTAAATACCTTACTGGCTCTTTGACTTTTGAATAAATAACATGGATCTTGCTTTAGTATAAGCTGATTAGAAATGCAAGGAATTTACAGTAGATAAGGATTTGTCTGAGGAAGTTTTTTAGAAGTTTCTCTCTCCCACAGTGCTGTTTATTGTAACTTTAGATGAGTGGAGCAGCATTCCCCTGAGCTATTCTAACAGGAAATAGTGAAGAACAAGTTCATTCAGATAATGTTGCAGAACAACCAAGCAGTAGCACAGGGGTGGATTATGCAACTTGGGTGGAGAGGAATTGCACCCCCATAGCATCTGCAGATGACATGAACTTGGGGAAACAGCAGTTAATGCTTAGGTGAGCAGAGCCTCCATTCAGAGGGACCTGGCCAGGCTGGAGGAATAGTTGACAGACTCTGTGAAGTTCAGTGAAGATAAATTCAGATTCCTGCATTTGTGACTGAGTACTGCCATTCATCAGAACTAGGTGGAGGGAACATTAGATACTTCCAGAAAAGTACCTGATGATCATGATGGTAAACATGCACTTCTCAGAAGTAGGCACTGGAAAGCCAAGAGACAATTCACAAGGTGCAGGAAGGGAAATTACAGTTGAATACAACTCACTGTAAGAGCAGTGCAGTTAACAGGTTATCCAAGAGACTGTGGAGTTGCTATCCCTGAAGGCATGCAAAACAAAGCTAGGCAAGGCCTTGAGCAACGTGGTCTAATTTTAAAGTTGGCCCTTTATTAAAGACCTCCGTAAGTCCCTAATTTCCTCAGACTGGTATATTCTGTGAAGACATAATATAATTACAGAATATGATTATTTGGTGAACTTGCTGCAATAGCATTTAAAAAAATATATAATTTGGCCTATCTTGGAACTTTTTATCATTTTTTTTTTCTTATAATTGCAAGGGCTTATATATAAGTGTTCTGGAGCAAACTTCCCCATTTTGAACAACTTCAGTCCTGAGTTTCCAGGGACTATGACATCACCTTTGCATAGTACACATTGGCACATTCCTTGCTTACTGTTTCCCAGTGGTGTTCCACATGGCCTTTTTTACTTTTTCCCAAAGGAAGTTGGGCTTATGGACAATTTTGAAAATCTTTATAACTTTTTAAAGTACATAAGTATCTTTTTATTGTTTAAGCTCTGGGCTGCTAAAAGCATGTACTTGATACTTTTATCTTAGATTGGATATTGTTTGCCTGTTCTTCAATCACAGCAATGAGGTTCAGTGCTTGCAAATTCAAATTGACGGTTCATACCCAACTGAATTGACTTTTTTTTTTCCTCATGAATTTGCTTTTATCACAGAGTATAAGATTCTTTTGTGGTCACAGGCTGGTAATTTTGAAAGCCAGTGCAGTTAGAGTCTTATCTTTGGAAACCATCTTTTAGGGTTTTCATTTGATTTTCTTATCTTAATGTATCTTAGTTTTTTTAGCCTTTTTTTTAATGTCAGGAGTTAAAAGGATTATCCCTTCATGCTTATCAAATGCCATAGAAAGTAAGTTGTTCCACTTTTTGTTTGAGCCTATTCTTTGTTTAACAATGATACACTGAAACAACTGCTAAGTAAAAAAATACTCTGGAATGTCAAGTAGCAAATTTTCATTTGCCACCTTGTTCTCTTGTAAACAGAAATGAGAGATTTAAATATGGGTGCGGTTTTGTTTGAACAGAGCACTCATTAATTCAAGCATACTTTTCCTCCTGGAACTGCTTGTCTGGATTTGCTTTAGGGATAGCATTTTTTCCACTAGTTTTTCTTCAGCAGTCACCCTGGGCTCTAGCCATTTGGGCTGCAAACATTTTAGGACTTGTTTCCAGTATTTAAGCCTGCATTTATAAAAGCCCATCTCCTAGATGTCATTCAGACTGGTAATGTTGTATGTCTCACCTCCTCTGGAGCTCAGATGGGGAAAATCAGAGCAAAACTGGAATGCTGTGTGTTTTAACATTGTGAAGTGCAGTTTGTAGTTTGGGGCTGGGTTTGAGGTTACAGGCTCACTTCACAATGAAACTCATAACCTAGGGTGAAAAAGTCCACTGCCTTCATTTCACTCTGTTTAACCTGAAAAATGTATGTATGGCATTTTTTATTCTAGGCATGTGCTTGTGTTGTGATCAGTGATGCATGTCCATATCAGTTTTTTAAACCTTTACAAAAGAAGCCATTATAAAATGAAAATATGCATTAGAAATTGTGTGATACGATGTGAAAACTAATTTCTATGTGAATGGAAACACTGTGGGAGTGAACAGACATTAGATATGGACCATTCATATTATAGAGGCACTAAAGCCCAGACTAAGGAAAACTGGAAAATCTGCTTTAAGAATAAGGTATTATTTACCTAAATCAAATTAAATCTTTGAAACACAAAATCTTCTTTATATTTTCATTATTCATTATTGATGCCTAGATTGGGCTTTATTTATTAATTATTTCCTTAACTGTATAGTATTTTTATCAGCAGTCTGCTGAAGGCAATGATTTATGTTGGTGTCAGCGTGAAAAATCTCATTTGGTTGACTTACAGGATGATGCCACGGGTTATCCTCAGAGATGTTCGATATGTACGCTGTTTACATGATATATTGATATACCTCAGAGAAATACTTCTATTTTTCAGCTTTTTGTATCTTTATGGATGTCTCAGCTGGGAAAGATACAGACTATACAATGCTACCAGAGAATATTTGCTGTATGCCTTGTGATACTTCACAAGAGGTTAGACTGGAAGTACCCCACAGCAGTAGTGCTGAGTGGAGTGCAGCTTCTCATGGTACCCTGAAAGATAAGATATATCCACAGGTCCAGGAGCCCTGTTTAGATGTTTGGGGTAACATCGGCATGGGAAGAGTTTCAGGCTCCTTTTCTCACTACTTTCCCTGGGAACCTTTCTGAGGACTCACCCTGCTATGTGAAGGGGGATGTACATCTTTTGCCAAGGCTTGGCTGCACAAGGGCTCCAACTATTTTGGTGTTGTGACTGATAGCCTTCATCTCACATAACCACAATTGTAGTGCCTGCTGCCTCTTCCTCTGATCAGCAGAGCTGCCCTGGTTATCTTTTGATACCTTTTAAAGTTCATTAGGTGGCAACTCATGCTGGTTCTTAACTTTCTCTCCCCTATCACATAATTACTTAATAGTTTGAAATATTTATTGAGCATGAAGCTTAATTACACTGTAGATGAGCAGAACATTCAATACTCTCTCGGGAACCTGGCACATGGCTAATTACAGCTTTGTAATTAGCCATGCAGCAGGCTTAGAGGAAACCTCTGAAAAGCCTGCTGAGCCTCAGCAGTGCAACAGAAAGAGCGGTGAAGAGTGCAGACCTTGTGAAAGCAAAATGAGGATTCAAAATTCAGTAGAAAAAGAGAAAATCTTCCAGCAAATTTGTGATTGGGCATCTGAAAGTATTATTTGGGCTAACTTTGAGAGGCATGAGAGAAGGGAATGGAGGGACAGGGAAGAAGAGAAAAACTGGAGAAGGTAGGAAGCTGTTATTTTCCAAATGCAGAGATACCTCTACTATGCTAAATGTTAATATAGGAAAAGATTGTGTCTCACTAGCAAAGCTTCTGCACCAACTTGAAGAGCCAAGACTTAGTTTTTCACATGAACACTTACTTACCTGTGAATAAAGCTTTCCCAATAAATTCAAATTTAGTTTGAGTATTTTGCATTTTGAAGTCTTGGTGAAAGATCCTGTAGCTTTTATTTCTGGATTTTGTGAATCAGAGGTTGGAAGTGTTACAAGGACTTTGAACAAAAATGAATTGAAGTAGACAACTACTTAAAATTACACTCTATAAAACAGAGTGAACAGTAGTGCTTCAGAGAGAGACTAGCTGAAAGATTCACTGCAGTTTCAAACAAGGACAGTGTAATGCTCAGCTGTCCTTTCCTATGAACATAACAAAACAAAAAGAAAATGAAAAAGAAACCTGAAGTTTTAAATTTCTGTACAAATTAAGACTTTGATTTTTCTAGTCTTCAACTCATCAACTCCGGCCCCCCACTGTGCTCTTTCATTGGTTCAATATTGACTTATGAGGAAGTATTATATCCTCTGAATATCCTGCATCATCAGGTTTTCACATGAGGACTCCCATCGAATTACTGACACAGAACAGAGGTGCTTGTGCAGCATGACCTGGTCATCGCTTACTGCAGGATGCCTATAGGTTAATTGAAATTTTCTCTTCTGTGACTTACTCACACTAATGCCATATATCTAAGTGCTGGTTTTGGCTGGGGTAATTTTCCTCACAGTGGTTGGTAGGGTGCTATGTTTTTGATTTGTGCTGAACACAGGATGGATGATGTAGCAACATTTCTGTTATTGCTGAGCAGGCCTTACAGAGAGCCAACAACGCCTTTTCTGCTTTTCATACTGACCTGCTGACAAGGAGGTTGGGGGTGCACGGGAGGCTGGGAGGAGACACAGCTGGGACAGGTGACCCAAACTGACCAAAGGGATATTCCATACTGTATAACATTGTGCTCAGTATATGAAGTGGGGGCAAGAAGGAGGAAGGGGGGACATTTGGAGTGATGGTGTTTGTCTTCCCAAGTTACTGTTCTGTGTGATGGGGTCCTGCTCTCCTGGAGATGGCTGAACACCTGCCTGCCCATGGGAAGCAGTGAATTAATTCTTGGTTTTTCTTTGCTTGTGTGCACAGCTTTAGCTTTCTGTATTAAACTGTCTTTATCTCAACCTATGAGTCTTCCAGCTTTTACTCTTCTGATTCTCTCCCCAGTCCTGTTGGTGAGGGAGTAAGCAGGTGGCTGTGAGGGCTTTAACTGGCTGGGGCTAAACCACAATTCTAAGTATTAATTTCAAGCATCTCTGAATTTCATTAAAAGCTCAATTATTCTTGGGCAAAAAAAGATTCATTGAATTAAATAAACATAACTCTACTTAGAATTATTACTGGCTTTTTAGCAGACCACAGAAATCTAAAGAGAAGCTTCATTAATTTAAAGCAAAAAGCACCACTTCTTTCGGAGATAACACTGTGGAGCAAGTATATGAATATGCAGTTAATTACTTTTCTTCTGTGAGAGTCAAAATTGAGCATGTGTCTGTACCACTCTTTTTCATGTTTGTGTTTCACGAGCATTTTCTATTCTAGTGGTTACATTGCAGTGGAGACGTATAGCACAGCCCTTGCTTGATTCTGTATACCTTCAGAACAAACATCTGCATTTTAATTCTGTCTGTGTGCATTTGTATGTTTTAGGAGAGTTAGCTACATAATACAGCAAGGTGTGGTGACTCTTCTTACACAATGCTGTGCCCTATAGGTGACATCCAGGTGAAGAGTAACAGCAGCAGCTTTTGGTTCTCAAACTGAAGGCAACCTTCAGGCTTCCCAAACTGAGATCCTAAGGCTGTGATCCCATATCTCTAATCCAAAACACTGTCAGTGCAGGTGAGAGATTGTGTTTCTGAAAACATAATTCCTCTTCCGTGGATGCATCTGGTGGGCCCTCACTACAACTTGAGTCTCACTGCCTTTTTCTGCTTTAGCATGCTAGCTGACACAAAATGCTATCCAGAAGAAAAGATTGCACGCTATGGACTTTACAAGCCTCATATTAATGCAATTTTATCCAAACAACATGGTGCCGTAGTCCTTTCTATTGTAGCACTTTCACATGGAAATATATCCCAAATGCTGATGTTCTGATGGCTGTGAGCTTCAGTATAGCACTGTTTTTAGTGAAGAACCATCTTGTAACTTTTTACCTTACCTTTTAGCAAGGTTTTCTGGTAGCATCATGTTACCATCATTATGTAGCTTCCAAAATGACCTCACTAAAATACAGTCAGTTTGGACTGTGGGCAGAATGGGACCATAACATTGTCCTCTCTATTCTCCTTAGTGTCTACAATGTGCCCAGCTTTGCCATTGATGCAGAGCAGAGAAGGAGACTGAGTTAAGCTGCCTGATTATGGCCAAATTGTCACAAAGGGAATTAGGAATCTCCTACTAGCACACTGTAAAACACCCAGGCTTCCTGTGTAAACAAGGCCAACACTAGTAAAAAAAAAAAAAGAATGAATGTTACTTTTATTAATAAGTTTGGCCATTTCTTTAATGGCCCAATGAAGCGTTATTAACATAGCTGGATATTTTAAGCAGATCCATTGCTAAAAAAAAATTAAAAAAAAATTGTGTTCTTGGCCTTGTAAAGGGCAACTTCACACACACGTATTCTCGCATACCTAAAAATGAATGTAGTCTCTATTCCCTACTCATAATTTTCGGTTTCTGTTCTTTTGTTTGACTAATGCGAGAACGTAATGCTTCAGTTAAGACAAATTAATATTCTAATAGCTGAGAAGAAACATAAATCAGTCAAAGATTTCTTACTGATGCATTTTCCCTGCCTTTATGTTTGGGAAGAGCTCTAGCTTTTAAACTATGAGATTTAGGAAAGTCCCAACAATAGCGCAGACAAAATTTAGTCTCACATATACAAAGAAAAGTATGAATATTAACTTCCCACACTGGCCTATTCCCATGGTGTTTAGACCCTTCAAATACTTGTAGACATTTACCATATTTTCCCTCAGTCACTGTTTGGCTGAGCTTATACATACTTAGGCCTTTTAGTCTTTCCTCATAAATCAAACTGCAAACCATGACTACTTCCGTTACTTTTATCTGAAGCTTTGCCAGTTTGATGACATCTTTCTGGGATCAAGGTTTGTTCCAAAATTTGAAGACAAAACTGTAGTCATTGCTGCTTCCAGGGTCAGTCCCAAAGCTAGAGCTTATGATGCTTAAGAAATGGATGGTGAAAGTTTTTGAGATGCAGAGAGAAAACAGCGGGAACTGTGTTACAGTGGGCACAGAGAGGGTTCAGACCAAAGGGGAAGTGTTCCCTCTTGCTAGAGTTACTTTTGCATGTGGATAATGCATTGATGGAGTAAGAAACTTTTCTATTATTGCAGTTTGATTGTTAGTCCTTGAGATGAGGGCGTATGTGGAAGAAAATTAAAAGCAAAGAAATTTTCTAGTGGAATGGGTGTGGAAATAAGTGAACTCCGAGCTTTCCCCATCTCAGTCACTGCATCCCTGGGATGAAAACTCTCAGCTGCTTTTGGACCAGACAGAACCAACTGAGAACTTCTGTGAGGAATCAAAAAAATGGTGCTATTGTAAAACAAAACTTTGGTACAAATAGAAAACAAGTGCATGCGAAGAATGTCTTCTGGACACAAGCACAAGACCACAGTGCACAACTAATTCTTTCTGGCTTGGATAGCTGTGTGTGGACTGAAGAATCACCAAGGCCTGAGGGCAAAGCAAAATGATAAATGGCAAAGTACAGCGCTGGAAAGGAAGGGGGGGATTGCATGGCTTGTACTGAGATGGGTGGTAAGCTGCATTGGGAGGTGAAGGTATAGCAAGCATTTGGCACCCTGGAGAGATGGGGTGATGGAGCCTGGAGAGATGGGGTGATGGAGGGCTTGCTGAGTTTCCCTCCACTGACCTCAGTGCTGAAACAGATCTGATGAGAACACAGCAGTTCCTAGGAATACATGGTGTAAATTACTTCAGGAAAATGGTGAAAACATAATGCTTTTGAAGTTTTACTTTTTTTTTTTTGGTTTTAGATGGTTGGCAAAGTGGATTTACCTACAGGGTATAGGATTTATCATTTTCTCTTTGGGAAGGAGTTACAGTTTATTACTACTTTCTCCTGGGTGACAGGACATCTCGTCTTATTCACAGTCTAGAAAGTAAAATAAAATAGACTTCTATTTCAATCCCACAACCTACAGACATGTTCGTTGCTGTGAGAAATTGCTGAAGTTAAGCTTACTCTCATTTGTCCTCTGAATTACCAGGAAAATATTTTTTAAAAAAATCAATGCAGAGAGGAGTTACTTTGTCCTTCCAAGCCCAGTAGAATTAAATTCTGTCAGTTAGAGATTGTTTCTAGAATACATTGTCAGATGTTGCTCATTTCCATGGAAAAAGGGGTCTTCTTTGCCAAATATGCATGGCGTGTTTGTTCCATGCTATGAGCAGCACTTATGGATGGTGGGTTGCTGTCATTGGTCAAATGAAAAATGAAGACTCAGTTCCAAGCTCTTAGTCACTGTTGTTCTGAACGTGTGGAATCTCAAGGGGGAAAAAAACAAGGCTGTCCTTTTTTAAGAAACCAGAAGTCCCAGTGATGACCATTCAAGGTAATTATATGTAGTGATTCCTTACAAACAATTTCATTAGTTTTCCTTGACTAATTTACATAACAAAGATAAAATCACTGTTAATAAGCGGAAAGTAAAATTTTACTCTCAAATTTTTTTTAAAAAATAGCTTTGTAAAGTAGGGCCAATGGGGCTATGTTCATCCTGGTCAGGTAAACCATTGCAGGAGTGCCAGAGTATGTTAGCATGTTCCCTGCCACAATTTGGGCTAAAACATGGTACTGGCTTCCTTCCAGGTGATTGTGGGATCTGACTGAAATGCTGGACAGTCCTGGCCTATTTGAATTACCGATGCATAATCTAAAGGACCCAGTGGTCCCCTTTCCATGGGGAGTGCTGTGCTCCTTCCTGCCTTCAGCATCTTGCACTGAGTGTTTGCTGGTAGCATTCATTATTCACATTTGTGAGGACTGTATCTCCTTTAATGTGACCCTCCAGGCTCACTTGCTGGAATGTGTCTGGAAAGTGACTAATGTGGACTAGATGGTGTTTTTGAATCTTCTCCAAGTGATGAGGACATTGAACCCAGGCTTTTCACCTTCTGGGAAGTCCTGTAATCAGGAGGCAGTGAGCTGAAAGGAAAGGGCTGATATCCTTTCCCTGAAATAATGCAGTTTTCTAATGTGTGAAGGGTTTGAATCTGTTGGTGAGGCAAGTCCAAGCTCTCCTTGTGCTTGGCAGCTTTGTGGGACCTGATTTTTGGATGCAGGTGGTACTTAAGCAGATGCTGAAATGCTGAGGATGGGGCTGCCCGGGTATGCCTGGAAGGAGAACTGTGTCTGGGGAGCTTCAAGTCAAGAGCTTGGTTGTGGAGGAGAGGGTTAGATTGCAGGGCTCATCCCAAATGTCAAGGAAATATTTTTGGAAGAGAGGAGTCCATGTGTAAAAATTGCAATTTGTAATTATCCTTGCACTGAATCTGTCCCTTTTAGACGGTGTGGGCTTAAATCATCAGAAACAGAGAACCATAACTGATACTGCTGAAGTGCTTGAGCAAGGGTTAGTCAACAATTATTAGAAGAATTTTACATTATATTAATTTCTAATTCACACTTTTTCTGCCTTTTCTGTGTGTATACTAATAATTGTTAGGGAATTGTTATCCCACCTCCCTCCAATTCTCTATGTTGGATTTCATCCCTTTCTCTTGACCTCATTGATCTCATGTTTTACTTTTTTCTTTTTCTTTTTCTTTTTTTTTTTTAATATCTTAATGTGAAAACATCAAATAGAAGCATATTTCTTGACATTTAAAAAAAGCTCAACTTTATCCAGCTTGGACTTCTGACTAGAGTCTATGCCCATGGATAAGCACACTTTGGATTTAAGAATTTAGCAGTGTGCTCTCTCCTTTGTTACAAGGCTGCTATTAGAGGACCAGTGTGGTGTCCACTGCTTTCATTAAAGATCAAGGCAAAAAAAAATCCAACTCTGAAATTACATTGTTATCAATCTCTTTAAAGTCCCAGAATAACTTAAGTTTGTCTCAGTGTGCTCTGTCATCAAGCACTCTGGATAAACATGTATTTTTTTCCCCCAAAACCGTAGCTTCTGCTCAGTTGGAATTATATTGAAAAGATTGGCATTTTTTTCAAAAGTCACTACTGCCATCAATAATTTCATTTCCCAGCTACTCTGAGCTCATTTGGTTTTGATGCAGTCTTTTCCAGAACCAATTTTGGAATTTAAATGCAAACCCTAATGCATTATTTTGCGGTGTGTTTTAAAACTTAGGAAGGGCAGAAATATTCCTGTGCACAGACAAGCTTAATGATACCTTTTGTATTTTCATTTTCAAGAGGCATTTGTCCCCTGAAGAGTTCCAGGAAGTCTTCAAAATGAGCATTGAGGAATTTGATCGTCTGGCACTTTGGAAGCGGAATGACCTGAAGAAAAAGGCCCTGCTTTTCTAAACCCTCCTGGATAAAATATATGCTTAATCCAAACAAAAATAGTCTTGCCAGAACTATCACATGCACTTGCTGTTGAATCATTGTCCAGCTTCATTGTGTTAGTATGTGTCAAGGGAAACAAGACAGATTAGATGGTAATGTGTTGGGATACAGAGAATTTGCTAATCTTGCATTTCCAGCCAGTTTTGTCAGTAACTCCTGGTCCTACCCAGTTTACAATGTGCAAAAAATCTAGCTTTAAATTTATTGTTGCTTGCAGTTATTGCTTGATGTGAATGGAAATTCTGAAAGGAAGAGAAAAAAAATGTAGCTGTGACACAGGAAATGCATCCAACATTTTGTTCCATTAAGTTTTATAATGCAATTTTTACAAAATCAAGTAAGTAATATAAAATTTTCCAACGGGGGATCAGATGCTGTTAAAAATATGGTAAAAGCCAAAGAAAAGCATATCCACAAGAAATTATTGCAATTGTTTATGTGTGGTACTTTTTAAGAATGAAAGCAAAAATATGGAAGCACCTTAATTCTACTTCTTATATTTAAACACAGCATACTCTTTAAAAGGTCATTTTTGTCTAGAAGGTAACTAGCTATCTTTAATTACAACACCAGAGTTTTTATTTTATTAAGAATATATTGTGACATAAAATGGTTATAATTACTAAAATGTATACAGACCTACTTAAAGATTTAGTCCCATTCATCAGGAAAACTGAAGCCTTATACAAAACTGGTTTAAGAGTGTATTGTGCCAGTTGACTGTGTTCTCCTACTAGTTTGGGGTGTTTGGAGAACTTTTTTTTTACATTTCATGCTGATAAAAATACCATGTAATCTTAATTATTATGTAGATAGAGATATCTATCTATAAAAGAATTATTTTCATTTATACATGTCCTAAGCGATGACATTCTTACTTTCTCAGCTTTCTGGCTTTACACAATAAGCCATGAGGACTGTGATGGCAATTGGTAGATGTGGAAATGGAACAGTTCAGCATAAAATGTAACAAAAAAAGCTTGGTGTGCTCTATCAGTAATACAGACAATTATAATCAAATATATAAAACCCTCATGCATTACTATTTGCATGTGTCTGTACAAATCAATTTGAAAAGAAACCTACTTGATACTGGTGCAGTACCTTGAAACTATCTTAAATAACAAGCAAAGCTAACAAAATCTAAGCGTTTGATATGAGTGTTAGACCTCAATATCTCTTCCAGCTGAAAGGCTCTATTAAATTTAATAGTTTCACATGGTCAGAAGTATGGTTGCTGACAAAGAATGTTTTAAAGTGAGTTGCTAGTTTTGTGTGATACTAAAA
Source organism: Sakesphorus luctuosus (assembly GCA_013396695.1). Lineage (NCBI taxonomy): Eukaryota > Metazoa > Chordata > Aves > Passeriformes > Thamnophilidae > Sakesphorus > Sakesphorus luctuosus. The sequence goes on from VWZD01005774.1 coordinate 344,354, forward strand.
GAGCATTACAAAAGTACGTTTTTCAGCCATGTGTCAGTATTCTGCATTTTTACTGCCTTGAATGTTTGTACTCACCTCCTACTTCACTATGTCTTTTTGCATTTCCTTGAAGTAACTGGTTAATATATGCACTACAACACACTATTTCAACTTGGAAAAGTCATAGCATTGAACATGCCTTCTTCCAACTAACTTTCAAAGTCCATGTTGTTGGAAATAAATATTTTCTCATGATCTAAATGTTTTGTCTGATGATACAAATGTTTAAAAAACTTCATTAAAACAAAGACATAACTGAATGACTTTGCTAATGTGTGTATAACTTTTAGATTGTACTGTTGCTCTGGATAGACGCTTCCCATGATAATATTAATAATAGATAATTTGCATTAGATTTGCACACTGAGGAGAGTGTTGAATGTACTTCAGAATGTCAAGTTGCTGTAAAGTTGGTCATGATTTAAAAAATCCATCAAGCAACTGTCACATCTCACCAAGGAAAAGCTGCTTCACTGGTGATGTACAGTGTAGAGAACCATTAGCCAGTTTTAAAGGAGAGCACTTATAGACCCCATCCATAAAGCTCTTCAACCTCAGAATAGCTTGTTATGTTCTGCCTACACATGAATACTGGAATGGGTCAGTCCTAAATGTGATCAGCGAGGCCCACTGCTACTATGAAAAGCTAAATCCAGCAGAACAACTCATGAGAGAGTTGGATCTGGGGATCAGATTGATTACAGGTGTTTTCTCACTGAATAAAAATATTGCAGGTTGATCAAAGAAATCCATATATCAATGCAGATCAGGTTCAATATGGAATCTGATAAATAATTTGAAAATTTCTTTCCCACAGCAGCTGTTGTACTGGTGTAAGATTCAACCTATGCTATAAGGAGAAAGTGCATTACTAAGCACGTGTGATCAACAGCTCTGTGCTGCTGTACTGTATTGTGTATCAGCAGATGTATGGCTGATGACAAGTGAGGATGGTGAGATCATGTGAGCTGTTTGACCCATTTACAGTTTTGAGACAGTTAATCTGTTACAAGGGCAACAACCTTAAAAGTGTCTCTTGCAGGTCCTTGTCCTACCTGAGCTAAATCAAATACAGCTCTTGTTTTACGTACCCCTGTGTAGACATTTTAGCTTGCGAGCATCAGTCCTTATCACAATGCACAACTGTATTAACACTAGTACCCCTCATCTTTCTGTATTGCCTTACAAGTCTCTTTGTCATTCATTGCTCCCTTTTATGGTCAATGAAGAGAAAAAAAGCTCTTCAGTCACATTCTAATGTTCAGATTCAGTGAGATGAATTATCTCTATCCTATTTCTGTCCACTGAGTATAAAGAAAGCCAGACTCACTGCAGAAGTATAATTGCAGGCTATCTAATCTTAGATGAAATTAATTCTATGCCTACAGTCTATCAGTGAAAATAAGCCAGATTTTACCAAACTGGTACAATACCAGTCTCACACCCACTGACAGTTCCTAGGCCATGTTACCGAATCACTTTCATGCGACCAGGAAAGTCCTTCGAATTGCACAGATCTTACGAAACACCCTAACACAGTAATTCTTTGTGTTCAATATACTATTCACTAAACAGGCATGTATTCCATGCCAAACACACAAAAATGTTTTAGAAGACAGTCAGTTTATCAACTCATGTTCCTACAACCAGCCAAAACCAAAAAGGAATTTTGGCTTCCATACACAAAACCTTTGCTAACTTTAGATGAAGAAGTCCTCTTGTGTGTCCTTTTGTATTTTGTTTTCCTGAAAGTTTGAAATTGTCTGTAGAGGTCTGTTCTCTGGAAAGGTGGCACTACCGGGGAAGCTGCTCATTTTGTCAGATGGTATGTGCCAGTATATCACCCTTTAATTAAAGCGTCTAATGTCTTGTTGTGTAGTGACCTATTCAGTTGTGCTTTCTAGCCAAACTAAATTCACATTTACAGTGTGCTGTTGTCTGCTGGATTTGGCACCGATCAAATACACCAATGTAAAAGGGCCATAAAGTGAGTAGCACTATCGTTCATTTCACTGCTTAGTTTTCTGTACATCACCTAAATTCCATAGACCAGGCCATGGTATACCAGAGAATATAAGATTTCTGTTTCTAAAATTTATTGTATTTTCCTGATTTAAAAATTGCACATTGGAATTTTAATCATGAAGTTTTCTTTCAGGAACTTTGAGTGTCTAATTAAATGTGAATGGACTAACGTGCATAGTCAGTATTCTGGTTTATTTTAATAGAGTTCCATATGCTAATCTTAAATAGCATTATGAAATGGAAAATGCATTTCAGAGTAATGAGATAAGACTTTGCCAGGATATTCCATCTGATAGTGTGGTCTGGTGCTGGCAGTAAAAAACAGTCTCAACAAATGATAGGCTGTTTTTCAGATAATGTTTTTAGAGTTATTAAGTTACTGTTCTGTAGTCTTCTTTTCAAGGACATGCTGTCTTTCAGCATTTTGTTAAGTATGGTTATGGCTATGCAGCTCAAGAGGATCAATATAGCTCTTGGAGAAACTTATTTTGATATGTATACAAGAGGCAAGGGAATTCTGAGAGAGATTTCATTTTCATTCTTGGATCTGCGTTGTATATCTCAGCTGTTCATGACAACCCTGATGTATGACCTAATTCTCACCTCATGTATTTTAAAGAAGACATGTCTCAAACACAGCAATTGAAGAGCCAGTTTATTTCATCATCTTAGTCTTTGAGACAAAGGAACACATGGATTTTTGTGGTTTCAGAGAAATATCTGACCAACAATTCCAGATAGGAAACCAGGCATGCCAGATTACCATTCTAGCTGTCTGAGAAGGCTGGACATTTTTGTCTGACCTTCTGCTATTTCTTTTCCTTGTGGTTCAGGGGAGAACTCTGAAACCTGTAATTGTAAAAACAAGAAAATACATAATAGTGAGACACTACCTGGAATCTAGTAACCCTCTGAGACAACGCTAGTTTTACATGAAAGAAAAAGATACAGTTCAGACCAAGACAGCTGCTTTGTCTTACATTCCTTATTTTGATTTTGAGGAACCATCTATTTAATATTTGCCAAATGTGAACAAGCCAGACCATTAATTTTATCGACCTTTTCACAGAGCTGCAAGAAAATACTGTTCTGCTCAAATGAGCTAGGTGAGATCCCAGGCACTTCTGTCTGTCTGGTACATGAGCTTCCAAGTGTCCTTATATGCATATGCTCCTGTCCCTTTGATTTATGTGTGAAGAACAGGACAGGGTTGTGTTCTTCTAAGCTTCCTAAGGTCTAGACTGACCCTTGACCAATGTGATTACTTGATAGGTCACTGTCATGGCTACCATTTTTCAGTTATCTTGAGTCAAAAAAGATGACAGATGCAACCCACTTGTACGTGTAAAAATACACTGGAGGCTGGCATCCCTTCTCCACATCCAGGCCACCTCTGAGCTATGACCAAATCTTTAAAGGCTCATGGAAGCTGCTGGTTCAGGCTTTTGGAGTCTTTATATCCCTTCTCACTTTTTGTAGTCTGTGAAAAGCCATGGCAGAAAAGGTGGTACACAGTAAAAATGCTTGGCTTTGAAATATAAAATCTCAATTTATTTCTCAAGTAATGGAGCAGCAGCTCCAGAGTGATCGGTGGGAAACCAAAACCAGACGAAAGCAATTTGGCCCACCTAGGTAAATGTATCATGATTCAAGCTTTAAGAAGTTTACTGTCTTAGCTATGATGCATTTGCCTTTCATTAGATACCTGTATACTCTTGCTTTCTGTTTCTGAATTTGTGTCCTGGATGATTTGCCATTCACCTGTTTTCTCCCTTTGCTGTGATACATTCTTTTATTACATGCTCTATCTCATCTCTCCACTAAAAGTTGCAATGTTTTCCATTTCTTGAGATTAAAACATTTGCTGTTGATAATTCTTCTGCAAACTCCTCCCAGCCTGTTGTACCTCATATTCAGGAATGGTCTGACAAAATAAAGGCATTACAGTGTTTGCTTCGTATTTGCCAGGTTACATCAAGGACTAAAACATCCTTTTTTATGGGAGAAGAAGAAAGCTAAGAATGACAGACTTTTGTAGTACAAATCTACATTATGCTGAAGCCTTGCTCGACCTAACCTCACTATTGCAAGTTGCTGGGGTTTTTTCCTCCCAGGTGGCCATGATTCTGAACTCTGACATTAGAGTCATTATTATTTTTTGCACTACAACTATAAATTTTTTACTACTAACTGATAATTAAGAAGATATTGTGATTGATAGCAAATGAAACAATTAAGGTTCTTAATGGTCTATCTGAATTTGCTTTCAGTTCTCTGACCTGGAATAATTCGCTTGAGGAACGAGGTCAAAAGTCTTCATGTGACTTGACAATTTTGCTAGTCAGACTTTAAAAAAAAATTATCTCAAGGATGTGGAGTAAAGACACTTTGAGCTCCCCATTTTTTCCCAATTTAATACCAGACAATTTTCATCTCCCAGTTAGTTTTTGATAGTTTGAAGTGCCTGAAGGACTTTATGAGTCACTGTATAAGCATCAAAATCTTCAAATTGCATTTTTTTCTTAATCCTTTTTTTCAGTATAATAACTGGTTATCTTTGCAGTGCAATAAAAATAACATAATAATCAAAGACTACTGAAATAATTTACTCAATTTTAAATGGCACGGAAGAGAATATATAAACAGAATAGAAGCTGAAATGTATCCTTTTCTTCTCTTTGAATAGTGGCTAAAATTGCAGGCTTCTACTAAAGAATGCTCTCCTGGTGTCATCCGTGGGAGGCCTCTACTGCTCTAGGTTATTATGAGATGCTAAATTCCAAGGCAGTCACCTTCCTCCCGGGTCTATAAATGTTCTGGGAATATTCTATAAAAATATATATATCAGATTATGTGCTTTCTTGTTTCCTTTAACCTTGTGTCTCTGAAATAAGCTTAGTTTTAAATTAGTATAATTTGGGCCTTCACCACAAATTTGGGCCTTCAACACTCACTGGATGACTAAAATTAGGATTTCTCTACTCATATGAGTTTGGCAACACTGCTATTGTTCCTAAATTATAGGTACTTATGAAAATTTTCTTGAGCCCTAACTTGCTTACTAAAAAATGAAACATCTACTGTAAAAAAATTCAGTAAGAAATAAGGAGGCTGATACTTGCAAACCAAAACTTACTGCATGTCATCACACCTCGTTTTCCAACACTGCCTGCAAGGTAAGCATCAAAGTAGCAGGTGCCCAACCATAATCAAGGTCTTTTTCTTTCAAATCCTTCTAATTTGTGGGAAAAATATGAAAAAGGTTTTTAAATACGGTTTTTTAATTTTCTGTAGTATTAAAAACAAAAGTGGACAAGTTTTCTTGAAGGAGTAAATAAATTGCTTATCTAAAAAAAGAAAAATGTATCACAATGAGTCAACTTTGGAGTAAATAAGGTGTAAATAAAGAGTGACGTAGATCAGCTTTTCCAGTGCTTACAAAAGTGTTCTAGGAAGAAAAGTGCAAAGCAATGGTGTTGTAAAACAACAGAGTGGATTTCTCTGAATAGCTGAGATTTCAACAGAATTACCCAGGTATTATTTTGGCAGATTAAAAGTCTAAGAACTGGTTGTTCCCTGATCTTGATGAACATGGTGAAGAAAGGTATAGAGTTTCATACCTTGTTGAATAATGCAAGGGGGGAAAGAGTCAGGGAAAGGATGAGGTTCCATTTTTGGCCCAATCTTACTTGAATTCAAATAAAGCAGGGGCAAGGAGGCAAGATTTACAGGAAATCTTCACTCAGTGTATTCAACTTTAATACAAAAATTAAAATTAGGAGAACAGGAATTTTTTTTCAAGTTTGTACTACCCAAAGGCAGAGCTACCTTTGAACGATTCTGAGGATTTAATATGCATTTAATAAAAAGATAGTAGCATGTCAGTCACTAAATGCTAATCCCACTAAAATCACTGGCAATTGTACCTGCATTAGAGCACAGAGGTCAGATTATACAGAATTTCTTCCAAAACTGAAATCAGGAGGAAGGATTGTTTCCTTGTGTTTAGTTCAAACAGAAGAATATAAATGGGAAGTACCGTCTTTAGCTGCACATCAGGATTCTGTAAAATGTATATTTTCATTTTGTATGTGTTCCCTTCTTTACCCTGATTCAAAATCAATCAGCAGTGGAATGAAGAACCTAATTTAAGATATTTTACATCTTTGTGAAAATAGTTGCAAATAGTTTTATTACACAGGTGAAGACCTACCTGTATGGAAAGTAAGGAGAGACCCATGCATTATATAAAAGCTGCATAATCACTTCTTGAAGTTTCTACAATGCACACTTTTTCAAAGTTGCTTTCTGCAAAAGGTGAATGGCATTTCTGTAAAAGTAAATTTTACCTGTATAAGAAGTCCTTTTGGGACACATATATACTCAACACTATAGGATTCCTGAAATAAATTTTTCAAGTATATCTAAAATATAATTACTTTTTCCCCTATGTGAACCTGGAATTTAAGTTGGACCTAAGAAAAACATAACTCATTGAAAAGAGACTTCAGCAAGACACTCTTTAAAAAAAATCATGAAGATGCTGAGTATTAGGGTCTTAGTAGCAATAGATTCTGCCATAACAGGATCAAAGTATATGATAAGCAAAAAAGATCCATCTTTAACAAGAGCTTTCTTCTGCTTTTAGAAGACAGTTATTCCCAGTTTGTAAATGCCTTGAATGTCTGAGATAACTCTAGAAATACTTATGTTTTCATTACTGAAAAATTACAGTTTCAAAGTAACAGAAGAATATTTTTGTTCTAAAAACTATCACTCGCCTTCTGTTTTTGAAGTCCTACCACCAATGTTTTACTGAAGAGAGTGGCAATTGCTGTAATGTCACTCCATCTCTTGACAGCCCACATTGCACGGTATTTTGCTTGCTTTTCACCATTCCCTGAGACCAGCCATTCCCCTATGCCAACATGATGTGAAAGCAGGAGGTGGGACAGGTCAGGAGGCACCTGCAGCAAGGCTTGCTCATCTCACCTGCCTGACACAGCAGTGTCTTCTGCACCGGGCAGCATCTGGTCGCACATGAAGTCAAGGTTTTGCCAATTGTAGGCTATTTGTGTCTGCTCAGTGCCCCCCTCCAAAAAAAAAGGAAAAAAGAAAAGAAAAAAAAAAAGGAAACCATCCCAAAGAGATACATTGTTGTGACAGCCTTTCTGGTACCAAATGAAAAGAACATACAGGCTCTTTCTTACAGCTATGATTTCACTTTAAGATACTGAAAAACCCCGTATTTTTCTAGAGGCATCTTGAAAGGTCTTACTGGAAAGTATTGAGCAGACTTTCAGGGGATACCAGTCATCACTTGCAGCATGCAATGCCTTTTCTTACACTTGTTTTCTCAACAGGATGTTGCTGAGGTTTGGGGGCCTCTTAAACTAGTGAGTTGTGTCATTATGGACTCAGCCCAAAGCACATTTGAATTGGAATTGAGTATATCTTTAAAAACTGACCCATACTTCTAAATGTCTAAAGTACTGTTTTCCTGCCTTTTAACATTACTTAAGTGAGCCAAATCCAAATTGCTTGGAGCACCTCACAAGACATAAATCACAACAAATGGTTAGAGACTTTTTCTCATGCCTGTGTTTCTCAGATTTCATCCAATGTTGATTTTCCAACGGAAAAAATATTTTACAATATGCATAAATAACTCTTTTAAGCAACCCTAAAGATAATAAATATATCGTGTCATTGTCATGATTTTTCTGCTTTAACACAGAAGGGATTATCTGATGGTTAAAGTCCCGGACTTGTAAACAACTATATTTGGATACCTTACTGCTGGGACTACTTGATTTTTTTTTTTTTGTGATAACCAGTGCTAAGAAGATTACAGAAGGATAAGGGATCCCTATGACTAAGCTTCACCAAGCCCTGCCTAAAGCTTGTGAAGTCTCTTTCTATAGTAACAGAGTTACCCTTGATAGAGTGAACTGTATGGTGAATTATTGAGAAGACAGTGTTTAGAACAATGCATGAATGTTTGGTCCTAAAGATAAAAAGTGCTTTTTCAAGCTGGAGGACATATATTTCAAGTAGGAACATTAACACAGATTTGCCTTCTGCTACTTTTTGTTAAAAGATGATTAGTTTAAGAAGTTTATTGAGTGCAAACTATGACGTACATTTACTGTGGACCACAGATTTCCTACTAATGATGTGACTTCACTTTCCCTGCAAGAAACTCCTTAGGAATCACTTTATTTATTTTGATGATATTATGTTCTAAGTGAGTTATAGTCTGTTCTTTATAATTCTATAGAATAGAATTTGCATTTAAGTAGTGTCATTAAAGACTCATGGGAAAGAAATTCACTGAATCACTAAGTATTCACTTAATACACTAAGGTGTATTTAGCAGCTGAAGTAGCTTATGGAATGCATATGGCCAAACTCAGAAGTTGGGGTCAGGGCAGGAGTTGAGGGGGGAAAGCCCATTTAAAGTGTAGCATACTGGAAACTAAGAATTCAAATAAGAAAAAAGTTCTTTTGAGTCCTTCAGCTTTAGAGAGAGTTTATCTTCAAGAGGAACTGCTTGTGCTGCCTGATGATTGTCTCCATGATAGATCGCCTGTTATTTAGTCTTTATGGAGTTACCACCACAAGGAAAGAAGTCCTTACCAATCTCTCCAACAGCCTAAGGACAAACCCCTAGTTATCTCACTTTCACATCTGGCATATGGCATAAAGTGCTTATTTTCTTGTCAGTCTAGTGATAACTATTTCTTGTCTTTGTTTCTTTGCTGATCAGCTTACTAACATCTTCAGGATATGCCTGTGAAAGAAATACTCTGCAGAATTGCTAGAACCAAGTGCCCTGCTTACAGTCTGCAGTGGTGCATATGTGCATGAAAATTTAAAAAAAAAAAAATTAAAACAGAGGCAGTAAAGCCTGCTAGCACATACTGGAAGTGCTCAATGCTGCAAGCATACTAATCAGTGGTACTGTGCATGGATTACACTGCATGTGCCCCAGCAGCCAAGGGCTGTGCTTTTACAGCAAAGTTTTGGATTGTTCTCCCTGGTGATCATATTTTACAGGTCATGATACAAATTAAGTAGCTCAAATATAGCAATAGCTGCAAGCAATTGAACTATGGAGAAAAGGAGCTATGGTTAAATTTTTTCAAGGCTGACTAAGCTCTTGAATATTGCCTGAAAAATCACTGCATCTAACTGCTCCAAAACCCTCTCCTGCCAACTCCCAACAAGCAGAATGAAAAAGGCAGGTAGGAGCAGGCTGCTACTGTATGAAGAGCTCATCCAGTAGGCAAGTCCTTCCCTGCCCATACCCAAAGGCATACAAGAAAGAGAACAGCTGAAAGTGAGATTTTAGGCTAAATAATTTCTGCTGAAAAGGTTGGGTTGTGAATTCAGCTCTCCTGTTTTAGGCTACAGGGATCTCATGCATATCCTAAGTGGCCACACAGTGTAAATGCTGACTAACAGAATTTTCCCTGGTTGAACCTGTTACTTTGGTATCACGCTGTTGGAATGACTGAGGATGATGAAATAGGACAGAAGAGCATGTTAAACCTCACCAGAGCAACCCAAATTTATTCACCAGAATTAAAGACGCTGAGTGAGTTGCATCCTCTAAGATATACAACAACATAAGCTACAAGTTTCTATGAATGGGGAACTTCTCAGAATGATGAGCTTGCATGTAGAATGTTCCCCACATATTCCTCACAAGAGAACATTTGTGCATCCAACTGTTTAAAGAGAAAGCAAAAGAAAAGATGCTCTGACACCCAGCTGGACTAAAGACAAAGAAATATTGTTGCCTTAACTAATGTTCTCTTAGTTACATTCTTCTGTTACCTCAGTTTTCCAATTTCTCTATGGACAGAAAGAAAAATAAATACATGAAGTTGTCAAAATTTGAACATGATTACCCAGATTGCTCATATGCTTTCCCTGGTTCAACTGGCAATTTTGTTACAAACTGAAGCCTGCTTTAAGCTCTTAGAGGGCACTTTCAATCGATATAGACTTTAGTCTCACTTTGCATTGACTTGTATTAAGCTATACAAAGATGACAGAACCTGATGTTAAATCCATGTTGGGTCTACACATGATTTTACACCATTTTAACCAAAGGGCTTAAAATTTAGATAAATGCCAACATGCTTGGCATACTCCATATCCACACTGGGTTTTTCCCCCACCGCTCAGTGGCAGAAGAACAACGTCTCCTGGGCATGACGGGGAAGGGCATCGGCTGCACTGAGGCTCCAGCTATGGTATCGAAGTATTCCTGCATTTACTCGGGAAGCAAGTCTCTGTCCTCCAAGAAGGCTTTTCTCAGGGGCAGGAGGCTCAGGTTTGATTTGCCACGCAGAGAGCACTTCGGCTCACCTGCCCCTGCCGGAAGGGCGGGGAACCTGCGTCCCCAGACCCCCCCCCCCCCCCCCCCCNGCGGGCTGGAGCTGCCGGAGCCGCTTTGTGCCGCCACCCGCGGCAGGACGGCCCGAAAGGTAGGAGGGCTCCGGCTCCGCTCGCTCCCCTCCCGCTCCGGGCAGCATCCCTGCCGAGCTCGGCGGGCGGGGAGGGAATAGATGGGGTTGAGAAAAAAGAGGGAGGGGAAGGGCTGCGTGCAGAAATGGGGCTTTTCCAGCCTCGGCTCCGCTGCTGTTCAAGGCAGCCCCGTGCTAGGAAAGCTGTGGGCTTAGTGGGGAAAAAAAAAAAAGACTTAAAAAAAAAGAGTCTCGCTCCGTTGTTGGCCGGGAACAGCACATGGAAAAAGCTGGGAGGGAGCCCGGGCATCGAGCGGCGAAGGCTCCCTCCGGCAGCGCGCGCGGGGCGGCCCCTGCCCCGGCTCTGAAAGGGCGAAAATCCGGCCGAGATCCTCCGGAACGAAGCCCTCTGTCCGCCATCCCGAAACTTGCATCCCTTCCCGGGAAAGGCACCGGCCAGGCAGCCGCGCTGCTGCTTTGTACCGCTGCGAGCTTTTTATTTTCCGCCTTTTGGGGTGGGCAGAGGTGGTCTGACTACAGGCTTGGCCATTTGATCTCGTTTCATCATAGCCGAGAGATTGCATCATGTTACAGTCCTGGAGTCAATCAGGGCAAAGGCGAACAGAACCATCCTTCCAGATCCATCCCATGGGCTTCCCGGGCCGAGCCCGTTCTTGATTTCCTGTTGAACGGAGGTTCGAGCTGAGGAGCTGCCTGCCATTGGCAGCTGCGGGGGACAGGTCACAGCGACGTGGTTCGGTTTCTTCCACTGAGAGGTTTTTGGAAACCTAACTTTGTCGGTTCTACGCGCGTTGTGTCTTGTGTGTGTGGGTTAGAGGAAACTTGCCAAAGATTTAGGCGGCAGGAAAATAACAGGCGGCAAAAGAGGCAGATAAACGGCCAGAAGCAGGCGTAGCTTTATAACCTGAAAGCTCTCGAGTGGCAGGAGGTGAGTGGATTCAGTCGGACATCCCGCGGAAACCGAGGCATTCGCCTGCCCTGAAGGGCAGTGCAGCTGCGAGAATACACACTCTGAAAGGCAAGACAAGGCAGATGTCAGGAGCAGGGCAGTAGTGAGCTCATCTCCCCTCTGGATCCTATATGATCGGTTTGATGCAAACACTTGGTGCCTTATCTATTTATCATATGACTGAACTTTGCAGCTGAGATCCAACTGTATGTAAATTGATAAATCTCAAAGCCAGAAAGATCCAGTTAAACTATGTACTGCAGTCCAGGACTTCGTAAGATGAGCAATTCTGCTGTTCTTTGTGCAGTTCTTGGTTTTGTTCCATGGGGAAAAAAATGTCACGGCACGTCTCTGTTCAGTTCTCAGAGGTATCCATAACAAGCAATGGTTATTCCATAGCTAGTATTCTGCCCTTGCAGGTGCTTGCCGCCCATTGCTCTGAGCGTTGCAGGACCGCTTTCTTATTTCCTGAAAATAACAGTATTTTGTAGCTTTTTTTGTCTGCCTCTCTGAGAAGGGTCGGTGCAGGGGGCACAAGGGAACAGCTTGGCAGCCAGATGGATCCATCCATCAGTGCTCTCTGATATGGGCACTTGGTGCCCTTCAGTCATCCCTTATGCCTCCTGGTGGTTTCCATGGGAAGAGTTGAACAATTATATTCTCCTTTTGTACTAACAATTTTTCCTTTAGGAACTGGGGTGAAAGAAGAGCAAATCCTGCGTTAGAGCCAGAGGGAGAGCATCCTGCCTTATGGGGCTATAAGGCACCAGCTGGTTTTAAGAAGAATTTGAAATGATTTGGAAAAGAAGGATCTGTGGTTTTCTTTGTGTGTCAGGATAGCCAGTGATTGTAGTGACAAGCTTGCAAACAGAACAATGAGCAGATGCTCACTTTCTTTGCTGCTGTTTGCCATTTCCCGTGAACTTTGTCTGCAAAAGTCAGTGTTGTTCCTGAGTCTCAGCTAGATTTTGAAATGAAGGGATTTGAAAGATCTGTGGGGTTGAAACTGCAGTATTGAAGCTGTAGTAACAAGGAGGGGGTAAAGTATAACGCTTCAACAGATCAGCACTCACACTCTTTTAAGATCTTACAATCTTAATGGAGGTTTTCAGTTTCATCTCCTGAAGCTCTCAAGAGTTGAAGGGATACTGTCAGAGACACAAAGCCCAAAATCAAATATTGAAGTCTCAGTGGGACAGGCTGTATTTGGTATTTGGTATACATATGACTAATTGTGCTGTTCCTTTCAGTGATGCAAAGACAACCTGCTATAAGCTCAGATCAGGAATTGTCTTGCCCTGCTGCTTGCTGGTGACTTCCTTGAGGCATTGCCTGAGGACAAAGAAACAGCAATTCAGGGCTGGTTAATGCAGTCTGGAGTCGACCAATTTAATTTCTGTCCATTTTCAAAACTTCTGTGTCTGATAGGTCATTCAATAGGAGTGTGGTATCCAGGAGCCTGCCTGCTTTGTTCAAAGCTGTGCTCTTTGTTTTGTCAGGAGGAGGTGAGGAAGAGGAGGAGGAGGCAGGGATGTACTTTTTATTCATTTGCAAGGGATCTCTTGCTGAAGCAGGAGGGTGGGATGCAAGGGCTTGTGGTTCCAAACTCCTGTACAGTTTAGTTCACTTTATTATGGATTTAGTTACAGTAAATCCAACTGTGGCAATTTTTCAAAAAAATTATGCATCCCTTCCAGTTATGCAGTTCAGCTGGTTTTAGATGTGAATGACACCTAGCTACTGGTATGATTCTGACTTCCCTGACTCATGTAGTGTTTCATCTGGCACAGGAACTGTCTGTCTGGGCTGGGCAGGTGTGTTACACACTCAGTAGATATTATTCCAGGTTAATATACTCCTAATGTAAAATGTTCTTAGGCTCACAATTGAACTCTAATAGTCAAACCCAACAAATATTATAGAAAGATGTAAGTCAGCCAAAGGACTGCAGTTACTGTGAGCTCCTCACTTTCATTGAAGGACTGAAAAAGCCAAGTCTTGAATATACTCCTACATCTATAAAGGTTATCTAAAAGGAGTTATTTTCCTACTATGAAGTGTCCTAAGCTGACCTTAGGTCTATTTAAGTTTTTAATACTATACCAGATGTCTTTCTGGGGAGTGGCTGTTTAAAGCAATACCAAGAACAGTCTGTCAGCATAGTGTGAGCAGGTAGGAAAACATGTAGCTTCAATTGCATGGGGGTGACTCTGAGTGTGGTAAGCAGGGGTTACACCAGCACAGGTGTTTCAGTGCACCTCCCCATCTACATATATGTGAAGGTCTTGCAATTGTATTGCATTTGCATCAGCACTGTAAAATACTATGTGGTTGTGTGTGTGTAGATATATATATATATACATATATATACAGTGTATATGGGGTGGTCCCGTGGTGTAGTGGAGAGCACTCCGGTCTCCGAATCCCAAGGTCGTGAGTTCGAGTCTCAGTACGGACCGTCCCCGGCAGTTAAATGCCTCCCTGCATTCCCATCCCGTCAGATCTCGGATGCTCAGCAGGGTCAGCCCCGGTTAGTACCGGGTGCTGTGACAGTCCCAAGGACTTCACTGTCACTGTCCAAGCTTGCTTGGCCGTGGCAAATGGACCTCAGGACTTAAACGGTGGGGCCAGTTCTGCGCACGCTGAACCTCACCTAAAACATCCACTGCGCAGGCTGGAAGGGCACACCCACGTGGGGAGAGCCCTGCCCAAATCTTCGTTCGTGAAGATTGGCCATTCTACAGTGTATATATATGTATATATATTTATGCTGTAAAATACTTATAGATTAAATTTCTCTTACTGTACTAGATGATCTTTAAGGTCCCTTCCAACCGAAACCATTTTATGATTCTATGATACTCTCTGATTAAAAGTTAACTCTTGATTCTCCAGGTCTTGAAAGACATGCTGATGTGAGTAATGGTAATCAATAGCATTGTAGGAGCTTAATTTGGGGTTGTGCAGAGGTGGATATCTTCTGGCAGATAAGAAATAAGTCTTTAGGGACATAATCCTTATTTTCCAGAGATATGGCAAGAAATTAAGTCCTGAATGGCAGAAAAACAATTACCTCTCTGCCACTTTAGCAGAAAGTCAGTCCTGACATGTGATGCATAGTAAAGTTTGACTGCTAAAGGTGCTGAGTCCCCTTAACACAGCAATGTCCAAATGAGCTGATGGTGATTACTTCTCTTAGAGTATCCATTGGAGAATATACTAGACTGTGAAAAGGATGAACCAGTGTCTGTTGTATATTTTACCAGTGTTCATCCAGAAATCTAGGAAAGAGACTCCTAAGAGGATCTTATATGCTCAGTTTGATTTCGTATAGTTACTGCTCTTCACATGTGGTGGTATTTTAAAAATAGATGGTGCATATTTGACAGTGAAATAACCAAACTGTATAGGACTGTCTTCTCTCAATCTCTGTCATAAACTGAAAAATAATAAAAAAATAAAATCAGTGTATTATTCCTTTCATGGTGATTCAGTTGTGAGATTTTTTGACTGTTGTGAGGATTTCTGCTGCCAGCATCTCTCTGCCATCATATATTTTTGAGCTGAGTGATAAAGGCCGTCTTTCTCTAAGACAGAAGTTGTTAATGGCCTTACTGTGCCAAAATCTTTATGAGTACAAAATGCTGAATAAAAATATTTCCATCCATTAATAGTGAGTGCCAGAAAACAGTACACAAGTGGTTTCAAATTAGTCTGTAATGTAGCTGATGTCTCCAAGATAACAACATTTTACCCCCAAGAAATACAACACGTTGTGTATGTGAGGTAATTGCTATGAGTTGCACTGAATATATATTATTCATTAGGGGACTGTCATTATATCATGTTTGTGAATTCCCCAAAGTCTCTTACCACTGTCCTCGTCACATCTCAACATTTATGGATAAAAGGATTTTGGTGTCCTACTTGACTGACTGGTGCTCTGGCTTGCTGGTAGCCCCTTTGAATAATCATGCTTGCCTGGTTAATTTAAACTGGATGGACTTTGGGAAAGATGTGTAAATGTATTTGCAGTATTAGAGATAGCACTCCTTCATAGGGAATATGTAGTGGTATGTTATCTCTGTTTTGCAGAAAAGCAGATAGTAAAAGCTCTTTTAAATGCTGCTTTCATGCTAAACTACTCTGCACCGTCTTCAAACTATAAAGGCTCAATATTTGGCCAGTTGCTGTGGATGGATTTTTTTTTTTTGTCCATTACAGTAGGTTTAAGTATCTCTTTGAAACTTATCTGGTCTCTCATCAGTTACACATGCCTATGGCATTCCTGTTTCAAATTGGAATAGAGGATGAGGCAAGGGTAAGGAGGGAATTTCCCTGTTATTAGCAATTAGTCGATCCAGATTTTATTTTCCTGTACAATTTTTTACCAAGAGCAGCTGCAAAGAAAGAATTACACTGTGACCTTCACAGCACTTTTTAGTGCTGTCATCAATCAGATCTGGCAGGAGCTTTATCACATCTATCAGTGTGGCTCATAAGCCACATGCTGTCCAGTCTGAGGGGGAAAAACAAACAAACAATGGGAGCTACTGTAGAGTTTGTTTAAAATAAAACAACCAGGAGTGAGCTTTCCCCATATGGGCCAACTTTGTAGGCAGATTTCTATTTTTATCGTGTGCTGTTGGGCTGATTAATAAAATATGATGATTATAAAGCAGTGGAAGAGACTTCCATTGCAACTCAATGGCATTGGCAAACCATTCACACACCATTGCAGCTTCAGCCTTTCTCAGGTGATGCTCTTCGGTCTCGTTCTAATCCTCAGCAGTATTTTTACTAACGAACTGATGCAGTGAGATTAATTTAGGTGTTTTCTGCACCTGTAAGTGTTAGGGGATAAATAAGTGTTTTCAGATGTCTCTGATGCTTATGTGAAATGACTCAGCTTGCTCAGATTAAGTGGTTTGCTCTTTTTTTTTGTGGGAACATGTGTGCCTTTGCAGGCTACTCTAGGTCTCTTCCAGAGGCAAGTTCATAACGTAGTGGCCAAGGACAACTGCTCAGCTGCAGCATCTCCTTTTTCAGCACGCAAAACATTATTAACACTTCGTATGTGGTTTGTTTGTTTTCTGTTTGGTTGGTTGGTTTCCCCTGCTGACCTTGATCTGGTTTTGGAGTTTGACTAAAATTTAAAACATGTTGTGTTCTTGGTTTTTTTCGTTGTTGCACCAAGTTCACTTCCATTTTGCAATTCCTTTGCTCTCCTTTCCTTGCCAGCTGCAATAGATAAAACTTCCCTTCTTTCCAGGGCTCAGTACCGTGGCAGGTTGACAAGTTGTCACTTTGTGCCTGACTTCCTTGCAGGCTAAGTCCTTGCTGACAGGTAGATAGGAGAACAAGAAGCAATGGCGACAGGCAGAATTGCTAGTGTGTAATTCAATCTGTCTTCATGGACATATATTTATATCTATATATGATACATACCAATGTAAGTGTAGATGTATATAGATAAAGAGTGTGTATACATGTAGGTGATACATGTTAGAGCTGCCTTTGTCACACAGGTTTTCTGAGAAAAATGGCTAATTGCTAATAAATAAATATATTTACTGTTATACTTTCAAGTGAAAGATTAAGGCCCTGAGCTTCACACTGGTAATGTTGATGGCCAACAGCAGGGTATGATCTGTAATTTTTGTGGGTTTTATTGACCAGCCAGCTCTTGGTGGAGGCTATCTTTGTACCACATTTGGGCAGGGAAGTTTGGAATGCCATATGAAATGAGCAATAGCAGGTGCAAGGAAAATGCTCATAAAATGTAAAATACATTTAGCAAAAGGTTATCTACTCTGTCAGGGGGAAAAGAAACACGTGAACTGGCTAGGTACTTGTGGAAATAATGACTTTTGTGGTTTTCCTCTGGGTGTGATATGTCAGCTTGACAGGTTTTATAGCCCCAGCTGCTGAACTGGCACTGGGCAGGGCACTGGCTGTGGTGCTCAGTCCCCGCCCCAGAGACCGGCACCCCCGAGGGAGAAGGAGTCTGCTCAAAATATGCTGCCTGTTGTCTGTCTTCAAGGGCTAGGGCTGTCCCTGAGGATTTTGGCAGCCAAGGGAAATGGTTTGACAGATAGATATCCTTGTGTGGTTTTAGATGGTGCTTTCAGGTGCTGTGTGGCAGTGGTGCTCATCCTCACTGGTGAGCTGGCACCAGAACTCTGGGTCCCTGCTCAGCACCAATGCATGAACAGGGGATGGATGGTGCCAGGAGGGGCTGAAACTCTGGACCATGAGTTCCAGCAGCCAGGCACCACAGTTGCACAAACACTTGGTAGAGGGTTTTAAGAGACCAAAGCCATAAGTGGTCCTATTCTAGCAGCAGGGTGAAGAAGAGAGGGAAACCTGCTAGCAGGAATTGGTCTGAGGAGCTGAGTCCTGTGTTATTGTTTGGGGGCTCCTGCTTCAGGAGCTGGCTGCCTGCTGCTGGGCAGACCAAACATGAAGACATTGTTTCAGCCCTGCAAGCAAGGTGGGCCACAGGGAGGAAATAATAGAATGACAGGAGCTGAAAATGGGAGAGATAATGTAAAAGTGATGATTTCAGGAGCAGGGCTGCTGAGGTGTCACCAGGGCAGCAGTGGTTGGAGCTGAGCTGCAGAGGGGCCACTCTCTGATGCTGTTCTGCTGCTACATCTTAGCATAGATCAAACAGAAAGAACTTGCCCTTGTGCAGAGTGGGATTTATTCTTGTAAGCCAGTCTGTGGTGGGGAATAGAGTGAAATACTTACTGGACGTTGTCACTGGCTGTAAGAGATAAAGGCTGAAGAAAATAAATACCTGAAAATGTTAGAAGCTCAGTGATTTTCAGCTCTGTTAACATACAGCATTATCAAAAGAAATACCCTTTGGAAAAGGAAAAGATGTTCTTCTTGGAGGGGGGAAAAGTATGCAAGCCGAGCAGCTTCTGTGAATATACAGAACTCTTCTCCTCACCTGATCCCTCTGTCTGCACCATGTGTTCTATTAGGACCATGAAAAGCTGTGAGTCTCCTTAGATTGGAGGTGATGGGTGCATTGTGGGTCCTTCAGGAAGAATCAGTAGAGCTGAAAGGAGGCAAGTGGCTAGGTCAGGACACAGCATTTTGTTTTGAGCTTAACAGGAATGAAATCCACCCTGAAGAGTCTTGGGGAAATTCTGGATGTGGGCCAGTATGAATAATGCTGAGTGCAGGTGGGTGGGACCCCACCTGGTTACAAAAACAATCCTATTTCCAAGGCTGGTTATTTCTTCTGAGAAAAGAGGTATTTAACAAGTAAGTTTTCATTTAAAAGGAAAAAAAAACAGTTGGAAACCTTAAAAAAACAAACCAAACTCAAAAAAAACTAAAAGTCTCTCACTTCAGAAATTAATGAAAACAAACCCCCAAACAAGCAGACAGCTGAAAGCACACACCAAAAAACTCAGATAAACAAAACAAGTGTCCTCTGGGGAAAGGAAGAGTTGTTCCCTCGCTGGGAAAGTTTGTCTGTTCCTGTGTCTTGTAAACTTTTCATCTTCTCTGAGACTTGCTGTCCTTGGTTTGCCTTTTTCAGCTTTTTTGTCTTCTTTCCTAGAGCTCAGAAAAGTGTTTATGTGAGCAGCAGGCTTTAAGTAAATGAGCGATGAGTGCTGTACCTCAGGGGCTGGTAGTGGGACCAGTCTTTGTCAGTGATATGGACAGTGGGATTGAGTGCACCCTCAGCAAGTTTGATGGTGACATCAGGCTGTGGTAGTGTGGTTGACATGCTGGAGGGAAGAGATGCCACCTAGAGGGACCCAGACATACTGGAGATGTGGGCCTGTGTGAATCTCATGAAGTTAAGCATGGTTATTACCAGCCTTCCAGTACACAATGGGGCCTCCAAGACAGCTGCAGAGGGACTTTTTACAAGGATATGAAGTTATAGGAGAAGAGTCAATTGCTTTAATCTTAAAGAAGGTATGTTTAGATTAGATATTAGGAAGAAATTTTGTACTGTGAGGGTGGTGAGCCCTGGCAGAAGTTGCCCAGAGGGGTCTGGAGGCCTCATCTCTGGAGGTGTTCAAGACCAGCCTGCATGGGGCCCTGAGCAACCTGGTCTAGTGGAAAGTGTCCCTGTCCTTGCCAGGGGTGTTGGAACAAGATGGTCTTTAAGGTCCCTTCCAACCCAAACCATTCTATGAATGATCTTATTTGGCATCAGGGAGATTAATGCTTGGGGTTGGACACACTTTTATGCTTGTCTGCTGACTGTGAGTCCCCATGGACAGAAGATGTGCAAGTGTACTGACCCTGTATCAACCCTTCTGCCCCCAAAAGCATCCCACCCACTGACCTCCACATGGCTGCAGCTGGGAGCCATCAAGACACCTTCCGCTTGTGACAACCACATCCTGAGTGATATTCCAGAGCTGATGTGAATTAAACTATATCCAGCAAACCCAAAAAATGCAGCAGTTAATTTTAATATAACTCAAGTTCCAATTACTCTCCTGGTCACTGCTGTTCCCATCTGTCTGTCTGCAATGACTGAGCCTCACAGTCTCTCAGTACTGCAATTTCCTTCACATCCCTTTGGATCTTCTCCTTTATTGTTGTTTACAAAACATTGAGTCTGGATTTTGCATATGTGGAAAATCTTGCTGAGAGCTGTCCCTTCTTTGACCTCATCTTCTCCAGATCTTTCATTTTTCTGTCCTCTTGCTTATAGTCCAAATATGTAACTTTTAAAAGTGATTTGAGTGTAAAAAAATAAGCTGTAGTGAAATCTTCCTGTAAACAGTAGCTCTCTCTACAACCCAAGGGCAATTAGAGGTACATGTAGAAGGCCTGTGTGACTGTCTGCCCCAAAGAAACAGTTAAAATACTGATCAAATTACAAGGAAAGCAAAACTTGTCTTGAAGAAGTATGATGTTTAGGGATTTTTAGACTTCTTCAACCCTTTTCAAATACTTCAACTTTTTTCTTCCTACCACAGTAACATCTTTTTAATCGTTATGGGACTAGCTCTGCTGTACTTACACTTGGGGATTCCTTTCTAGTTTATGGTCAGCACTTCTGCAGGCTTCAAGATATAGGGTACAACCTCAGATTGCCCTGAAGTTTATTGTACTTTATGAGAGCAAAGGGTGAAATGTGTCTTTGAGACTTAGGGTCATTTGGGCTAGGTTTCCTGACATACCAGCATTTACAAAAAAAGCCAGCTGTTCTGGGGTTTTCTGCCAGCTGTATAGAAAAACAACCAAACAAAGAAAAAGTACTCTGCCAAATAGGGGTCAAACCTTAGCTTGGTTTGAGTGTGCGTTAAGTAGCCTCAGTCTTTGCATTTACACTAGTTAAGTTCTTTTTGTTCAGGGTGCTAACTTGGAAGCAGTATTTATGAACAAGTCCAGCACTTTCCCTGCACATTGCTGTAGGGAAGGGCTGCTTCCTACTCAGGTCTAAGTGCTTCCCTTGGTGAGATAGGATCTGAACAACCCAGAGCAAGATCTAAATGTAAATAGCATGGAAGATATGCAGCTTTCCAAGGTGTGATTGTGGAGTTGTTCTTGGCCAGGAGGCATCACCTGGATTATCCAGTCAACCAGCTGAGCCAGGACCAGAGCTGCCCAGAGACAACAAAGCTGCAACATGCCGACGCTCAAGCTAAAGTTTGAGTTATATAGAGAGAGCTAAAGATGCTTGTGCTCTTCTAGCAGGTCGTCATCAGTGACCTGCAGAGCACTTGGTACCTCAGAGCAGCTCTTTGCTTGTTAATAACTCATAAAAAATTAATGACTTCATGCTATGGGATGGGGAGTAGGAACTGGAACTGGCAGACATTCAGGGTGCAAAGGGAAGGAGAGAACTGACAGACTGCCTGAACACTTGAAATAAATGCAAAATAAAGTTGTAAGGATTTTGGTACACTAGTCACCTCTCTCATCAGCCCTGCTAGTGCCTTAGCACTCCCAAGATTTCAGTACAAAATCACAATCTTCACTTTAGTGAAATACGTAGGAGGGAGAGATTCATGTAAGAATCCTGTAGCCTCTTTTCCATTTATTGCTATTGTCACTCCTGCTTTATAAGCTTTTATCTTAACTCCTGCAACCTTAGTGAGTTTGGGAACACTCCTAAGTTCTGGGATAAACAAGCTTTTATCTACTTTACCTGGAAAAAAAATTTGACATAATGTTGGGTGTTACATCCATAAGCCACTTGTCACACCACATCTGAACTGCAGTTTGCAGGGATTAGCTCACCTGCCCCTTCTGTCAAGCAGGCTGTGGAGTAAACCTCTCAGCCTTGTACCCCTTACATGAGTGGTGTCACTCAATGCTGTGCTATTTGCTGTTAAAATTACAGAATGTGCCCTTCTCCCAGTGAGCCAGTGCAGAGGAGCTGTGCAAGTTTTCTCTCTCCCTGCTGTGGGACATACTGAGACTCTCCACACATATGTCACTTTTCTTTGATTGCATTCACTAGGGTCAGCTATAAGAGGGTCATGACCATCCTGGATCAGTTCACTTAATTACAGTAGTCTGCCAAAATAATTCTTCCCCTATTCAGTTCAACTGCACCCAGTGCAATGAAGCAAAAAAAAAGTATGTGTATAATTCCAGAAGACTCTTATCAGCTCTAGGAGGGGTGGAATGAAGTATGACTCTGTGTGTACCAAAGCACTTCACAGGTTGTTTTATTATGGTTAATGCTAAAGAGCATTTTTGCATAGTTCAGAAAAGTACAACGTAATATTGAGCAACTATACCTTGTGGTGAGAGTCTGCCAGGCTGTAACTACATGGAAACAGAGAAAGGGCATGACAAGAAGGGTTTTCCTTGGACTGGAGAAATTGTTGTAAATGGTATCGTTCTTCAAAACTGTAATTGTTGGACAACATCTGATGTAAGCTTACCTGGGAAAATACTGCATTCCTCTTGCCACTGCTTCTTTATTAAAGTGAGAATTTCTTCCTGGTGATATTTTTGTAAGGAGGAAACTCCACATTTACCAGTGGAAGTTGTCCAAAGCAGAAGGGGAAAATGTAATTTCAAACTGTTAAGAACAGAATTATAAAAGCCACCTGGAAAAATAAATGTACAGCGGTTGCTGATTTCACATGTAAAGTGCACTTTCCTACAGAATTACTATTTATACTGTAGTAAACCAAATAGAGCATTAAATAATTGTATTCATTTTTTAATAAAGCATTATAACCAGATGATGCCTCTTTCTTCCTGTGCTTAAGAAATAGCACCCATGCCTACAATAACTCTTTCTTTGCCTGTAGGCAAGTGATTTTTTGTCATTGACTAATAACAGAAAGATCAAGGTCTTGGGACCCTAATAATAGGACTACTGGGAGATCATTGAATGTCAGCAGAGAGCCCTTTGAGTAAGAATTTTCACTGTCTGCTACCATTATCTTGTTTTACATTTGTCTTGTCTGCTGGCTTCTGACTAGTAGTGAAGATTACTAGAATCTGGGCTTTTGAGAATCCCATTATTTTCCTTTCTTTATCTGATCGCACCATGGAATTATGTCACTGAATTCAAATTCTGACAGTGGTACCCTGTGTGTCCTGGATGATTAAAAGCTCTGTCAGCAGCAAGTTGTATGTTTTTTAATTTGAGGATTAGAGGACTACATCCCATCTGCTCCAAGTGTGAGGGCTGAGAAATGGCATTACCATGTCAGTGAAACAATTGTGAAGTGTGTATTAACACTATCAAATGGGTTGATTTGGGTAGTTTTCTATTGCCCTGACTTCTTCATATATGCACCCGTGTTCAGATTCTTTCAAAGCAAGAGCTGTGAATTCTGGATAAATAATGTTTCACCAGTCTTTTTGCTCTGTAAATATTGTAGGATTTTTACTAAGTCACTTGTCAGGTCAGATTGTTGTCAGTTTCCATATTAAAAATAGTAACTTCTGAAGGGAAAATTTAAAAGAGTGTATTGATTGAGACTGATAGCTGCTTTTGCAAATGATCATCTATCAGCATCTAGTCATAGCAACATAGGATGGCCTCACTCTTAGCTGCATAGTCCAAAGATGAGAATATAAATGCTGGAGTTTTTCTGTACACATGACTTGTAAATATCCTACCCCAGAACAATCATATGAATTATTATTTATGCTTATGCTTGTTCTTAAGCAAAAGCCTGCCCCACACTGGAGATCTTTTGGATTTGGCATACATTCATGTCTGAATGGTACCATATCCTCTATGTATGATTGTTTGCTATCCTTTTTTGTTTTTGGTCTTGCCTTGCCTTACTCTGTATTTGATTGAATACCTGCATCTGTTGTTAATTTTCATGTGTGATGAATTTATGATAGGCTCAGTATCCCAACAAATTGCTTCAGAAGACAAATGGTGGGCAGGTTTCCCCATTGTAAGAAATGAGACAGAGATGCTCCATCATGGAGATTTTCAGTCCCTTAATACAGTCTTGCCAATGGGAATTGTTTGGGGTCTGTTTTTTTATTAAAAGACTGTGGCTAGAAATTATGTAGAGCATTTCATTTCAGATCACTGTCAATCCCTTTCCCTCAAAGACAGAATGCAACTTGACATGTGCAACCAAAGGCAAAGTGAAGCAGAGAGCAACCAGCTTGGACATTGATTAAAGAGGAGAATGATTGCAAATACCAATAAGATTTGTAAAATAAATGTTTTGATGCTTATCTATATTGGGTGTAGAAGAGCAGTAGTGAGATACAGAGAGGTAGTAACGGGATATATAACTGCATTATTTAGTGCACTGTGGGGGTGGAACGAGAGTGCCATGACTGATGTTGGTAGGTTAGGAACAGTGAAGGTACTGAGGGCAGTGCAAACCCTGCCTATCTATGGGACTTAAGGAAATAGGCATGCTGTTTGTTAAAACCATTTTCATTATGTTTGTGGTGGCCTGTTGTGTTTGCTGTTCTTGATAGATGGACAGCAGCTACAAACCCAAAGTGCTTTCTTTCCTTCTTCCCTTTTCTTAGGACAGTAGGATGAAATGTTTCATTTATGCATCAAATCTGTTATATTTTTCACACTACAGTTTGAGGCTAGGAGAAAAAAACCGTGATGAGTCTGTGACAGGAAGAAGCCAAAGTTAAGTGAGAATGTATTTTTATGAAGTAATGTTACATTTACTAGTCTTGGAGAATAGCATTTGGAAATGTGCTTCCTAACTGAGAGTAAACTGTTTTAATCTATTCACATCTAAATTAAGACTCAACTATTGGTACTTGGAAGGCACTAAGAAAAACACTCACTTGGACCATCTGTTGAAAAAGTGGGAATATGAAGCTAAGTGTCATCATATGTTCCTATCCCTGGCTCTTGCATCAGCAGCTTCAAATGAATGCTGAGTGAGTCTCAAACTGAGGAGGCTCTATGTGAGCTCTGCTGTGGCTCCCACTGGGGACAGTTAATGGGTCCTTCAGAAAATGTAAGTCTAGATGTTTCTCTTGCTTCTGCTCTGAGCAAAACTGGTTAAGCACAGATAAAAGATGACACAACAATGATAAATAATAATTGCACTATTAAATATACTTATGAATATAACATCACTAAACAACCTTCCAACTGTATTTAAATGACTTAGTGTAAAGAGGAAGCTCTTTTTCACTTCCGTTTTAGTAAACTGGGATCAGATTTCCAAATGATATGTGAAAGCTGATAGGCACTTAGAGTGGGATACATCCTTTGTTACTCAAGCCACATATGGGAGAGCAGGTCTACAGCTGACCTCCTTCCCTGCAGACCTCATTTTCAATCAGGGAATAAAAATTGGCTTCTCTAGGATGTAATTAATCTGATGTGTTCTAGATGTCTATTTTAGGAAGCCTACATTTCTCTATAAACTGCATTGAGCCTAGGGCAACTAGCTGAGATACAGATGACTGCATTGTAAGCCTTGGCATTCAGTCAGAGGAATGTCACCGCTAAAACTCAAATGGCCTGCCTCAGCTTTCAACCCTATAAAATGAGTAATTCTTCTGAACTAAAGGAATTTATTCAGGAGGCTTAAAACAAGATGATCATTCTTTGCATTTGCATATATAAGCGTACTCCTCATTTGGGTTTACTCGGTGCTTACAAAAAGGTCTGTCACAACATCTTTGCATGGCCTGTTCAGGGCTTTGATGGCTCATGGGACTCAGTGGAAACATCTTTGAAAAGAGACTGGAAATACAAGAATGATGACAGATTCTTAGTAAATGAGGTTTATGATATAAAATTCTTAGCAGTGTATTTCTGGGCATTGCTATATCATTTTAGTTCCCTGCTTTATGAGTAATTCCACATATTGGTCTCATATAAGATGATTTGCATACCAAATGTGAGTTCATTCAGCTGTGACAGTTTTATTTAGACTGCTGTTGTTAGCGCCTAACTAATTAAGATGTCTTGCATTTGGGTGACTGAGGTCCTTAATCTTAAATTAACCAGAAATAATTAGTTTTATTGCCACTGTTTAACATTTAAAAACAAAAAAATGCAATCAAATCACAGAAAAACATGTTCTCAAGACAGGAAGAGTGAAAAAGAACTGATTCTGTAGTGGCTTGGGAGCTATCACATGGGACACTACACTTAGAATTTGGGAAAATTTTGTTGCTTGTGTTCTTGAAAAAGAGCATGTTAGAGATTGTAATTTCTGGGAAGCTGAAGTGTCTGAGTTTAACCAATAGGTTTACTTATCCGATTAAAGATGAATCCTACATCTGAGCAATGTCAGGGATTTCGAACTTTGACAGGAAGTCCAGGGAGGACCCATGCCTTGGATTTATTACCAAAACGTGATTCTTTATAAGTATGCTGCAGATCTGGACAGGAAGAATAACTAAGATAATTGAGAAATATGCCTTTCTTTACCAGAAAACCATATATGAAATATTGTTTTTTAATCAAACTCACATTTGTTTTGGTTCTTATTATATACTATATTATATTACATATTAAATACATTATATATTATATATATTTGTCATTCTTAGGCAGTTTAATGAAAGGATACTTTCCATAGAATATAGAGGAAATTTAAATAGAGATAGCTGGACGCTGTAAACCCGCAACAACACTCAAATGACTCCAGTGGGAAATGAACACCTATAAAAACAAGGGTTTGCTCATGAGATGCAATCAAGCAAAGTTCTTTGCACATGTGTGTTTTTGCATGGAAATCAATGGGAGAGTTCAGAGGCTTAAATATATTTATTAACAGGGCAAAAGTTCCAGTGAAACTGCAGACCTCTGAAGATGCCGAGCGCCCCATGAAGCTCCCTCATTCACCCCTAAAGCAGACGGTGTACATAACCCATGTTCTCTATTTCTTTAGCTGTTGACATTTGTTTACTGATATCAGCCTTTGTCTGACTTCTTGTTGCTGTTTAAATCTTAAAAATAGTTCAAAGACTTAAAAATAGCTTAAGCTGTTTTTATAAGGGATGTAGTTCTTCATCACTGCTTCAGGCTGAATAATTGCTGTCTGGCTGCATCGTGCTTGTAATTATCTATTGTTGGTGACCTCCCAGAAAGTTTGAAACGTGATGATTATTCCTGTATTGTTATACCTAAATAATTTTTGTTGAAAGAAAGAGATAAGTTAAATATTATTCAAGATGGAGAGGGTAGAGTGTTTTTCAGAAAGTGGTATTCGTAAACACATCACATTCACTCGAGTGCAGACCACCACATGGTTGCTGTTTAATTTAGGCAAGCGTGCATGTACGTGTTCTTTACGAGGGCTTTGATATGCTGAGCAACTGGAGTTTATGTTAACAGTCTACATTAACTAGAAAGGCAAGATAGAGCTAAATTGGGGTATCAAACCTTGGTAAATATTTTAGTGCTTTCCTCAAAACTGTATTTCTGTATAAAGACCTCAGATGCAACAAAATGCAGAGGATTGGGTGGGGATTGATAATTTTAAGTGCAAAGGGAAACCTTCTGGAGATGCCTCCCTTTCACTATTGACCTTGATTTGGAAGAAACTGGTTTATGCTTGCAACCATGTAGAACATAGGTGCTTATACTTCTTCACTTCATAAGGATATTAGTAAATATTATATTAAGTAGGACTGCTTGATTTAAAACTAATTAGCAACTAATCTTCTCCCTTGGGAAGTAATGAGATCTGACCTAGTAATCCAGTAAAATGTATTACAAGTTAGTCCTGCAATAAAACCACATACTGTTTGACCAGCCTGCATTGAGAGAGGCTCTCAGTTTCCAAAGGGTGGAAACATTTATATTTTTTTCTTCACACAACCTCATTTGCTGACCACAAATACATCTGGGTAGAACCAGCCCCAGCTTCTTAATAGATGACTAGCTGGTGCTCATCCCTCCTACCCTCTCTCTTGCTATTCTGATGAGCTACACAATATGTATGTATGTATCTAATCTATTTATCTATCTTTATAAAAATAAAAGTATACTCTAGATTTTCTTCTTGGGTCAGTGGAGGATGTCTGAGAGAAGGCATGCTGTGAAATGACACTCGAATCTCTGTCTGCCACTGCACTGCACTGCACTGCCTCATCCCTGGCACTGAGAATCCTGGCTAACGTACACCTCTAGGTCTTTGCAGTGGACCTGATTCTTTTCCACTTAATTTAGAAAAGCTTGCCCACTTTTCCTGAGGCCGTGATGGAGCTGTTGGATTTTGATGCAGAAACAGAAGCACCAATTAAAGCTAGATAGTGCTTCTAGTTGAATGAATTGGTTTAGCTGTGGGTTGATTGTGGGGTCGGAAAGATACAGTTACTTAAACCATGTTATGAACAGCAGGTTGTATATATTGTGTGTAGTCTCTTATGTTAACACCTCTGCATGCATTTATATTGTGTTACAGACATCCATAGATAGGCAACTAAAAATACGATATATGTAACCCATTGCTGAGGAATTCTGAAAGCCTTAATGAGAAATTTCTTCCTATAACTTCAGATTCCTTCCATTTTCTGGAAACACCAAAACTTCAGCCTTTCCATACTCCATCCTATAAGTTCTTTCTCTTTGTTTACTTGTTGGAGTTTATTGGTGTTTTTGTGTCGGTGTTGGTGATGTGGGATGTTTTTGTTTGTTTCTTTTGTTTGTTTGTTTGTTTTTAATTTACTGCTTTCATTTTCCATGCTTCTCCTGGATTTCAAAACCTTGCCAGAAGTTATTTTTAAAATTGGTCACTCCACTTGGTTGTTACATGTCAGCACAATTCAAAATACTTGTCAACTATTTTTCCAGTAAATATCTTCATAAATTCATCTTACAGTGTAAGAGTATGTATGTGTTTCCTAGTATTACTGCTGCTTCTATAAGGGTTGAGTAACATTGTTGAATCATACTTCTAGGAAAGAGGAATGTAGTGTTAACTCTGTATCCAATTTCACCTGCAGAACAATTTCCTGAGGGTTAAAACACATCAGAAAATTAAATAAGTCCCCTCGAAATGTAAGATATGAATAACCATGCATTCCTTCATCGCAACATTTGTTTATCCAGTTGCAGTCTCATCTGTTTAATTATCCATTAGAAACACAAAGTTAAAAAGATAAAAAGTAAAGGGTAGTTATGATTGCCCACTGGTTCATTATTATAGTATGTTAATAGCTGCTGAATTGTATTTATTGACCTTAGGCCAGATTTCAGAAGGGAAAATACACAATGTCCCTAATGTAAAGCATTAAATACTACAGGACTGTTTAATTCTCACAGAAATATTCAGAATGAACTTTCCTACTCTTTACATGGTTAGTTTGTATTCTTTAAAAGCACAGTGTTGCATTGTTGTAAGAGCAGATAATGCTTTCCACAGAGATGCAGGATAACACCCCTGCTAGGAATGCACTGCCCCAGGGAGGAGAAAGCTAAATATGTGAGCCTACTTGAAGCTATTGCTTTCCTTTGAAAATAATTATAACATTTAGGCTCTTGGTGACATTGCCTCTGGTAATTTCAGCACTTTGGAGTGTCTGAGTGTGTTTCACATATACACAAGAGTATTTTGCATATGTGTTTAATAAATACCATTTATTCCTTCAGGTGTTTTGTTACAGTATGTTCTATGCAGCCCCAAGTTTTTCTGTCCAAATCATGCATGCTCCAAGAAGCTTGAGTACACTGCATAATAAAAACAGCCTTCCTTTTGCTCCCACATAGCTACGGAGTCCTTCAGATAAACAAGGGAAACCCCACAGGAGTAGGGGCTCTTCTCTGAGGAGCTGACAGTCAGCTGCAGCCTTCCTGCCATGCCCTGAGTGCCTGACCCAGGAGACAGAAATGTTTTCTCCCACCACTTTCCTTCCCATAGCTGTCATGCTTCCACCCACAGCAACATGAGGATAGTCACGTATGTACATGTATATTTGTGGGAAGAAAAATATATATATATGTGCACATGTATGGGACTAGACCATGTGCAGAAAGTCCCTTCCAATTGTAACCACTATGTGACATCTACTCCAGAGACTGTTGTTTCAGAATAGCTTTAAATCTAAATGCAGGCTGCTACTACAAGAGATGATGCAACTCACCCTCCCTTTCTTGTTCTTGGTCTGCATGGACACAACAGAAACTCTTGCAGGCACATGGAAAGCTGTCTTCATGCCCTCCTCTGGCTCACCCATGGCCCAGAATTGCTAATCTTGGCCCAAGGGAAGGCATAAAAATGAGCGGTCAGAGATGACATCAGTCCGTCTCAGTAGCCCAGGTTAACTTTTAAGTTTTTATAAAACCACAGCTTGCAGGAAAGGCAGGGATGAAAAAAAAAGCAGAAATAACCATCTAATTCAAAATTCAAACATATTTGCACACTTGTACATACTTCTTTTACTTGTACAAACTGAACTGAAAGTCATCTCATCATCTCAGAAAGTGGTCTCATTATCTCAGAAGGTGACTCTCCAGTTGATGTTTCCTGAGAGTTTTGGTATCTCATTTCAAGGAGAACATCCAGCCTAGCTGAAGGATTGCAAGTTCTGTAATTAGAGAATAGGTAAACTGAGAGCACCCTGTGTTCATCTTGGAAGGGAAGGAGGGAGGTAGAGAGAGCATCAACAGTTTTTTATGTTCAATTGTACATCTCATCCTATCTCAGTGTATAGGATTTATCTCATGCCAGTCTAAAGAGAAGTAGATGAATACCTTTGGAATTTAAACTCTTGACAATGTCAGAATTACCTTTTGTCCTGATTTCTCCTGATTTATTATTTGGATGATATGTTACAGCTACTCTCTAAGTAACTGCTACTCCTTGACAGGCATCAGTAAGATTCCTTAAGAACTCGATTTCTTCCCACTTAAACAGTACCTGACATGATGAGATCTAAATCATCACTGAGAAACACTTATTTCCTGTGAAAATGATATCCTGTGATAAACTAAACAGAAAGAAGAGGAGGGTCTTAGGACAAGATTTTTTACTGCTAAGCCTTTCAAACTCTGCTTGTTTAAGAGCTCTGGCGTACCCTTAGCAGCCAGCTGAAATTAATGCTACCCATGCATGGCTGAACTACTTGTGATTCAGCTGCTGAACTGCTGTGGCATTTAAATACTAACCAGAAACATGGATCTTCTGCATTACTGTGACTCTTTCAGCGACAATGGCTCACTGGATGAAATAAGACCAATACAACTTCCATGCGTGTGGAAGAGGGAGACTGATATCCTTGGCAACTGTGCCAAAGTATGTCCAAGCTCTCAGAGATCCGTCATTCTTTTGAGATGAGCTGATTTTGAAGGGCCTGTGTAGTGTCTCCTCCTTCTGCCTTTTTCCTCCTGCCTGAACTTAGGTAGCAATTCAGGACTGACAGAAAGGAGCCAATAACCAATTATCTCCACTCCGTAATTAGGCTTTGTCATGTGTCTGCTTCTTTACAACTCACCAATTTGTCATATTAGCAAAGCACTGTTTCCTCATCATAACCTTTCATATCATGAAAGGATATGGTCAGCTGGACTGTATCTGTATTGGCGCTGTTAATACTTCAGACAGACACAGGCTGTTTCTCTGATTAAAATTATGTGCAGTAATATCAGGAGGTGGTGGATTATGTCATGTTCTTTCTCCCGGTGCTGACACTGTTATTCAAGCTGCTTGAGCAAAAGTGTGGAAAGTCCAGACTGGAGGTTGTTCCTGGACTCCTAAGCACCTCATTTGTATCATCCACTTGCAATTCTTCTTCTTTCCATCTTTCTGCTTCTCGAAAGTAAGTTTTATAACATGGAGGAGGAATTAACAAGTCTTCTGTGAAAGTCTTGGCATGCGGGAAGGGGTCTCATCCTGGAGCAGAGCAGTTGCCTTAGACAGCTACAAGCTGGGATGTTTGCATTTCTTTTGTCATCTTGTCTCATGCCCAGATGACAGAAAGCTTTCTTATTGTAGACAATTAGGGTGAATTTTCCCCACTTGTTTTTCGTCTTTGGTATGATAAATTTGGTAATGAAACCCTGACAGGTTTTTTTTGTTTTGCTTATGCAGAAGCTGAAGGCCAATATCATTATAAAATGTCATCCCCGCCCTCCCTTCCTTGTGTTTAAGTAATGGAAACAATTTAAGGTAAAATTAAGTGTTGCCTTTCATTTGTTGCATTACATATAGCACGAATCAAACAACTGTATCCACTCTCAAGATGTGAGATGTGGCAACCACCTCTAGGCCAGTGCTGAAGGATTGATGGCAAGCCTTTGACAGGAGAACGAGCAAACACTTTACTGGGAGTGTTGTCTGGAAGAGATGTCAAATAATCCCCTGGACCAAATAACCATGGGAAGGCCTCATCTAGAGCAATGTCTCACATGGGGCACTGTACTTGAGGAATAAAATGGACCATTGGAGAAATTTCAGAAGAAAGTGACAGGAATATTCAAAGGTTCTGAATATACAACCTCTAAGAGGAAAGGCATGATAATAGTTTTCAGATGTGTTAAGGCTGCTACAAAGAGAAAGGCAGTTCCCCATACCTTCTGTGGGCAGAACTGGAGAAAATGGGCATAAAACTCAGCAAAGGAGATTGATCATGCATGTTAATATACCCTCTTAGATGAGCAATGTGTAAAGGTTGGTTCTGATTGCCAGTGGAGGTGAAAGGTTGGACTGATTTGTGTGTGGAATGAGATAGGTGTAGCTGGTCTCACCTTGGATGAAAACAAAGAACAGCATCACTTCCGCAGTGCTACTTTCAGACACAGTCTCTGTTTGAATATGAACTATGTATGTTCTCTGCATTCTCATATTTTTCTAACCCTTTCCCACATAAAAGACTGATCTTTCCTCATGCTTATGCTTAAAGACATCTAAACAAAGTGAACTTAAAACTAGTAAAGAACATTTTTCATGAGGGTTACTTGAATTTCCTGGCTGCTCTCTCTTCAGTGACCTGACAGCTTCTGTTTTTCTGTCTTAAAGTATGAGTGTCATGCAGTAACAATATAAGGAAAAATGGTTTTGACATCTCCTAAATACCATTGCTTCATTTTCATATTTTTAGTTCAGTCTTCTCAGATAACAGTTTCATATTCACTTGAAACTTTTCACATGTAACTTTCTATTTGGAATTACTTTGTTCTTTTTGTTCTTCTTGTGTTGAAATTGAATTCTGCAATTCTTAGCAAAACTGTCATGTACTTCACCTATTCACCTTGAAAGCAGCTGCAGGATTGGTTGCATTGTCAGCCCTTCTTGACAGCAGTACCTTCCCTCTCTCTCCTTCCCCTTTGCCTCTGAAACGGGCAGAATTTGAAACCATCTGCTGTCTGGCTGGGACGTGCTTACTGTTTTCTTTCAGTTTTTAGTTGCTGGCACTTTTTGCTCCCTGATGAGAGCACATCATTGTCCTGAGTCAGCTCACCACTCAGCCTCATAAGATTCAGCCTCTGAGGGACACAACTTGCAAAAGTAAGTCTGTGCAGAGTAACATGGAAGTCAGATTATTAAAGCCTAACTCTTTAGGAGGAAAACATCCAAATGAGTGTTTAAAGGAACAAATGTTGGAGAGGCTCTGACTGAGCAGACATCTCCTTCTGGCGTTGCGGTCAGTCCTTCCTCCCCTCTGCCTTTGCTGTCTCATCCTGCTTCCTCTGATGGCTGCTGCTTTAGAAGTGGCTTTAGTACTTCACTTTGAAGTGTTGCGGAAATACCATTTCTACTAAAACATGACCAGCAAATGCCCAGCTTTCTTTTTCAGCTATCTGGTTAGAATACAGCCCCATTATCTGTGTTTCTCCTCTTCTGGTGGATTATGAAAACTTTCAGTGACTTTTATAGTTCAATTGCTTTTGGCAAACCAGTTCTTCATGTTAAACCCACGCACTTGTATAAACATAACTGGCTTCAAGCTGTGTCAAATATAATCACTTAGCTACAAAAACAAAAACACCCAGATATAATTACTAAGATTCCACTTTTTATGAACAGTTTTAGATTGAAAATGAGGATTTGGAGTGACAATCTTGCCCTTCTTGCCAGTGTTTTTCCCTTTTTGGTTCTTTCATTCAGCTTTCCCTATTGTCATCTTCTGTTTGCTAAAGCACATTTTCCTGCTCTGAACCCCACAGGAACAGATTCTGCCTAAGTTGTGTCTTGAAGTACACACATGACAATGAGAAATATAAAGCAAAAGCTGGAATATGACACCACCATTCCTTAGGGAGACAAGTACTGAATATTAAGTGAAATCCTGAAGTTCCTTGTGCTGCTGCCTAAAAACAACTTGATATGGGTGGTGAGCATTAAAAACCAAAATATGTTGTGGAAGGAACACAGTCAGAAAAACAATTTGAAGAATGCGTTGGCTTTGCGTTCTGTTTGAGAGTAAATATTTGTTCTGCATTACAGTCAAATAGGAAAAAAAGAGACTAAAAAATCAGTGTTATTGCAAAAACAAACAAACCCATGAAGTGATGGGGCAAAAGAGATTGCAGGGTTTACTTTGAAGAGGATCATGGGTTGTTTGTTAACACCTCCCTCCCACTCAATCCTCCAAAGCAATGGATCACTTTTGGCTTTGTTTGAAAGTTAAAAATACTAACTAAAAGAAAAAAAGAACACCCTCTCCTTTTTTAAAAAAACTGACAGTAAAAGCATGGAAATGTTTTTCCATAGAAATGAGGTCGAAACAGCCTCATCACTCCAGCACTGCCCAAACTTAAATGCTCTGAAAGATTCTTCCTGAAATTCAGAAAACCCAGTGGAGCATCACAAACTATAATAAGAATTCAGCTTGTTTTATACTTGCCTGTGATTCCAGCCTTTAGTTCAGACAAAAAAATACCTGCGTCAAACAGAAATATTAAGCCTTGTGTTGCCTCCCATTAAGCTGAAGCTCCAGGACTGCTGAGGCTCCAGGAGGGGCTGATGGACATGAATTAGTTGCTGATTCTTCTGTGAGTTTCACTCCTACCCTTGCCCAGGTGTGAAATTATCTAGCTCACTTCCCAGACACAACTCCCCGACTGAGGAGCTGCTTTCAGTACAGGATAAGCGAATAGCTGAGTGGGTCCTTGCTGTGGGCTGCTGCTCTTGCCGTTTCCCAGCGAGCACGGGGCCAAAACATAGAGGAGTTGTTACTATTGCTCTGCATTCCCAGGATTTCTTACATGTGCCTGAAAGGACATAGTGAACACATGGAGATATGCTCCCAGAAGGTCTTGCAAAACCCATCTGGAAATAAAGGAGTTGCCTTATGGGTACATTTGAGATATCCCACACCTGATCCGAGGTTAGTCTGTTGAGCACTGCAGCAGAAGTTCTTGCAGCAAAAGACGTGTTAAGTATCATGGTGATTGGCTGGTTCATTTTATGGAAGGTACTAACTACTGAACAGCCTGTAAAGATTTGTTAAACTGTAAAACACAGAAAACTTCACGGAAACATTCTGAGTAAGATTAAAAAAAATACTCAAGAACCGTTTCAAGCTATTTCTACAATTCAATTGTAAGTCACATTGTTGTCTTCTCAAAGGATAAAAATACCCCAAATTTCATAGTAATAGAGCTGAATTATTGAGAATTACAGAGATTCATTTTCTCTGTGGTCTGGTTTGCTCTGTGGACAAAGAGGAAAGCGTTTGGTTAATATTACTAGAGAAAGTACACACTTCTATTGATGGCAGTGCTTTCGTTTACTGGGTTTTGGAAGACATGGATTTACTTAGGGAAAATCCAGATGCAGATGATTAGATGAAAGGGAAAACTACCAAAAACAATAGGATGAGACTAAATCTGTGGAGCCACCGTAATATATCTGCATATCTGGATTGCTATTTTCTCCTAATGAGTAACAGGACCCGGAAACCCCTTTACATATGTTACATTCACAATGAATCAACCCATAGCTTTACTCATATCCATTTTATACTTTTATAAAACAAAATTTGGATCTGGTTCCAGCAATTTAGAAATGTTTTATGGCAAATGAGTCAAAGAATTTGGCAGGTTTCACAGTTTGGAAGGCCACTGGAATGTTTTGCAAAAGCCATACTAATGTCTGAGTAATAAGGAGATAAGAGTAATAATTTTTTCTTTGTTGCAAAAAGTAGAATTTTTTTCTAATATTTATTTGAATAGTTAGAGGATATTCACTCTCTAGGAGGTTCCTGTAGTTTTTCCCTTTTGAACAGCAGGAAGGAGGGAGCCCATAGGGAGCCTTCTTACTTTTTCCTATATTTACGTGGAGATGGATGGTTTGATTTGATTTGGAACAGATGGATTGCACTGTTTGGTAAATAGCTTTGTTAAGGTAAGCTTGTTTAGAAATAATTGCAAAAAATATGGTCTCTGTACTTAAAAAATTACAAAAAACGATAAGTACATACTGGTTTTCTAATCCCCAGCTTAGTTTTCCAGGGAAATAACTGAGAGACAGTATAGATAATTTTTATGTTTAATGTAAGGATCAAGAAGGTATGTAGTGCTCCTCGGAAATTGTGAGAAGGTAATAACGTCAAAAAAATTTCACAACTCTTCCTTAAATATTTAAATGTCAATGTGAACTGCCATGTTGAAATGTTTAATGTGGCCTACATGATTTTGGCATAAATAACATGATGGTTTTTCTGTTAAGTTTGCTGCCTAGCAAAATGTGTGTGATTTTTGTCAGTAAGCTTTAACAATTCCCAACAAACAGAATCTTGTCATTCATGCTGCTCTTTTCCAGAAGCACAGAGATGAGGAATGAAAGAACACACAAATACAAAGGCTTGCAGTACTGGTTTCTTGTTGCCACAGTATCGTGCTAAGGATTTTAGGACTATAGTTGGATCTTCTTGTAGATGGGAGTAAAATAAAGAGTAAATGCATCAAAGTTAACAGAACTTTCTGTGTTTAAAATCAGTGTGTTGAAAGTGTTGGTGAATTTACTCCATATCAGCTAACGTGGAACATGGGGGCCTGTTTGTACAGGAGCTGTTGAACAGTTTTGTGTATGCAGAAGTTATATTGTCAGTGGGTTGGCTCTGGTGTCCTTTCTGAGACCTTTCAGACCATGTTCAAAGGGGCATGTTGGCAGTCTGACCACTTCTGTCACTTTAATCAGAGGACTTCAGCATGTTGCAACACTTGAGAAAAGAATGTGTTAGAGTTGTCAGAGACCTTAAATAATGTCAGCATAGGCTGTACTGGAAGAACATGAAGAACCTAAGACTAAAATGTTGCAACCTAAATTTCCAGCCTACCCTATCTGATGATTGAAACCACTGGTTCCTGATTTATAGAGGAATGAAGCTTGAAAACCACCAGGAACCCAGCAGGGTTATCCCATCTCTGGATCAGCTTACAGAGCTGGACTTACACTGAGTTCGTGTCATGTACCTAGTCTGAGGTTAACTCCTTGGCAACCAGTAGAGAAACAATTCTTTTTTGGCTCTTTTAGATCTTGGGACTCAACAAAAACCTCGAGATTTTGATTTCCTTGTTACCTGGTCTCCATCTGATATGTGTGCCACTGGGACACATATAGGATGTCTTTGGGATTTAATACACCTCCTCATATGCTACTGTGATTAAAATACACTTGTGACACTCCAGTGTGCAGAGCAGGTGTCCTGTCTGCCAGGGACAGCAGAGGCAACAGGGACTTGTGTTTCGTAAGCAATGAATCTGCATGAACACAACTATCTGATAAAGAAGAGTGGTTTCTCATTTGTGTTTTTTAGAATTAACAGAACTTTAAGGAAAAACAATGTTTGCTCAGCATGTTCACATTTTGTCATAAATTGTTAATGCCTGTAGTGCAGTAGGGATGGTAAATGGTTAATTAATCACCCCTTTGTACTCTTCTGTATTTTCACATAGGATAGGAAGCATGTTCTCACTGGAGCATTAAGAAGGGAGTAGGTCTGGTAATAGCAAGACATTCATAAATTTGAAACATTAAGTTAGAGAAAACAGAAGAGCAAAGAGTCTTAGATTAATCTTTTCTGTTTAAAGGAAGCTGTATTTACTTCAAAATCTCTTATTTAAAATATGTAGTAGTAGATTATAATCCCTTTTTGATGTATTTTTAGGTTTGATTTCTCCCTGTTTGGTGTGATAAAATCTGCAGTTATTTTAATTAGCAGTCAATCATAAACAACCTGTACAGACTTTTCATTCTGCAGTTCATATGTACCAAATACTGGTTTTTCTCTTAAAGCTGTTTACTCACAAATTATTTACTTGTATCAAAACAGAATGTGATATAATCTGTGTACTTTTTCAGTAGATGCTAAAGAAAAAGAAAGGAAAGTTGGACCACACAGTCACCACTGGGAACTGTTCGGGTTATTATCCTGTATTATAACTTCCTTTTATTCAATATCTTTTTGATTGGCCACCAAGCCTTTTCTGGACTTTTGAGTCCAGAACTTTTTGGAAAATTGAATCAAGCATGTAATTTCAAAGATTATAGTAAAAATTTCGAATTGGTTTACAGTTTTATGTGTGTTTGACTTCATGGCAATTCTAATTTTTAGACTATTCATTTATAAATCTGCTATTCAGTTCTGACAGATGCCAAATCAATGGTTTCTGCCAGCCTGGCTAATTTTTTTTTCTCTTTTCCTCTCTGAATACAAAGATAAGTATTCACTTAATGTCCATTTGAAGTGACTCCGTAATTGGATATGTAGGTCTATTCATCTTTAGGTTATTAGTTGAAATCCAGCCAACCTCAAAGCCATTAACATGGCTGAGGCTGTTTTAGCTAGTGTGAAATGAGCTGGAAGTCTCATCCAGTTATTGATAGGCATCTATAGTAAGATGCTTTTGCTGCAACTGGTGCAGAAAATAAATTTCAAGTGGGCATAATTAAATATATAAATAACAAATAATGCAACTTTCTAGGATGTAAAAAAATTTTACTTAGAAAAATGTTTCTCTGTATCATGCTTGAGGTCTGTTAGTGGAGTATCCTCTAGAGTTTTCCATTAAATTGTCATGCTATACCTGCTGGGCTTTTAGAATGAAGACTTCAGTTTTCATGACTGAGATGTATTTTAGACATGGTAGAATAACCTTTGCTACAATTACAGTGTCTGTGTCTGAATGAAGCCTTGAGATGAACATAGCCTTGATCCAGAAGGGAAAAGATGTGAGAACTGAGTCTTTCCTAACACTAAGATAAATACTAGAGGCAGATGAGATTGTATGTGGGAAAACCAACCTAAGCATCTGGTACTGCAAGTAGTGATGTTG
The DNA here is from genome assembly GCA_013396695.1 of Sakesphorus luctuosus. Lineage (NCBI taxonomy): Eukaryota > Metazoa > Chordata > Aves > Passeriformes > Thamnophilidae > Sakesphorus > Sakesphorus luctuosus. Next base: position 383,508 of record VWZD01005774.1, read on the forward strand.
TCTTCATATCTATAATTAAACCTCAGTTAATTTCACACTGTTTTGCAATCTTCTTGGTATTAGTATAATGAAAATAGTAAAAGTATTGTCAATGTACTGTAGCTGTCACCCCAAGGCTTGTTCTGAGGACATGAGCACCTTCTACAAAAAGATCTGTTTTTAATTCACAGCCCATTCAGTTAAATGAGCTTAAACAGATTGAACTGAAAAACACCCCCACACATTTGCCACTGTAGTTGAAAAAAAAATGTAGAATTCAATGTATATTTAAATTTAGACCAATTAATAGGGTGGGATTTTTTACAGCCATAGATGATAGAGGGAAAATTTATTTACTCATTGGATGTGTCTTTTGTTCAACTTACAGAGAATTTTTTACCTACATATGTAGTCTAACAGCAGTGATGTGGAGTGTATTAAGCCAGAGGACAGTCTGTGGCATGGGATGGGAGGCCAGCAGGTGCAGAGAGGTGATCCTCCCCCTCTAGTCTGCCCCAGTAAGTAACTGCATCTGGAGTACTGTGTCCAGTCCTGGACTCCCTAGTTCAAGAACGACAAGATTATCAGGGGCCTGGAGCATCTCCCACATGAGCAATAGCTGAGGAGGCTGGACGTGTTCAGCCTCAAGAAAAGGCAACTGAGAGGGTATATTAAAGATGTGTCTTAAGGGCAGGTGTAATGAGGAAAGTGCCAGGCTCTCTTCAGTGGTACCCAGAGACAGGATAGTGGCAATGGACACAAACTGAAATGCAGGAAGTTCCATCTGAATATGAGGAAAAAAATTCTTTATTTTGAGAGTGATATGGGACTGGAACACATTGCCCAGAGAGGTTGTGGTCTCCTTGTCTGAAGATACACAAAACCTGTCTGGACACAATCCTGTGCAACCTGCTCTAAGTGAAGCTGCTTGAGCATGGAGATTAAACTAAATGATCTCCAGAGGTCCCTTCCAACCCCAGCCATTCTGTGATTCTGTGACTCAAACACGTGGAAGACTGGAGGGAATGGGAAAAACCTTTATGCAGAATATCAAGCTCTGCCTCCTTGACTGAGCAGGAACAGTGCTGGGAAAACGGAGAAAGGATTCAGCTCCCCAAATTCACCCTTTGCACTGGAGCATGAGTGAGGAGGAGCCCATGTGGTTGAGTGGGCATGATGGTATTAGGCCAAAGGCTGGACCTGAGAATCTTGGAGACCTTTTCCAACCTTATGATTGTGATCCAGTGTTACCCAGTGAAGTTTAATCCTGGGCTGTGGAGGGAAGGATGGGGAGTTTTGCATGGCATCAGCATCTGATGGCTCATCTGTTGTGTGTATTAGCTGTCCTGGGGTGAACGGGGTGATTATAGGAAAGAATGGGAATGAGTTTGTCAGGGCCTGTCCTGCTGCACTTGCATGGAAGGCCTTCCTGCCAGAGCATGTACCAGCCTTCTGAGGACCCAAGAGAAGGGCCTAATCTCTGAGTAGCTGAGTCCAGAAGGAGCATGGTCTGAAACAAGTGACTAGTCACATGAATGCAGATAATTATGCCTGTGTCTGGTGTATTTTGCTTAGCAACTTGTAGCAGCAAACTTTAACAGAGACTAAAGATGAAGGTTCCCTAGCTGCCATCCGTTCACCAGCAGATCTTTCCCAAAACATTTCAGGTCTAATTGTATTTCTAATTTGAAACTATGTTTTTCACTTTTAGAAACTATTTTTTTTCCCTTAGCAACTACGCTAAAAACAAGCAAGCACCACAGCATGAAGGGTGGTTCCATGGCTGTGTCTGCGGACACATGTGCATGAAGTGCTCAGAGGGGTCTGTAGGAGAGAGGCTGAGCTTCTGGCAGAGTTGTTTTGTGCCTCAGGAAATGCAACCTGTACCAGCATCATGCCTTTAGTTTCCAACAGACAGTGGCCTAATATAATACTGCTAGAAGGAAATATTTAGTAAAAAGTAGAAATCACTTCCTTGAAGACAGCTCCTAATTTTCTGTATCTTAATGTTAGCAAAGCATTCTCTTAAAATAAGAGTGACCTGTTGAACTGTTTCGGGCACAATTTTTGACTGTCCTCAGTCATAAATTATCCAACAAAATTTAGGACAGTACAACTGAACAAATATTGTAGGAATTCACTTTTAAATATAACTGGATTTTGTGATTAAACCCAACTATCAAGAGGTTGCATTCTTGACCTCAAAGTAAGACATGAGCAAGAAGATCAAAAAGCAGTTGGAATTGAGTAGCTGCAGAGTCATTGTAAAATTAAAGTCAACACCCCTGAAGATTGCAGCACCTGACTGCATTGCTTTACCAGGGACTTGTCGGATTCATGATGAATGCACCAGATCTAACAGTTCTGCAGCTTTAGGGTGAGATGACTTTTACTCAAGTAAAATTCCTTTTGCACTAAATCAAGGCACTTTGCAACTGCTTAGTCAAGTCCTTGATGCAGGGAAGAGACAGAAACCCACAGCAGAAAGTGGAGGACAGAGCAGTTCCATCCTTTCCCAGCAACCCACAATCACACTGGAATAGGAGCAAGGAATTGCATTTCTAGCCAGATGTTCCATAAAAAAAGGAATTCAGGTTAACTTCTGGGCTTGCTACATGTTCTGCAGATCTGTTCAGAGGGACATTTTCTACATGCCTGAGAGAAAGTGAAGGCATTTTAGGACTGTATCTTTTATTATAATTGTCTCTTTAATGTAACAGGATTTTTTTTTCACATTAAATCTTGTAAAAGTAGTACTTTATGGTATTGGCACTAATACTATGTCCAAATTAATATTTTTATTTTATTTAGAAAGCATTCCAAGCCAAAGGCAAAATGCCCCAAATTAGCTGGAAAAAATACAACCCCCAAAAAATTGTCCCCTGGATAAAGCCCAGCTATGGAAACAGAGAATTAGATTATCTTCCTAACTGGCAGCAGCTCCTGCTCAGCATTTGGCTGATTACTTAGGCCAGATTTTAGCTGTAGTGTTTATGATTAAGTGGAGAGGCTCTGGTTTCCAAGCAGGTTAATATATAATGATATTTTAGCTGATAATAGGGGCCGGTTCTCAAAAGTGCTGAAAAAGCTGAATTTTTGGAAAATTTCAAAATGAATCAATGATATTCACATTTAGAAAGGTATGTAAAATAGTGATGTAAAGAAACAGACTTCAGTATCGTTCTGTTTCTTAAATTACTTAAAGGTATTGTAATGCCAAAAATTAACAGGCATTTGAAAAGAATGAAATGCATAGCTGTTAAAAAGGCACAAAACAGCCAAAAAAATACCAGGATGTCCGTTTTTTTCCCTCCAAAAATAAATAACTCCTGTTCATTTATAAACACTACAATTAGGGAGGTAGCACAAGTTACAAAGTCTTTTATTTACTCTGTTTTGAAGTACAATTGGTATTGATTTCTGCTTCAGAACAAAAGTTTAGAAGAAAAAAAAGAAGTTTCCTATGACAGATGATTTTAATTTACTTGTAATAAATCTGACTTGTAGTACACTCATTCTTCTGGGATCTTATTGGAAACTGCCTGAGCAGAAAGTTCATTTTTCCTGAAAAGTCACACTTCCTCCTGGATGTGAGCAATAACGTGTGCATGTTTATTTAGTAATTTTTTTTTAAAACTAAATAAAAGCACTCTCCAAATACACAAGGCTGCCAAGAAGCGGATATTTGCTGGTAATTTACATGGGAAGTTTCCAGAGTGTCTTTTTCTAACACATAATACTGTGTTATTCTGAGGTGTAACAAAATGTTCTTGTGCCTTGAAAGCATTAGGAAGTGGCTCTGAAGCACTGGCTGTAAGTGAAAGGACCTTTTGACTCTATCTCAGTACTTAACCTTGGTGGGGCACTTGTAGTTTGTCCAGATGGAAGACTTCTGAACAGGTCCTTGGGTCTCAGAGGGGGCCTCTCACTATGGGTGATTCTGCCTTTCATGCTTGGCGTGTTGCAAATCCCTCCTCTTGGTGTTTCAACTTTTCATGAGCTTGAGGAGAAGAGAGGAACATGGTTGAGGAGGTGCAGAAGACCACTGGTTGCTCATCACAGCATGCAGGTCTTGCTTAGGAATTAGTCATTTAACCCTTCTCAACCTCCACTTTCTAGTACGCCAAGATGTAACTCCATCAGAGTGGGATGTGAGGCTGAATTCAAATCAGTGTGAACTTCTGAAGACCCTTGCCAGTGATCTGATCTGTGTGTTCTTCTAAACTGCCTTTCTCTGGAACGTCTCACAACTGCTCAGTTAACAGGAATGTGATGTTATGACCAATGTTACGAACAGGGAAACTTCGTATTTCTGGGATGGAAGCTCCTTTGCTTCCATCCCTCTTGCTGCTACAGTGAGGCTGGTGACTGTCACACGAAGTTCAAATCTCCTTTTTTTTTTTTTTTTAAAAAAAAAGCACAGCTGAACAGCTGCACTCCCACCAGACTACTACATAAATGTTCATCAAAATTATACTTTACCTGCTTTAATATACCTAAATCCTAGTGTATCGGAGACTTCAGTTTTCAGAAACACAGAAAAGTCTTTTACAATGCCAAAATAAATAGGGGGTAGGAGACTGGGATGAAACAGAGCTAATGGGGATTTTCTGCTGAGTGAATGTTTGGATTGTAAACTCTACAGGGGTTTGGATTGTATCCACATTTGTGTTCTGAGAAGGCTGATCTCACTAGTAGTGTCCAACAATAAAAAAGGTTTTGCAAAGAGAATAAATAAAATTTTGCAAAGAGAGATAAGGTTGCAGCTTGTCCTAAGCCAAAAAGCAGCAGAGAGGCTCATTATGAGGTACTGAACTTAAAGCAAAACATGAAGAGGCAATGCCCTTGGAGAAAAAAATGTGTAAATTAGAAAAGAATTTAATAGAATTAAGTGAAATCCAAAATAATAAGCAAATAAACTGCCACCCAGACTATTTCTTGCACTCAGCTTCCCCCATGTCTTCTCTGCTGATTCACTTGGTGCCAGGACATGCTCCAAGTGTAGGAGCAAAAACAGGCACAATTCATGATGATGGAATTAAGTATTGCTAAGATGCTTCCAAAGCAAATGCAACACTTCCCTCCTGTTGGGCCATGTCTGAGTGCACCATTGCCAGAGATCCACCTTTTCTAAGAAATGCCCAAAAGGAGGATGCTTCACCCCATCTTTTGTGTCATCTTGGGATAGCCAGCCTTCTGGAAAGTTTCTTCCTAACCTCTGAGAAACAGATAATCCTGTTTGATCTTTGTCCTGCTCAGTGGTCCAGAATTGCACGCGAAAAGTACATTCTTTGCATCCTTGCTGATGTTTTGTACTTTTCACAAGACAGTTTTGTAAAAATTTCCTTTTATCTGTTTGTTGTCTTTAAGTTTTGCTGTCTTCTTGCTCCTTAATTATTAGAGAAGTAAATAGAATCCCAGTGTCCCATTTTACATCATTATCTTTACACTTCTTCCTTTCATAGGACAAATCAATTATGGGTTTGTTTTTTCCCTGAATCAAGTCTGCTTGACCTTTTAAGCACTTCAGTCATCTGTATGGGGGTTCTGTGAGCTGCATGTAGCATTATGAGTATACTTTCTGTCCAACTGTTTAAACATTTTCTATTCTGTTGCTGGTTGTGGTACATGTAGTTGTTGTCCTCACTCAAGTTTTCTTTTTCTCATGTGGGACAGTGTGGCATCAAGGTGTCGTGGACAGAAAGAGACTGGGGAGGTGCTTTAGGGCACATCAGGAGTCTCTCAGGTGTCACTAAGAAGTTGCATGGTGCTCTCTCTCCATGGGGGCCATTCTGGGCAAGAGTGGGAGGGAAGGACAGGGGAACCCTCAGTCCAGCAGTGCTGGTGGGAATGGTCATTTCTTGGTTTCTGTCAGCTCATGAGTGGATGATGGATGGCAGTGACCTTTCCCAGCAGGATCAGGCAAGTCCACAGTTGAGGCACCCTGTATGAAAATGCAGTGTAGAGAGCAGCTCTTCAGAGCTCCTCCCTAAACTTTCTTTCCAATTTTCCCCTTTTCAGACTTCATATTTTTCAGGGTTCTACCATCTCTATTGCCTCAGTCTTTTTCTTTGAATTGTCTTCTTATGTTACTTAGCTTCATATTGTTTAAGTAAGAAAGACTTAAGGAGAAAGAACTTAATTTGTTCATTTGGTAAAACTTTGCCATTACTTACACCACCTAGAAGATTAAACCCTGCCAGGGTACCAGTGACCCTTCTTATGTCCCTTACTCAAAGGAATATCTTGTAAATTAGGATAAATAACAATTCCTTATCTTCTTATGCAGGAAAAATTAAAAATGACTGAACGAATAAGACAGATTTGATGCCTGCTGGCAGACCTTTGGCACCCTTCTCTGACTGCTTTGCTACATTTGCAGCACTTTTTATTCTTGTCATGCTTTCAGATTTATACAGTTGCAAAACCATTAAAGGATAGGATGGCATATGCAAGAATTCTTATGTTGCTTTCATATATGTGTTTTAAAAAACACAGGGATAAAAATTACTGGATTTATCTCCAATGATAAGAAGATAAAAATCCCCAGAGGAGAGATCATTCGCTTTGTTGCGTCTCATGGATCAGTGAAGAATCAGAAGCGTGTCTACTGAGTCCTGTGGTACCTTTCTTTTAGTCCTCCAGTTTTGGAGGAGGAAAGGTGTACAGCATATCATGTGACTGCTTTCCTAGACTCTCCACATAGACTTTGTAGCCCGGATTGTTTCTTCTCTGAGTAGTTTTTTGAGATGTTACTGAAGCTTCTCGAGGTAAAACTGTTGCCCTGGTTGCTGTTTGGCTGAAGGATCTCTGCCTGACACTTAAATAGGTGCCCATCTCTAATTTACACGTGGAGGTGTTTACCATGGTAATCCTCAACTGCAGATCTGAACATTCAGCACTTGTAAGTCTTTCCCTGACAAAATGTTGTTTTCCAAATTTGAAATATACTGTGAAAAATGCCATCTGACTGTGATGATTGCTAAAGAGCAATGGTTTTGAGGCACTGTTGCTGAAGCTAAAATTTATGTCAAGAGCCCAGTGAACCCTTTTCTTTTAGCTTTTAATTTCAAGCTCTGCTGACAGCACTGCTCCATTGATCTGCTACATGGATCACTGAGCTGTGGCCTCAAGAGCAAGCCTTGGGAAAGTGCTACCAGAGCTCCAAAGAGTGATGTTATTAGCTCATGACTTGCTACACTTAAGCAGTGCTCCCAGAGGAGCAGCGTTCTGGACTGAGTTTTCAGAGCTCTGAATTCATCTCTGGGTTTGCCATTTATTTTTGTAGTGGTCTTAGGCAGTTGGTTTTCTCCACAGTCACTTAGTTGTTGCTCTTTTTACCTTAGAGAAAGATAATTCGTAAAAGACTTGATGAGACTAGAAAGAAACTGCAATCCTCAAGTTCCGCTTAGATGTCTGAAGCTGGGCTTTTATGCCTAGATTTTTTAATCCATGAAGGGAAGATGCCAATACTCAAATCTGAATCCTCCTAAGCTGTGAGGCTTAATGAATATTCATGCAGTGCTCTGAAGAGTAAATGCCTAAGAATTTTCGAAATAATAATTACACCTGTTGTCTTTTATTCGAAGCTCCTTCCACCCTTTCTCTTTCATTATTTCAATATACAGTCTCTCAGTGCTGCAGAACTGAAGCCATTGCTTGGAATTTTATAATGAGCATTTCAGAGCTGTGCATGCTATCTGCTTGAATATTATCGTAATTTTCACCTCTTGTTCTATTTCTGTGTGTTATTCTTGTTTCAGGCTTGTAGGATGAGCTGATACAGTAAGATACAGTTTCACTGAAGCCTGAGATACAGTTTTTGTGAGTGTCATCATGTCAGAGAGTGACACTGGCCACATATGGTCAGGCTGTGCCCTGGCACATGCAGCCACCAGTTGGTGGGCATGGGTGAGGGTGATTTGTTGGCATAGTTGAGCATTTTTATTCTGAAGCATTTATTCTCTCAGTACAGGAGGTTAAAAAAAATGAAATCTGAATAGTTTTAGTTAATCCATGTTGCAAATAATCTCTGACTTGGCTTGCAATCCAGTCCTCTCCCTCACTACTGGAACTAGGTAATCTATTTGCCTGTAGTTAGTGTAAGACAGGAGTGTAGAGGGTGACCTGTGAATGTCCACCCCGGCCAGACTCCTTGGGTTTGATGTGTATGGTGCAACTGGGTGTCCCTCTGAGCCCACACCATCCCGTCTGGCAGCAGCACAGCATCCTTCTGCTCCATGTTAGGCTAATTAGGTGAGGGGCCCCAGGAGCCAAGAGAGCTGCCAGGATGGCTGTCAGCTCCTGATTTCTTGCCAGCCATCTGAGGAAGTTTGGCATTGTAGATGGAGAAGAGGCTGGAAACTAGAAAATCATGAATGCTTACATGCTTCTGCCATCATCATCATCATTCTTATTTTTATTTATTAACATCTGCACATCTGGTCAAGGCATGCTGTGGCAACTCCTGCCAGTGGGATCTGCTTCCATTCACAGGGCTGTGACAGTCTTGCAATGTCAGGGAAACCTGCACAATTGTGTAGAAATTTAGCTATAAAATTTAAGATTATGAAAGCTGTTAATAGAATCATAACAAATTCTGTATACTTTGAATACTTTAAAAAAAATAATTGTCTAAGGCAAATATCTAATTTACTATATACAGTTTTGGGCTTCTTTTAAGGTTTAAGTATAAGACATTTCTTCAAGAAGTCATTAAGGACTTTTCCACTGCATCCAGGTCACATGATTTAGATCCACATTTTCATTACCAAAGCCAAAGACAAAAATGGACAACACTGTCAAAAAAGGATACAATTAGTCACCTTATCTTGAGAGGGCCACAGCTTGATTTGGATTTTCAATTGTGCCAAGAGTTTGAATATCTCAGCAGCCGCTGACATTGGGAAAACTTTGCCATTAATGGGAATAGTTAGACAATTGCCGTTTGGATCCGAGATTTCATCTCAAACATTCAGTGTTACACATTCAATATGTATATATTTAATCTGTATGGCTAATTTGGTTTTACAGCAAATGACACCAAATATGTGGATTTAGAGAACTGCAGAACATGAAATTTCCCTCATCTTTCACTGGTGTCCCTAGGAGGGAAATGCCAAGTATTCCTGTTTCAGGATGTGTTCCAGCATGCACTGTGGTTGGGACACTATGCCCCGAGGTGTCCTGTCTCTCATTATGATATGTCAGGAAATAGGATACAGAGGAGCCTCTGATTCTTTCTTATTGAGATCCCCCAGTGTTGCCTGATCCTAGGGTAAAAAGGACTTCTAAACAGCCTGAGTTTGTGACTACAGCCCCAAAAGCTTCACGGAGTATTAATTTATGTACAGGTAGATCTATGGTCGTATCGCACTGTAAAGTTACTTTAGCATGACTAGATATTGCTCTTAAAATCTGTATCAGTCTCCTGCTTCAGTCCATCCTGTGGCTGCACAAGCACATGCCAGCCCAGAAAAGAGATAGGAATGAGCCTGGGTTTGGGAAAAGCCCATGTGGCTGCTTCTTTTGGTGGCAGTGCGAAGTTATGCTCCGTGACAGTCTGTGGTTCTCAGCCTGCCCGAGTTTCCCATCTGTAAACCAGAGAGTGCTGCTTTATAACGCAAAAGGATGGCAGGAAAATTAAGTAGGCTCCAGTGCCTTGAGAATGTAAATTGCTTTCTAAAAGTTAGGACTTCATTGCTCTCCTGCTTCTCTCACTTGAAAAATTGCAGGCTTTTTTTAGAATCCATGCCTTCATTGTAATTCATTTCTTGATTTGGCAATTAGTCAGTTTTCGTCACTTTGCCATCTGGAATAAAAAGAAAGTGCAAGCTGATTTTGCCTTTCTTTGCATGTCTCTTAAAAAAGAAACTGGGGGCAAAAAAGTGTGATCATGAGAAAACAGATTAAACAAGCAGAGAAGAGAAAAAATTCTTTACCCTAAGTGCAGCATTTGCATCTTTCCTATAAACAAGCTGTTTAACTTAGATAAAACTTTTTGTTTTTCTTCAAAGAATGCTGTTAGGGTTCATGGACTATGACTGACCCATCTCTCTCTTGTTTTTCTTCTCATGCTCTTTCCTATTCATCAGGATAGCCTTGCCTTTTTGAAGCACCTTTCTACCATTCTCAAATGCCCAAAACAACAGCTTTCTTGAATAGTTTCCATTTTTCTGTTGATCTTTTATGCTTTTTTTTCCAATTGTCTGTTGTTTTCTTGTTGCTAGGAGGTGAAAGACCTTGTTTTTCATTGTTTTATTGCTAATGTGGATATATGTCCTGGGCCCCTGCAAATATGGGGGCAGATCTAGAAAGGACTAGGACATGATGAAGCTTTTTTATCCTTTCTAGTGTTGGGGAGGGGGGGTTGGTGTTATTTTTTTTTTTTATTTTAGCATTTTATTGGCTATAACCATGGTGCTCAAACTATAGCTTTTGAAAAAAAGGGTTGCAAACTTTCATCTTAGAAGTTTCTCATTTTCAAAGTGCTTTGAATAGGAGGTAAAGGTTTGAGGGTTTTTTTAGGAAATGTACATTCCACTAGAATTCCCCTAAAAGCTGCCAAAGTAGATTTGACTGCTCATTTTCGTTTTGCAAATAAATTCTAATGAATTCTGATTGACGAAAAGTACATGTAGGGTAAAATAATTTTTGCTAGGAGGCTATTAAAAATGCTTAATTTGATGATGTTCCTATAAGGAGTTTCCAGTGTGTTTTACATGGGAAAGAAGAGAACAGATTTCTATCTCAGAGTTTTTCCCCTGAAGCCTGTGAAATTAGTCCTTCTCTAAAACCAGTATGTTATCATTTATGTAAGGGGAGTACCTCTGAGACTTTCTCTGGATTAAAGGCCACAGAATTAAGATTTGTATAAGAATGCTAACCTCAAGGTATATACTTGATTCTTCTCACATTTCCACTTCTCTTTGTGCACTGCAAATCAGATGCAAATAGAAAACTATTAGGAATAAATGATCAAGATGATAAAGTAGGATTCCAATTATTTTCTTAATGGCCAAAAACCCCTAGAAATTGGACTAGGAGATGTAATTTATATAAGCAAGACCAGCCCTGAGTTTTCTGTATGTTTGCTTGTGAAAGACCTTTCTATGTTCTTTGAAAGAGACTTACACTTTATTAATTTACTGTTTAAATCTGATGAAAGTGTATGGGGGAAGAATGGAAATTAAGGTAGTACAGATTTGGAGGAAGATTTGGTGCAATTTGTTTCAGGCTCTACAATTGCAAATGAAGGATTTTTGGTCTCTCTCGGTGAAGGACAGCTCCTGTCAGATTAGAGGCCCCATCTGAGTTGCAAAAAGGATTGCATGTGTAGTCTAATAATGATCTGTACTGCTAAGGAGGGCAGATGTAGCATGAGCTTCTGGTTCAAGCAACTACTGTATTAATTTTCAAGTGAGCAGCAGCAGCAGCAGATGGTGAGATGAGGCAAGGATGCAAATGTTTGCTGTCAATAGCTTTTATCTTTGTGCAATAGCTGTGGCTGGTGCTGGGCTGAGCTGGCGAGCCCAGCCACCCCAGCTGGTCCTTCCCAGCCCCGCTGCAGACGGGTGAGCAGGACTCAGCTGTGCGGCTGCAGGCCTGACACGGGTTCTTTGGGCTATGATGCAATGGGATAACTTTTATAGAGAGTCAGCACATTTTTGATAATAACTGAGACCAACAGATGCAGCAGTCTGTGGTTTCCTAGTTAGGTTATGAGTCTGTGAAAAACAAAGCACATAAATCCAGGGGGAAATGCAAACTTGCTGTAAACTGTAATCCTTTTCTTGGTTTTCTTTATTTTTTTTCTTGAGGGATGTGCTGGGTTTTTGCCTTTGAGATCTCAATTGGAGGACATTTGGCTGTGCGTCTTCTTAGTGTGTCTTCTTTGTTACTGAGGGATACAGGAAGAACTGGGAAACACCTTTAGGCAAATACTGTTAAACAAGCCATGCAGTACCTTATCCTGCCATACAAGGCATAAGACCAATGGCACATCTAACCTTTGATGAAGCTCATGTTGATCAGGAGATTCCCTCAGCTGTGGTAGAAGACTGGCAGGGACAAATGGAGATGCAATGATCCTCCCGGTCATAAAATGTGGCTTTGCTGAGGTTGGTCATGGGTGGCTGTGTAATTTGAATATAGGGTTTTGTTCTGGATCCAGTGGTCCATTTTTATCTTCATGGTATCCATCAGCTGACACAAGTGGGCAGTCATGGGCAGAACATGCTGAGGATGTATGTCAAGTGCATCTCCTTTTTTATACTGTGGCCACATAGGAAGTTTTTAGATGCTGTTAACAGTGAGAAGCTGGTGCTGCTTGTGCTGTTCAGTTCAGTGGCAGAACATTTTACAAACAGCAAGTAAGCTCCTTAACCTGAAGAAATGCAGCCACACTCTGGGTGAGTGAGAGCCTCTGGTAATGGTAACATTTTGGACATACATCCTTAGAACTTTGAAATATTCTTGTATGGAATAATAATTTTATTTTTTTTAGACTATCACCTCCCTTTTGGAAAGGGCCTGGTGTGAGGGGGAGGATGGAGGCAGTGCAGCCAGCTGGGCACCTTGCTGGTGGCAGGGTGTGTTCTGGCAGCTGCCCTCCTCAGAGCTGCATCCTTCCGCTGCTGGCAGAAGGAACAGACATCTGAGTGTTTGTCTACTTTGCTCCTTTTGCGTAGGAATGAAGTTACTGCCTTTTAGATGTTAATAACCAAAACATGGATTTTTTTTTTCTTTTTTCTCTGAACTCATCCTGGTGTTGTGGTTAGTGAAACCGATCAGAAGGATTGTTTGTGACTTTTTTTTTTTTAGCATGGGAAAACGTTTGCAAAGTCTGACCTAAAGGTAGATAAAAGCCCCAGCTGCATGACGAGACGTGGTGCAACTGTTAGGCAAAGGGAATGTGAGGATTATTGTTGGAGGGAATGCTGAAAGAAAGAGGGATTTCATGGGAGAGAGTGAGGTTGCTTGTCAGGGAGAAGGGAGGCTGTTCCAAACATATGGGGCAGCATAACCAGATGTAAAAAAAACTTAGATAATGTCCAGAAAACCAAAAATGATGCAAAGGGAGTGCAAAACATGGCGGTAAATTTTCCCTGAGATCTTGTAGGTGTCTGTCTAATACAGTCTGCATTCCAAAAAGGTGCAAGGGTGATTGGATATAGGAGGAAGGGTGACTGGAGTAGCCTGAGAGAAAGTTGTTGACAGCAGTTTATTACTGTTTGTTAAACATACATCTTCTGGTTTAATCAGAAATTCAGACCACATCTGTAATTAAAATTAAATCTCCTTAACATACAAGTATAAGCTGCATATCCAAGGTTGTAGTGAAGTAGTTGAGCATCACTGAAACTATGAGAAGTGTACTAAATTAAGATCCAACGTTTTTAATAAGCTTTATTTCTTTCCTATTTTGTTCTAAGGGGAAATATTTATTTTATATCCTTTGAATATAAATATAGATTAATATTTGCATTTATCAGAACCTGCACTTTTTCAGGCAAAGGATCCTGCTAGACTTTTTTACTCTAAAGAAACATCCCAGCAGGTAAAGAAAATGAGGACCCACAGTTCAGTGACACACAGGTTGGTGGCAGAGCCAATATGCAAAACAAACCCATCAGTGGGAGACAGGGAACAGCTCTTCCCCTAATCTGTACCTTCAAAGCTTTTTCTCCAGCATGTACATACATAACTTCTATCACTTTGATGAACTTCTTTGGTGTATCATTCACTTGGACCCGTCTCTGATCTGTTCTTATAAAATGCAATATTATCTCATTTCTGGCTTCAAATTTGCTGCACACTGGAAACCTGGAGATCTAGATTCACAAATGCAAATGATTGTTTGATTGTACTGCTCATATGGCTGACATGATCAGACTCAGGACTTCTCGAACAATTTTTAGTTTGGTATTTGGCATGTATAATAAAATAGTATTGCTGAATACGAAAATACCAAATTATAATGTGATGGTCCTACCATTGCCATATTTGTATTTCTTTGTCTCCATTTTCTTATTCTGTTTCTGCATTCCATTAACTTTCTTAATTTGCTCTCACAGTACTGCTGGGTATGTAATTATTCATAACTTTGAAAGAAATCCTGCCCTAAAAAGGGATCTGTGTTCAGCTCAGGATTTAAGTGAAGAACTCACAAGGGGCACTGTAGCCCTTTGCTTTCTTTTCACTGCCACAGGTTACCTGCTTTGTGTGTCTCAGCCTTAACTGAGCCCCTTTCCCGCTGAGCTCTGGAGACAGGCACAGGCTTTCACCTCCTACCACAGATTTTCTGTCTTCTTCTTGCATCATGAGGGAACTGCTTTTCTTTTGTGGAATCAGAGCCTGTTTATTAATTCCGTAGTGGCTGCTTATCTTTTGTGGTTTGGAGTAATGGAGGAGGTGAGCTAATGCAAGAGCCAGCAGGCGAGACCTGGGAAGTCTTGTCCTGGCGGGATGATGTTAACTGATACATTTGGAGATGGTCGAATGCAAGAAATTTCAATTTGCTGTTGTATAAGGGTAACATGAATCTAAAATGAAAGCCCAGCCTGAGTGCCCAGAGTGAGCAGAGGAAGGAGGCTGAGACTTCACCAGCCTGCTGGGCATGCAAAGAGAGTGAAATCCATGTTCATTTGCTTTATAGGCTATGATACATTTATTTTAGGAACAAAAGAAATCTCATGTGGAAAGTATACCTTTAGATAAAGCCTTCAGCAACTTTATAAAGTGCACTGTAAAGTTCTGTACTTAGTTATCAGCATTTCTTTTCTTTTTTTGGCTAATATATTATGAGTTCAATATAGATATTTAGGATTTGAATAAAAATACGTGCCTGTGACACTAAATTTTTTTTCTTCTTTCTTGGTTCTTCTTATGTATCTTCTTTCCTTTTTCTTGTTTTTATTTCTACTTTTTTCATTCTTTTGCTTTCTGTCTTTTATTTTTTTTGTTCTTTTTTTCCTCTGAGTCTGTGGACTTCCTTAAAAGTAGACATTCCTCTCCAAAGTCTGTGGCATTGCTTAAACACTAGTCTGGGCTTTAAAAAATAAACACTTTATCCATCTACCTGATGCTAATGGATTACACTCCTTCATTGCTGTCACTCATTGCATGGCTGTAGCTGATTGAGCAGGATTTTTGGCAGCTTGTTTCTTGTCCAAACATTCCTTAATGCTTTCCCACCTCTTGTTTTATCACCCAAATATTGCAACAGCAGCATCTGGAGCTTTGATAGCTTTTGTGGAAAACTGGTTTTGTAAAAGCCTATTCCTTAAAAATTGAAGCAGAGGAATACATGTGGGCTGGGGCTGAGTGATCCCTTGACACTCATTGAGGCTGATCATAAATATGCATGAGAAGGAGGAGTTTTTAGTAGATGTGTTTTGCCTCCCTTGCCCCAAACCGTCTAGAAGGAGAGTTTGTGACAGGTTGGGTAGCTCCAAATCTTAAACAAAAGGTGATTGTTGTCAGTTTTTAGAGAGGTTTAACTATTTTTATGTTAAAACGCTCTAATGGCAATCCTTGTATCTGTTTTCCGTGCTTCGTACTAGTACTTCATCTCTGGAGCTTCATCTACTTTTTAGGATTCATCACTTTTTAATACATTACCACCCTTTCCTCCAATGCCATGTACTCCTAAGATGATCATCTTTACTTTCTGGAGCAGGATTTAGCATACTTACCAGGTAGAATTCATCACACCTTGTGCACTGTGGTTATCAGAGCAGCAAAGAAGGGCCAGTGAAACCAAGAGAAAACTTTCCAAGTGTGAAGTCTTGTTCTCCTCATTGGATGTTCTTGAAGCAGCAGCATGACTTTTCATTTCTTGGTGGAATAGGAATTCAGTACAAGTTTCAAATACATCAACTAGCTTCTGGTAGCATATTGAAAAAGGTACAAATTTTTCCTAGTGATAAATAGGTTATCACTTTGTCCTTCTAGATTTTGTGTATTTCTGTGTGAAATTATTTTCTCGGATAATGATAAAATAGCCATGAAAGGAACTTTTTTGTTAATTACTGGAAACAGAACATTTGCAACTGCATTATAGGAATAAGTGGAAGTGACTCGAAATGATTTTGTGTTTTTCGTTATGAAGATTTTTATCTCCTTGTCCTTTGTCTACATGCATCATAGTGTCCCTAATGCTTATATCTTCATAAAATACAGACATGTTTTCCCCAGCAGTAGTCTGTGTGAGGTTTTGAATAAAATATTCAAATTACAACATCTGAAACTAAGGATGGTGGCACTATTTCAATAGAAATGGGTGTAAATATGCAGTTCACATTCTGTTTTTTATTTAAAACAAAGTTATATGTCTGGTTTCTACATTTTTGCTTGTGTAGCCAAATACCAGTAACTTTTTTAGGGAGGTTGGGAAAGTCTCTATGTTTCAAGAACTTTTATATATATATATAGGGTGAAGATTGGCATCAATATTATCCATAAATCCAATCAAATTTGCATGGGGAAGTTAAATGGGATCCCTCCTCCATGAAACTAGGGCTCAAGATGCTGACATAGTTTTTTGGCTTTCCTGGAGGATGTGCTTTAGGTAAATACACATCTCTCCAGAAACAGAGGAGTAATGATATTAAAGTCTCTGGTCTGTATTAGAAAGTCAGAGTAGGTGATTTCCTGTAATGGATCTCATTGACATGGTCTATTCTGGCCTTCGACATCTGTAAATGACAAACTAAGCAGAGAACAGAAAACCTAAACAGAGAGAACTTTGATTCAGCAATTTTCAGGGAACTGATCAATTGAAGCTCAATTTTATTCTTATTTTTGTGATAGATTTGTATATTAATGTATTTTCATACATGCATTTATAATAGACATGCAAGCATGGAAGTGCATTTACTTTGTGTGTGATTTGTATTGTACTGACAACACAATAATTGATAAATATACTTCCTGTTATCCTTTCTGGATTTGCATTTCTTTTTATTTAAAAGTTCATCAGTGGTCATTAGTCAACTGGAAGACACTTTTAGGTCATTTGTGCTGTGACAGGGTTAAGAAATACTTTAATTGCTGTGAGTGACCAAAAACAATCTGACTGCTTTTCTTATGAGCTCATCCTTGTCTTTTCTTCTGGTTTAAGCAAACTTAAAATCTTGTGTATGATATGTTACTACTCCTATGATTTTTTTCTTATCAACCAAGAGTGAAAACTTTATATTCTTTGAAAAATGTTATAAGTTAGCACTTGTAAATGTAGATTTGGAATAATTGCATCATCATGCATTTTTAGTCCCAGTTGGTTTTAGTTCTGGTTTGGAACAAAATTTGCAGTGTGATGTAATTGCCTTCCTCTGATTATTTTTACCTTGGTGTTGCTGGCTTGCGTATATAATTTTATGTGCTGCCATTTGAAAAACTTTAATACTCTTGAGAGCTGGTCTTGGAAAGCCTTCTGGATGTATCATTGTTTTTTTATTTGTTCATGGCAATTGCAGCAGCCCATTAGGGGCCTATAATTCCTATTGAGCATAGAATGGGCTTCTCATCGTTTAACATGGAATGTGATTTTGCTCCTCAGTCAAACTAAAATCTGCTTACTGTTGTGATTACCATCCCTGGGCTCCACCCTGCCTTTCACCACCTGCCACTTACAACTAATTCCTTTGGCAATGAAAATACAGCCAAGACTGTCAAATAAATTGGCTCCTTTTAGAAAGCCTTGTTCTGATTATTATTCCTATTTTGTGGTGATGTCAGATTTCCAAGGGTAATCTCTCACTGGAAGAGTATGTTTTTCTTTGGGACTTGCATCACCCTCTTTTTTTGAGTCTCCATTTAAGAAGTAATGATTGCTTACTGAAAATATGTATTATGTAGATTTTCTGTTACTTGGTTCAATTACTTTTTTGTGAGCACATCATTACATTTCTAGGAAGGGTAGAAGAAGATTCTTTAATCCAGCAAATCAGCCAAAGATTGACAACAGACAAAGCTTGTTTTGTTCCTGAGAATAAGCAAGTTTAGTTGTTGCCATCTTGGAAATAGGAGTTTTCAGTTCCTTAATTTCAATACTTTAAATGCTCTCCATGGCAGTATTTCTGTTCTTTGCTTAAGCATCAAAAGTACTACAAGAGAAAAGTATGATTTTAAGATATTTGGAAAGAGTATTTCTTGCTGGCTGGGAACAGTGTTGCCCTTCTTTCTTTTTGGATGTTTGACATCATTGCGTATATAAAGTGAGATTCCGAACTTCTTTCTCACTCTGGTATTTACGATGCTACTGACTCCCACAAAAGAAAATACACCTCCAATTTAATCGGGGTAAAAGCATAAGAGAAGCAATGTTGTGCTCATGCCTAGCATTCTTCAACAGCTGCTAATAATTTTATTCTGTTGTCTCACTAAAATTGGACATTAGCTTTTATGACTGCTTGTTTGAAGTCAGTGTCATGTAGCTGCGAGCTTACAAAGGCAGAAGAGCAAGTCTTCTTGCTCTGTGTTCCTTCCTGGTGCATTGCTAGACATTTGAACCGCAGTGCTGGACACCAGGCCAAGTGTACATGCAGTTATGGTGAATGTGTTGCCAAGGCAGTGGGTTTGAGATTTTTTAAGCATTGTCTCACTGGTATCGAGTTCATCTTACCATCCTCTTATCGTTCCTAAACAAAGCTCTTCTCCAAAATCCTCTGCTGGGGCAGTTGAATTGTTTCCAGTACCTTAGGTGGCGTGGTCATTGTAGGTCAATGGGCAGGGGTCACCAGGGATGGCAATGCAGCTTTCCTCCAAAGACACAGAGGAAGAGCACACGTTCATGGTACGAGGCCTCAGGGGAGACTGGGGCTGATGCCAGCTCCCAGGAGTCTCTCCAGCAGCAGTTCCTTATCTCCTCTCCTCTTGCTGCCCTCTCTCCTTGCCTCACAACTTCTTGCTTTGTTTTCATTTCTCATTTTGCAATGCCTCTGTTTATATTAGATTATAAGCTCCTGAGAACAAGGATCTGATAATTTTTAATAACTGAACACAGTTATGCTCACTTTGCATATCAATGGTATCTGATGCTTTCATGCTTTTTCCCTTCCCAGAAGTGAAGGTTCTCAGCAAAGAAGCAACATGACTGTAGCATAGGATATTTTTTGCTGAGAAGGACAACGGGCAGCTCTCTTTCAGCCTACTTACAGTCCCTGGCCTTAAAGAGACCAGAAAACATGGCATTGCAAAGAACTTTTAGTGCAGTAATATATGCAATTACTGACAGTAATTTATATGTATGTAGAACTACTTGAAAAATATTACATTTCTTTTACTGTATACTGATTAAGTTTCACAATGATTGCCTAGATTTTATGGTAATGATAGCTTTTGAAAGGCATGTATTATAACTATTAAAATATTCATATATTCCTTATTTAAAATGAAGTCATAACAACAATATTAATACATCATATCAAAAGCATACTTAAAAGCAAGAGACTGCTATACACGTAATGGAAGATACATCTTATTTCTAAATTTTAAGAAAAAGGTAAAAGCCGATTATTTGGGTATTATTATTTGACTTTAGGTCATAGGGCCTCTTCCTGTATTTCTCTTGGAGTCTTGTGATCACTTGCCACCTTGCAATCTGAACCTTTATCTTTGTGCTTCAGAAAGCTGTATGCTCTAGGTGTATGTATTGTTGTTCCATAATGAAACCAGCTCTGGAAGTGATAGGGTTGTTGTGAAATACTTGGAATTTCTGACAGGCTTCTAGGCAGCTTAGACAGCTACAAGTATGATGGCAAAAAAACCCTACCTGTAGCCAGGGGATATTTTTCATGAGCTACATCATGGCATAATATAGACAGTTTTCCTTTCATTTTGAATACCCTCTTTGTGCCTATATATTGTGAAAATCTTTGAGGAACATATTTCCTGAAATTGTGGACAGCTTATGTAACAGCAGTGCTACTGCTCAGTTGAATAGAAGAACATATTCACCAAGAAAAACTTGGGCAGGATGAAATTACATATGCAAATTAATGGTGTTGTTGAGAAAATTAAGGATGAAGTGTCTGGAGCACAAATGTTATGAGGAGCATCTAAGCTAAGAAGCATGAGGAGCAGGCTAAGCATCTTAGCTGGAGAAAACAACACTGAGGGTGGACCTTGTCTCTGTCTACAACTACCTGCAAGGAGATTCTAGTGAGGTGGGTGTCAGTCTTTTCGCCCAGGTAACAAGCGACAGAATGAGGTGAAATGGCCTCAAGTTATGCCAGAGGTTATTTAGATTTGACATTAGGAAAAAAATTTTTCCCTGAAAGGGTGGTCAAGCATTGAAACAGCTGCCCACAGACGTGGTGGAGTTACTGTCCCTGGAAAAAAACATGGATGTGGTGCTTAGGGACAGGGTTTACTGGTGGACTTGACAGTGCTGGGTTCAATGGACTCAATGATCTTAAGGGTCTTTTACAGCCTAAGTGACTTTATGAAAATATTTGCCCAGGTATATTTCTTCAGAGATTTCTTTGTTAACTTGTTTTCATGCCCTGGTATTGCTGACTGGCATATCTTCTGTGCCTGCTCAAAGTATGTTGGGTTTCACAGAGCAGTCAGTGCACTTGGAGGTGCAGTCTGCAAATACATGAGAAAATCTGTATTCATTGGAGACAAAAGGAGGCCAACGGCCCCTTCCAGGTTCATAGCTGACATCTGCAGGCTTCCCTGCAGTGTGCCGTTGTCAAGTGGAGGATAAAGCAAATGCATCTTGGACAAGGGTTGTTTAAACATCAAGACGGTTTTCAGAAATAGAAAAAGATTTCAGGTTCTCTTGGGTGTAAACAAGTGTATCAGAAAGGTTTTAAGAGGAAGGAAGAGATAGTATGGGACTATGCAGCAAAAAATATACCTTTTAGAGGTCTGAAGAAGCTTAGCAGCAATTGACCTTAGACCCTGAAAAGACTGAAAACCAGACATGATTAAGTAGAGAAAAATTTAAGTGGATGCATTTCAGAATGGGGATATGAGTGGGATTAATCCTAGGGATGGTCCTTAAATGAAGTAGATGCTCCTCATCTTTTAATGAGAATAATGTCATAGGATACAGAAAGTATGGAAATGTGAACTATTCTATCAAGATGAAACCAAAACTATAAAGAGTGCATCCACTTACGGGAACAGACTAGAGAATCTCAGAATTGTTAGAGAACAGAGACATGAAAATGTGGTTCAATACCAGGGATTTCTCAAACCTGCTAAAGACATCTTATATGATTAGGCTGTAACAAAGGTGTTTGTATAGTCTGAGCTACTGCAGTTATGAGGACGCTGGAATATTAGATCTTTAGGGATAATCTGAAAGTAAAAAAGTAGAAATATGCTTATAAAGTTGGTTGATAAAAAATTAAGAAGCATTGGGAATAGAGAGAAAGAATGTTATTTTTTCTAGAGCGAATTAGAAAGCCTTGAGATCTGAAATAACAGAAATAGGATGAAATATGATGTGTATCGCTGGGAATGTGAGGAGTGATAAGAAAATATGCAAAAGATTGGGAGCTTGTCTTTGGAGATTATAAGAAAGAAATTGTAAATAAAGGAATACCTGCTCTTTTTTACCACAGCAAACAGAATAAATAAGGGCAAGAGAAAGATTCATGAAAATGTCAATGGTGTCTAGAAGCTTTACCAAACCTTAAATTTGTCCTGCAGTTAGAAATTTTGCAGTTTGTCAGTGGTGGGGGAACAAGAGTGGCACTGCTGGAAAAGCCCATGGCCACCACTCCTGCAATTTAACTTGTCTAGTGTTGGCTTCATCCTGTGGTATCTGAAAAGATGTGCCCATCAGTTTTATATAACTGCTATAAATGTCCGTAGTGCTCCCTGATGGATTATTCTGTTGATTCTACTAATGCTTAATAATGTTAAAGTCTGTTTCCAGATGGGAGGACCACACATTTTTAAGAAAAGCTAGAAAATAAGTATGAATTTACATAAATGAGAATTAACTCTTATCTTTTTTTTCTAATGGGACTTTTTTTGAAAAAGTAATTCTATATTTTTTGTGTTTCAGCCATGGAAGAGTTAATAGTGGAGCTGCGCCTGTTTCTTGAACTTCTGGACCATGAATATCTAACTTCCACTGTCAGGGAGAAGAAGGCAGTAATAACTAACATTCTCCTGAGGATACAGTCATCAAAAGGTCAGTGCTGGGGTGTGTTTTCTCGCTTGCAGAGTGCACAGAATAAGTCTGTGCTCAGTGAAATATCTTGAATAGCTAAAGACAAGCCCTAAATTGAAGCAAGACAGAAAGACAGGGTGAAACCAAAGTATAACTTTCCTGAATGCTTTCCCTCATGTTCATCAGTAAAATATAGCAAAAGGCACACTTAGAAGTATCTTGGGTGCACATGGGTAAATCCAGCCACAAAATTACATACTAGATAGAATGTTTTCACTTCTGTTGGTAGAGTGGTTACTTCATTTTATTTGTGACAGTAATGCTATTTGTGAGTTTTGATAGAAAAGTTACACTGTGACAGGGAGTGCTGGCCACAGCACCTTTTCATTTGTGTCCAATGGCCCAAATCCATCAAAAGGCTTGATACTGAGGTGGAGTCTGGTGCATGGCTGATACAGGAGTGCCAAGCCAGACACAGGAAATAGCTCTCAGCATGTTTGGTTTGCATTTTGCAATTAAACTCACTTTCTTCATTTCTTCCTATCTGGAACCACTTTGATTGCACAATCGCTTTTGTCTCTATCAAGATTATGGAGCTGAGTGCAATATAAGGGATTGACTGTGTATAGGAACCTTTCCACAGGGCCTGTATGAAGAACAGTCCTCACTATTTTTTCTCTAACAGTATTCTTATATTTTTTTACAGCACCTTTCTATGTGAAGTGACATCTGGGCTATAAGACCTCTGTTTCTACTACATTTGACTGAAATACTGTTAGTGTAAACCCTCCATTTAGATTTTTGAAAAATACTAGAGTTTGTTGAAGCAAAACACCACATTGTGAGCAGCGGTATTTCTCATGATTTGTTTCTATACAGTCTTGTTTGATGCAGTGTTTCCCCCTTTCAGTAAAGAAATGCTTTCTGCTACAGGATTCAAGTCCAGGGCGATCAACTTGAAAGTAATGATTGCCCTCCTTTCTGTTTTGACATTCTTAAAGACCCATTGGTGTTTTTACTTTACGACTGAGAGAAGGAGGCAGATAGCAATTTGACTGGATGTGCAGTTCAGAATGATTTCCTGACATCATGCCTAGGAAGTAATGCAGGAGACAAGTCAGCTCAGGCCAAACCCATGCCAAAGATCTGCTCCATACAGACAGTTCAAAATCAAAATCATCACATTCCACCTTGA
Organism: Sakesphorus luctuosus; assembly: GCA_013396695.1. Lineage (NCBI taxonomy): Eukaryota > Metazoa > Chordata > Aves > Passeriformes > Thamnophilidae > Sakesphorus > Sakesphorus luctuosus. The sequence continues at coordinate 406,817 of VWZD01005774.1, forward strand.
GGGTGAGAGGTTTACACTGCAGGAACACCAATTTCTCTGAACCAGGGCACCTCCCTAGGTGTGTTCAGTTTATGTCTCTAGATGTGACGATGCATAAAAAGATCCGAGGACCATAGCTTTCCACTATTCAGCACCTGCCATTTAGGTTTTAAAGCCTATTGCAGGATCTTTAACAAGGTCCATTACGTCCCACTACACAATCCATCTATTTACAAGATCCATATGACATCCATGTACTAAGATGTAGGGCTTCTCTCAGTGCAATTGTTACTGGAACATTTTACCCACTTCTAGTGCCTACATTCAAGGAGATAAAATTTATAGACATTTCAAAGAAAAGCTGTAAAAGTGATTAAAGGATCCAGAAATACGCCTTCAAATTATCCAAAATGATGTGTCATAATCAATCTTTATGTAGAAAAGGAGTGACTGAAAACAAGCTCTTAGACTTACACAATGATAAGTGCAATGGCTGAATGTTTGTTTCAAAGTGGAAATAAAGCACATGTTTTGAGCATTGAAGCTATGAACTAATGGAAAAACTTAGCAAGTTCTGCATGCCATTGCTGGCATCTTATCAAGATGGAATATTTTGCTGAAGGAGATACTCTAGTTCAAACTAGAGTTAAGGAAATCCCTTAAGTTCAGTTAAGCAAGAGATCATAGGACTATGCTTTATATGTCTATAAACTTTAGTTTATGGAATTTCAGTTTAACTAGAATTTAGGACAGTATGGCCTCTAAAAAAGCATCCGATTTCTCTCCCCAGGCTACTCGTGTATTGCTTCTTCCTTTCTGTTCTAACTTTCTGCTAGCACAAACATTATTTTCCTTTTTTTTCTTTTTCTTTTTCCTGCTTTAGTCCTAACCAGTGTCACTTCTCTGGTCTGGTTCAACCTAAGGCCACACACATGCTTATGCTGGCTCAAAGGAGAGGTTGGTGCAGGGACAGGAACGAGGCAGGGAAGGAGGAATTGCCTCCCTGGGACCTCAGCCATCACATCCTGGCTTCAAGAGTGTGTGAAACTACCCAGGGAGTCATGTACTTTACTGGAGCTGACCTGGCTGCTTTTTTTATCAGTTATAACATTCAGTACTCCCATCCCTTTGAAACTATTCATCTCTTCATTAAAATTAAAAGCCATAAAAAATGCATAAACCCACAGTACTCTGTAACTAAGATGAACTATCATTTGGAGTCTGTTTTTCAAAATATTGTTTTACTCCACCCACACAACTCCACGAGAGCTCTTGGGTTGCTGGCACAGTTTAAGAGGCCTGAGGACTCTTTAGTTGCTTTTGCACAATTCAGCTGGGTGAATCCAACAGGATTTTTCAATTGCTGCATAAAACCATGTAAGATCAATGGAGAATGGTAATGAAGGATCTGGGGAATGGGAAACTGGGAACTGTCTGGCTTCTTTAGAAAATTTGGAAGTGAACAATAATTATGTTTTTCTTTGTAAAGGTGTGGAAATTATTGTAATTGGCTGGTTGGGTTTTAGTAAAACACCTCAGACTAAGGTCTTGGGGTCTTCTTACTTGGGGAATTCTTTAGAAATCTTTTGCCTTGTTTTTTTCCATCTCCCCCAAATGCACACTGTTTTCTTCATGTAATATCTATCAAGCAGAGAGAAGTAGGCCAGGCAGATCTATTCTTCAGGTCATAGCTGCCTAGCCTCAACCTGCCCTGTATCCAAAGCAGTGGTTACTCTGAATGGCTGGCAAAACTATAAAATTAATTTTTCTTTCTGATTCTTGGCATGCCAAATGGATTGCAGGTCTGAAGGAAACACTTGGCATTTCCTTCTAAAACTCAGACTTTCTTCTAAAAACAAGAGACACAAAGAGTTTATTTTGGAGTAAGAACTGTTGCTGGATATAGTCATTTAATATGACTGTCAACACTGCCTGTTTTTGTTAAAGAGACTTGATGCTCTAAACCTATAATGCTCCTTTTGCTGTGTAAGTTGGTAGAAGAAATTAAATGTTAGACCAAGTTCTTGCTTAAACATTCATAGATTAAAACTGGGGGGAAGTTATTTTACAGAGTCAATAGTATTCACTTGGAGTAGTTTGGATTTTTTTTTTGTAAAAATCCCTTCATGTGTGTCTTCTGGTTGTTTGGAAGACATGGGAGACTTGGGTGTGGATGCCAGTTGTAATACAGATTCATCCTGCATAAAGAGAAACAAGTGAAAGTTATACTGGAAAAAAAAAAAAAGAATGTTTCCCAAGACTAATCCCTGTCTTGATTTGTAGGAAAACAGCAGAATCTGTAGTCGTTAGAGCCAGTTTAATTTATCAGTGTTGGTTTTCAATCCATGACTTCACAGCCAGTGGGATTGGGGTATTATGACAAGAAACATTTCATCATTGATTACATTTTTGAGAATTACATGATCTTGACCGAAAGACATCCATTTGACTTATGTAAATATGTTTTTTAAAACTGCAGCAAAACAGTAGGAACTAAGTTCAATCTAGGGTTAAGCAGGGTACAATCCATGGACTGAATTTTTGCCAGAACATTGAGCAGATGCACCCTAATCTCCTTTTGATATTCAGAAAAGTAAACAATATCATGTTCCTATGAATTAATTCAACTGTGATTTAAGTTACTGCATCAAAACCCCAGAAGGAGTGGGTCACTGCTTTTTTCCCCCTGCGAGGGAGATGCCACAGGGATACAAAGGATCCTCAAAGCAGCTTTTACATTCAGCTCCTTTACCCTGTGCAAATTCACCTGGAAAACTATGAGATTATTTAAAAAAAAAATAAGTAAGAAGGATAAGGTGGGAAAATATGCTCAGTGTGCAGTGCTGTTTATGGTGAATTGGTTGGGGCAGTGTCGCCCCAGACCTGCTCCAGGCTGGGATGTCACAGCATCCTCCCTCTCCTAGGACTTGGACAAACTCCCACCATGGTCCCAAGATCAGAGATGGTAGTGGCAGCAGCGAGCCCAGGGAACATGAGCACTGTGGGCTTGGCCAAATAGCTATCACCATCACTTCCAGGAAGGCAGGCAAGAAGGCAGGGGCCCTTCCATCCTTTTCCCCACTCTTTTGACATGAATGTTGGTTTGGGGCTTGTTCCTACCTAATGAGCTTGCCCATCCAAAATGTTCCATGGGAATGACTGTTGTTTGTCTCTGCTGATGAAAGGCAGCCAATCCCATACTGCCCATAGGCTGACTATGTTTTATTCACTGCATGATGCCATTGGGACGCTTTTGAGTGGGATATCTTCCCCCAGTAAATGGTTTTATCTGTATAGTAGATGCCTGGGAATGGATTTGAATCTTGTTCAAGTCTTTCAGTTTAAGATGGATGTGCAGTTCAGAATGATTTCCTGTAATTTTTTTCTGTGTCTGGTATTTGTTGATCCAAACAGCATATATGTCATTATCATATAGAGTAAGTATGTGTTTGTTCTGCTTGATTAAATTCCTGAATTCCCAGCATTCTTGCAGTCCTGCCTCAGTAACCATGCTTGAGAGGTAGCCTGTGATCAGAACTGCATGCCAGATTTCAGTGTGTGACAGTCAGACATGGAGTCCACATGTGGAAAAAATGTCCCATTTGCATCCACCAAGGTGTTAAGTGACGTTTGTTGCTCTTCCACAGGTTTAGAAATAAAAGAACATGTACAGAAACAAGAAGTTGCCAATAGTTTGCCAGCGCCTCCTCAAATGCCTCTGCCAGAAATACCTCAGCAGTGGCTGGTGAGTATTATTTTTAATTATATAAATATATAAAGAGAGAATGTATTTGTGGCAAGTATTAACGTAAGTGGTTGCAAGGGGAAGGACCTTGCACATCCAGGGCAATAATTGTTCTTCTCATCTCTGCTTTGATTGAGGGAATTCAGTTCATCTTGCAGAAGAGAAGGCAAAACAATTCCACGTGGTGAAATAAGCTTTGGAATAGGTCACCTGCAAAGACTGTGGAATCACAGTCATCGGAGATTTTCAAAATTCAAGTGACAAAAGCCTAAGCAACATAACCTTAACTTCAAAGGTTGACCCGTCTTATATTGTAGGTCGGCCTGGCCGAGCCTGCAGGTCCCAGACAGTTTCTTAGAGTTTTAGTGATAACATTTCCTGGAGCAAGCCTCATAAGCAGACTCCTTCTTCACAGCTAAAAAATGAAGGTGCAGAATTTTAAATCAAAGGAAGAATACTTGCCTTTTTTTTTTAATGAAGTCTTAAGTGCCTGCCCCCTTTCTGGACAGGAAATTCCCCACAGAACAAGTAGATGCACATGCTCTTACAGATGTTTATAGCAAAGATACTGATTGAGATCTGTAATTCAATCTTCCAGTTCAGAGCAGCTGTCTTATTATGGAATAAACTGAAAACAAGTTTTAGTGCTTCTGTCTTAATGACTTTGCAGTAGGTGTGATGAAGAAAACATTTTCTGCATTATTTTTTTTTTTAGAGAAGCATAAGCAAATCATGGTTTAGGCTGTTAAATGGTGAACATGGTCTTAGCCGTAATATTGATAAAGTATCCATCTCTATTCTTGTGTGGAAAATTCTGCGCGTGGCCATGAGGACAATCTATGGAGATCCAGGTTCATTGGCTAAAGCAGGAAGCACAGACACAGCTTACAGGGCCAGAACAACTGGATGGCTGATGTTCTGGCTCATTTTAATGTGTTATTTTATCATCATCACATTTATGCCCGCTTCTGAGAGATATGTAAGTCGGTAGGATCTTACAAACACAAGAGCTAATTTATCAGGTAGAACTCCTGACCAGTCTTTTGTAAAATGCTGTGTTACTGCAGAACAAAATGAAAAAGTACAAAAAACATGTATTGTGGGAAATGCCTTAATCTTAGTTTCTCCCTGAGCATTGCCAGCTTTTGGTTTGTGACCTGAACAAGTTTGGTTTTTGGTTTTTTTCCTCAATTTTAATTCTACATAATGTAACTAGATATGCTGAAATCAATATAGAAAGGGAATGTTTATGCTAGAAACATTGATATCCAGAGTTGATATATATACTGTAGCAAAATTCAACTAAAAGGGATGCTGTAAGATAATTATGCATGTATTTAATGGATGCAAAAGTGGTCTTATGAATATGCAGTGAAACGTGTAGAATCCATTTCATGGTTAACAGTGTCAGAAACTGATTATTTTTTCCTTAATTCAAGATACGTATTGCATAAATTACAACAGAAAGCGTTTAGGCAGGAAAATCATTCAAAATGCATGTGCCTTTTAAATGTAGACTTCAGGTACTATCTTCATAAACTGAAGCCAGTTGAGAGCCTTGTTCTCTCATATTTATGTAGATTCGATTTGGCTCTGAAGATTCAAGTTGTTTTTCTAAATACGACTGATCTACTGTTCCTTTCTCATATACTAATGTGTAAATTCCCTTAAAGTTGGTACAGCTGCAACAAGTGAAATGGTGTGAAGTATGAATTGGGTCCAGAAGGTCAACACTGGTTTTTGCAGTAGTTCAGTTTGGATTTTTGAGTAACAAAAATATTTCTGTGCGATACTGTGGGAGTTGACACAGTTAGAGCTGGCTGGACTGCACTGTGGTCTCCCCATCTTGAGCCTGGCAGACTAGAGTTTCAACATGTCCCTTCCTTCTGAACTGCCCGTAACACTGTGGGTGCTTTCACCTCAGTGAATTCATCAAGCTCAGCTGTTCTTTCCATAGTGTCAGAAGCTGATTTTTGCCAGGTTTTCTGCAATTCTGTTGCTGTCAGGCAGTGGTGTGTTTCACCTCCCTTTCCAGAGTCAGGAGATGTCCCAAGCCTCTCATTGTCTTAAAATATCCAAATACAGGTTATGAGTGATGCTGTTTTAAGGTGGTAGCACATTGTAATTTGTGAAAAAGATGACAGACTGCTGCTGTCTGGCAACAGACCAGGTGGAGTCAGAAGGGAAAGACAAAAACATCAGCTTTTTGTCCTTTGAACGCTATAGCAAGCTCAAACCCCAGTCTGTCTCTTTGAATTCTTCTCCTGAAGTCACATAGATATAATTAGATTGATCATTAGCTGTTTTTTTGAAACTCTTCTCTATTAGATACTTCTTTGCTAACCCCCATTATAATTATTATGGGCTATGATCAGAGCCTGGCATATTTTCTTTCTTTTTATATACAGAGCATAAGTGACAGTTGCCAAGATCTATTTTTCCTTTCCATTACTGCTCCTGCATGGTGATTTTCAACCCACCCTGAATCAATGGAGTCCTAAAAATTTGTAGCTGATGCCAGTCTCCATAAAACCTGTACATAATTGTGTTGCTTAGTGACACAAATACTGAGCCACCTTTCCTAGCCACTTTTCATAGACCTTGCTTTCATAGTTGAGTGTTAAGAAATTCCCTGGGCCCACCAGAGGCTGGGATATCCTGCTCCAGGTGCCCTTCTTCACATGGCAGGTTGAAAGTCATGCTGTATGGCAAATCTTTTTGCCAGCCATTCAGGATAGAAGGTTTTTGTTGCTAGCAAAATAACATTTAGTGATGGTCTCAGCCTCCAATGAAAACACAATGTACTGCTGGAGCATAGGAATTTACTGAAAGTGGGAATCAGTAACTTCAAATAAACTGTACAGTGTTTAAAATCTATGTTTTTAGCCCATCAGTTATTAAGCGTCATGAAAATGAAAGTTTCATTTACACCACTGTTTCCCTTTATGTCACTCAAGGGTTTCTGCATTCAAAAATGTTTAGTCTGAATTGGTGTTTAAGCTTCTGCTTGTGTAAAGATGTGTGGGTGGGAAGGAATTCAATACTCCTTAAAGTAGTGCCAAGAGTCAGAATTATATGTGGGCAGATGCTGTGCAAGTTTTCCTTTCTAAATCTGTAAATAGAATTGCATATTTTCTCAGGCTAAATCTTGTTTTGTTATTCATCAATCCATGAACAAAGAGTATAAAATTAATTTCATTTAGAGACATGCTGTTAGTGGTTTAAATGAAGTTTCCAGTTACTAAAACATATTAAAGCCTGGAGAGTTTTCCTGGACTCAGTGGCCTTTGGACCAGGTCTTAAAATTAAGGAACAAAGTTGGACCTTAGACATACTTGAATGAAGGAAATCACTAAGTTCTCAGTCTCTCATTATTTCTCTTTTGTATACATTTCCTTGGCTACATCTGGTCTAGCAGACTTTCTGTTAGGAAGAGAAAGCACAAATACTCTCTTGCTTTAGTCTGCACATGCAGCTCTTTTAGGTGGCCAGCAAAATAAATACTGTAGCTAAAAGCTGTGAAGCGGAAGGGCAATGCCAAGTTCTGCTGCAGAGCAGACACCACTTGCCTGGGTGTGTTCCTGTGTGCTTGCTAGCACAGGTACAGTGTCAGGGCTCGGGAGCTTTCTTTGGGTCAGCAGCAGAGGAGGGGTCACTGTGTGCGAAACAAAGTCCTGTTGCTTCTCCTCTCTGAATCTGCTTAGTGGGAGAGCTTGTGTCTTTAGCCTGCTTTGTCCATCTCGATGCCAGCAGCTTCTTTTGTGGTGTTCCCGTGCTCTTGACAGGCAAGAAGCAGTGCTAGATGATGGGTTTGGAGGAATAACTGAGCCAAGGCTCAGTGCGTAGTTCAAAGTGCTGCTAGGGGTTTAACACCTGGGATCCCATCATTGCATGATCACCAGGTTGCCTTGAAGTACATTTTCCACTGAGGCAGTAGGATAATATCCGGTGTGTCCTGCTGCTCAGATGTGCCTGAGGATTAGTCGCATAAATTATCCACAGCATGACAGTGACAGAATACTTCTAGCCTCCAAGCATTTGGCTGTCATATTACGTCTGACAGTTGGTGATTTCATTGCGCTGTGCAGTCCAACAAAATCAAACACAAACAGCACACTTAGCTATTTTGCATGATTTTCACAGTAAAATTGAGTATATATTTTGTTTTTCTTGGAATATTGACAATTTAATAATTATTTAACTACAACAAGTGTTCAGCAAAATGCCAGAACCCTGCAGATATGAATCAAAAGGATGGGTCATCTTCCTCCAACCCATTCTTGCACAGTACACACTCACTCTGCAGGAGTGCTTCATATAAATGGATTTCCTATTGAGTAGAAGTGATTTGACAGCCTCCCTTTATCTGGCTGCCTGTCAGGTATACTCTTAGATATTTATTAGAAAATGCTGAAAGGAGACAGTGTCCTTGGAGAAATAAAAAATCACCTGGAAATCAAAAGGGTTTTTAAGGTGAGAGATCACCAATTACATTAATCATTCTTTGCACAGCAACCAAAAAAATGCCAGTCTTAAAGTTTTTTCAAAGTGTGCAGTGAGACGAGTACTGTAACAAAAGCAAGGGGTCCATGTGCCAGGTAGGTACTCAGGAGCCTTTATTTTCTTCTAATACTGAAAAGCAGCTGTTATTCTCTTTTCTTCTTTAAAGATAATCTTAGGACAGTATCAGTCTTCAAGTTCTTTCCTTAAAGAAAAACCACAAAAATAAATTTAACAAAGATGTGTTTGTTTCATTCAGAGCTGGCTATAACTTCAATTTAAACATGTCTCAACAAGTTCTTCCATAATGAAGGAAGAGGTAAAGAAGTCTTTTTGATTATTGAGTGCAGTCATTCCTACTGCAGGCAATGATAAAATATTAACCCTTTCAGAAACTTAGCAAAATCTATTTACTAGCATTTAGGTTTCTTTAACCCAGTGTTTCAACGTGAAACGCTGTTCCACCATCCCAGTGTGTTCACTGCCAGTCTTGGTCCTTGCATTTAAGTAGTTTTTTTCCCTCAGTATGGTACCTGTGCTTCAGATATCCTTTGTAATCACAACTGTATTCCTGTCAGGTTTCATTTCACCTCATTGTGTATAAGAAAGGCTCTGTCGATTTCATTTTGAGCTGTGTTTTTAATTCTAGCGAGTGATAGCAGTGCACCTGCTGTAAGGATCGTGTACTTCAGTCACAAGTAACCAGAATGTAGACTCTGGACATAGAGTCAGATTCAAAAAGACCTGTAAGGTCATTAAGTCCAACTGTTTACCTAAAGCTACCACTATACCATGTCTCTTTAAATACCTCCAGGGATGTGACTTCACCACTTCCCTGCACATCCTGTTTCAGTGATTGACAACCCTTCTGGTGAAGAAAATTTCTCCTAATATCTAATCTGTGACTTAAGACTATTTTTGATCGAAGCCAGGATGCCACTAGCCTTCTTGGTCACTTGGGCACACTGTGATTGTGGTATAATTGCAGCCGTCATATGTGATTACATAAGGAAAAAGAAATATATATTACCTTTTTTGTGTTAGCCATGTCTTGCAATAAACTCTAATTGCCATTCCCATTTTCCGTGGGTGAGGTTGGTACGTTATTGTTAATGATTTATTTCACATTTGCAAATGGTATTACAGACAAGTTTTAGTTAAAGCAATTTCCTTCCCAGTAATTTATAGTATACCTGTATAGTAATACACATCACTATACTTCAAAACTTTCCTCATGTCTAAGATGCAGGAATGAGTTGTTCTCAGCTGCCTTTAATTGGAATTTACATTTAAACTGGATGAGTTAGGGTAGGATTGAACTCCTTTACCAAGTTCTTTGTATGATCATTGTGAAGCTGTATACCCTTTTTTTTTTAACTAGATAATGATGATCTTTAACCTTCATATAATAAAACTATGAAATTACTAATTCCACAGATTTTATAGGATATTGTCTCACCATTTTTCTTATGCTCACTCTTCTGGCCTCAGGTTTTTCATTTCTTGTTTCTATGCTATACCTGTCAACAGAACACCCTCCCTGTGTTGGTAGTTGGAGACCAGACTATTTGCTTTCCCAACCACGCTCATTAATGTTCTGTGCGCAAGCACATGGGAAAGGAGTTACATCAGTAAGTACTAAGTCTCCTCTTATTTTTATTTGATGCAGTCCTCAGGCCCTTAGACAATATTGTTCCTATGGAAAATGTGTTGCCTGCACTTTTCTCACAGTGAGGGCCCTGTCTTGCCCTCACTGTCATGTCATGGATGAGCTTGTTGACTCCTGGAAGAAGGTAATTTTGTTTTTACAGGGGAACACAGACACTTCTTTGAGCACAGTTACAATAAACGTCTCTGACTGAGAGCCCCATGCTACTTAAAATTCAGATTCATCTTTCTCATGTAATATGTATGAAAGTGTTTCCTAGCATTAATTAAAGCTCGTTTCTTTTCTTGGTACACACAGACCCTTTGCTTGACATGAGTCAGCTCTATAGTTTGGTCTTAGTGATGCTTCCAACTGGCTGTGTAATAATCTTTTATTATAATTCTGAATGATATAGAAATACCTTGCTTTTGTTTCTGGCTCATTCACTTTTAATTTTTTTGTTAGATCTTCTGTTCCTGCTGTGGAGTCTGGAGTTTATTTCCACTCCAGTCTTCCACAGAGTTTGGGTGTAACTCCTTCCAGCTACCTGTCCTTTCAGTGGTGCTTTTGGTTTTATTTATTATCTCAAATTTGGTTTTATTTATTATCTCAAATGTAATTACATACAATAGCAAGAACTGAGACAATTTATGTCTGGGTACAGACTGACAGTGCCATTAGAAAGATGCCATAACCAGCTGGCTTCTCTGCTCACTTGATATACTATGTTGTTTTCTTACTGTTTACCTTTGGTTCTCTTCATTGCCATTTTTACCTTCCTTTTTCTTAGGTAAATGGGGTTATTTGGACATCTGGTTAGACATGTTGTATTTTGTGAAATGGTAGCTCAGTTCCTGGTGAGGTTCCTGTGTAAATGCTCTTCAGACAATCTTTAGATCAAACTGTGGAGCCACAGGACTCCCTGAATCTTTATTTAATGGGAGCAAGTTTGTTCAGATCCTTTTCCCATAATCAGGCTGTGCTTTCCTAGGCTATGATCTGTTTGTAGTCACTACACTCTACATACTAAGCACTTTTCAAGTAATACCTTTAATTAGGCATTCATCCCCAGGTCGGCAGACATGCTCTTAGGCTGTGTCAGATGTACCTCCACTCCCTGGAGAACAGCATGCCAAGTGTATACCTTCTGTTCTTAGCTTTAAACCTGCTAAAGTCACTGTTCAGGATCACACCCTAAGGAAAAGCTTCACTTATGCTTATACTCATCCTCTACCTGCTAATCACTTGCAGTAGTGGTTCCCCCTTGCCCTCATCTCTTCAGCAATGCAGTGGGAGCTAGTGAGTGACCGGTTCAGTTCTTCACAGAGTTGCTGGGGGTTGCTGGACCTCCCATCATGTCTGACTTTGGTTATTGATTTCTCAGGGAGCTCCTTCTGTTTTTTCTCCTGATAGCATTGGTGTTGTAGAGATTTGTGCTGTAGTTGCATGTACACTCCAAGGTAGTCAGGTGGTACTACACCAAGAGCCCATCATACAGCCCTGTTACCCACCTGCTGGTGGGACAGACGGGGTTACTCTGTTCCAAAAAGCTGAGTATGTGGGGGGTTGTACAGAGGTCAGGTCTAAGCTTCCTCCAGAGCCAATGGCATGTGCACGTGTCAAAGCTTCTTCTTGACAGCCCACATTGCCTGCTGGCTCCTGAACAGCTTTATTATACATGACCACTTTTCCAGTCTCATGTTGCTGCCTTCAGCACTAAGGGGTTACGTAGCAGCTGGCTCCGCAGTCTGGCTGGATCCAAACTGGTGGTTGATCTAATAACACACATGTGAGCATGGCACTTTTGTTGCTGGCAGTCTTTGCCTGTAGCACGGGTGTACTGGCAGGCTCAGCTAAACTCAGCTCTGGAAATCTCCACATCCTAAATCATGTCATAAAGGGAAATGTGTCTGTTTTCTACAGAGTGCAAATCTTCATTGCGGTATAAAGTGATTTTGTATCCTTAGACCTGTAGACATTGACATTTATTTTTTCTGGTTTTTTAGCCTGGTTTCCATATTGTCAGCAATATCAGCTAGACTATCCCTAAAATAAAAGTTACTGTCTCTCTTGCTCAGTACCCTTGGACACAAGAGGGAAATACAGTAGTTTGTCTCTTAGAATAAAGAATGAAAGAGTTTATTTGTGGTCTATGGAATACAGATGGGCAGGTGGAGGTGAAGATCATACTATGCCATTCAATTAATGTGTCCACATAAGTCTGTTTCAGAGTCCAGTAAGATAATGACTTTTACTACCCAGTTAAATATTGCTTATTATTTGGAGATATATTATTTCTTTTTCTCAATAATCCATCCCGTAAACTGGAGCTGGGCATCCCATGCACAATGCAGTCTGTAATGTCGTGAGAGGTCTCAACTCTGTAATGTCATAATCACCCCATCTGCTTAGTTTCAGTTAAAGCATCTCTCGTTTGGTTTCAAACCCAGCACTGGACAAACATTTTCATCAGTGTTTTTTCAGTATTACTGTTATTATTCTAGGCAACAATACATCACTAATCTTTGTCCTTTTTCCTCCAAGGAGATAAAAGTAATTGTAGTTTTATTTTCTAACTCAGTTCTTATTCTTGTGATTTGACTTGAGAGGCAGCTTTCTCTAGTTTTCTTTCCTGTTGCCTGTCATAAAAAAAACCCCAAAAAAGTAAAAATGTATGCTAATGCTTTCTTTGCAGGTTGCCAGGTCTTTCCTCCTGATACCACTCAAGCTACACATATTATGGTGTTTTCTGAGATTTAATCTTTTTATAGAATATGTAAATAGTTTTGTGGGTTTTATGGCCTTTTTATTTTTTCAAGTAAACTATGGAAAGTTAGTGAGTAAAGACTTACTTCAGTTCATAATTCATAACTTCATCAAAATTCTTCCACTAAAAATTGCCAAGTTGAAAGAACAAAACAATAAAACTAGCAATAGTAAAAAAATTAAAGCACTATAAATATTAGTAACTAATACCAGAATGCACACATATATTTTTTTCATAACTTGGCGCTCAAACTCTTCTATGTTCCATAGCTTCCCAAAGATGTAGTTGTTTATGGTATAGATTTGAATATTTTTAATTTGTATTCAAGCAATATAATTTTTTTCAATATTAGAGCAGCCTTGCTTTTATCAGAAAGTATTTAATGTTGGATGTTTCTGTTTCTCCCTTCTTTTTTTTGAAAAAAAAAAAACAACTTTTTTATAATTGTTTTCAACTTTGTTATGGCATGCACTGTAAAATGCATTTCAGAGAGGAGGGCCTGGGTAATTCAGCAATGGGTTCCATCTGTGTTGACCTTGGCTGCACAGCCCAGCCCGCCCCAGCTGTATGAAGTAACTGTGCTCCAGCAGGGTCGAAATCAGACAAGCACCATTTGTGTTTCATTTCCTTTTTTCTTTCTTTCTGAATAACATTTTGTCTAAAAACAAGGATTTTTTCCCCCCCCGATCTTTATTGGAACCTCTTATTTGTTCCTGGGTAAAATACAGCTTTGAAACCGCAGTGCTGTGTCAAGTCAAAATTGGAATGACTCAGGACAGGTATTTCCTGGGTGAATAAGATTTAATAACGAGAGCAATTTCATATATTGTACACACACCTGATGGGAAAAATGGTTTAAGGCTAGAGCAAGATTTTAACTTATCTGTCTAATAAAAGGGGTGTATGAATCTACACTGCCCTAGGAACAAACTGTGACCCCAACTCATTAGAAAAAGAAACTCATTCTACCCACTTGCAAGGAGGCAGAAAATCTGAACTCCTTGGAGGCAGTTCTCCCACTTGTGTCTAGGAGTTCAGGCCGCACAGAGGTGATGTGTGTAGAGTAATTCATAATGGCTGTCAATTTTCCAACATTAATAAATGTGTAATAATTTGTAATGTCCCTTATGCCTGTTGCTCAACAGCAGCTAATCTTGAAAGAATCATTTATTTTTTGATAATGTGCAGATAGACAATTTGATTTTTTTCCAGCAAAATTACAGGGGCACTGCATTAAAAGTCACATTTTTTCATTATTTTTCTTCTTTGACAGATAATTTCTCTAGCAAAGCTGGTCTGTGAGGAAAACTCATTTGGTTCACATTGTAGATAACAGTGATTGCCATCTGTAATCTGTAATGGATTGTGGCATAAGTTGGCTATATCATTTGATATCAAAGTAATATTAGTGTAAATTTCAATCTGACCAAGAATTTCTGTGTTCAGTCATGAATCAATTCATTGTTCATGAAAAAGTTTCTGATTTTGCTTGGTGAGCAAAAAGGTGAGCTGGGTGAGCTGAAGGGCAGGTTTAGTCACTCACTCCTTGCCTTCCTGCACATTGGGAATACACAAGCACAAGGTGGAATAACCTCCATACAAATTTAACTGCAGAGCACATGAAGGATAACACTCACCTTGCTGATGTTGTTAAGAAAGGTGTCTGGCATAGGTGTGTCATCAGTAATGAGATTTGCAGATGTCTAGCTTTGAAATAAGCAAAGATGAATCCAGCCATAAAAGTGCCCACAGCAGTAATTTCACTAGAGCTAATGCCACATGTTATTAAAGCTCAGGTTCCTCCCAGGTAACTTGAGGTCTGTAGCAAAAGAGGAGTATAGTCACTGTGGCTTCACCTGTATGAGATGGAAGAAGGCTCTATGGCTCTGCTAGACCAGTCAGCCAACAAGACTTGTAGTCCAGAGGTGTCTGTATCTGACCATAAGCAAAGCCCACCCTTCAGTATCTCTGTTTGTTCCCTTAGTTTACACTGGATCCGTCCAATGCAAACACCATTGCATCTCTGTCACTATATGAAAAAAAATAGAGAAAGATGTATTGAAGTGTGACTGCAGAAATGAGACTCTGCTTGCAAGCTAAATTTTTGTAGTCATGCAGTAAACCCCTGGTGCTGGAAAAAGGCTTTAGTATTTTCTCTAATGTGTAAATATGAAACTAAAACCCTATGGCAAACATGAATGAGTTCTGTAAAATGCAGTTGTTTTGGTACTTGTTAAGGAAATAGAACAGTAAAGTCATATGGAAGAAGTCAGAGAGTACTAAATTTACTTTGTTATTATATCAACAAACCAGCAGTTGGTCAGTTTTAAATTTAAAACAGGTTTATATTTAGAAAAGAAGCATTTTAGAATTTGACCTGGTATTTGACATATTCATTTTACTGTGTTATAGTTTCTTGATGTTTCAAACTTTTCAGTGTTTGTAGCTCAGTTTTCACTGTGTGGAAATAGCATTATAAAAATTAATGTGTATATTAAGAATTGATTTGCCATTTAAAAGACGGATCATTTAAATGTGGTTCAATTTTTCTCTTCTTGGTCTCTGCCAGCCCAGGCTATTAAACATTTCTAAACTGTCCCACCAAACTGCTGTTTGCTGCTGTAATATGAATTATTTTAGGTGTAAAATACTAATAAATAAGCCTTGACACTGTAAAATGGGTTATGCACAGAAATCTCATTCCTACACAGACCCTTTAGATCTCCAGTTCCTAAACAGAGAACTGTATCTTTTCAGCATCTTTACTGCTTAGTGCTGTTGTAGAGAAAAATCTTTTAATGTAGCTGTTGTCTTGATTTTGCCATCCATAGCAATGACAACTAGGATCCTACAGTGTTTTTATCTCCAAAGGGTATACAAACCTCTCCTCAGCTGAAGGACATGCAAGAAAGTTCTGCTTCCTTCTTAGGAGTAGACATAAAGTTCTTCACAATGATGATACATTTAGAATTATATCTATGTGATGAAACATAATCAAGTCACTCTTTTGCTTCAAATCTCAACCTTGACTTACTGTTTAATTATAACAGCTCATGAGGAAGCTTGTGATTTAGCTTGTTTCTCTTCTCAAAGATGCTACCCTACAGAACACACATTATTCAGAGGGCATCTGATTCCCCCCTCCAGATCCTTGCCATCAGAGATAGTTAACATAAAAAGTAGTCACAAGAGAAGGGTTTTTAAAGCTGGTTGCACTGGCACCAATCATGAGCAGATGTTTAATTTAACACCTTGTTGGTCTGTAATCCCTTTTTTTTTTTTCATTTAGCCACCAGATAATGGGCCTCCACCACTACCAACATCTTCCCTTCCTGAAGGCTATTATGAAGAGGCAGTGCCACTTAGTCCTGGGAAGGCTCCGGAGTACATCACTTCCAGTGAGTAAGATATTTCCACATCAGTTTCTGAGCAATCAGTAAGTCCAATGTCCTTTGATTTTTGTAGTATTTGGCAACTACATCTCTATTAGTGCTGTGGTGACGTGTCATAAGCGTTGCTTTGACAGTCTGGGGCTCGTGCTGGTTATCCTCACTGGCCTTGCATTGGTTTGCTTTGCAGAACTGTGTTGCTGGGCACAAACCAGGGTCCTTTTAGAGGAAACTAAACTTGGAGCTCAAGTTAGATGCACATATAACAGGTTTCAGCAGCTATTGGAGACAGAGGGTCCAAAGTAGCAACTAGTCTTTTGGACTGCTTTGAACCATGAGCATGGTGGGGGCATTGGAGCAGGAGTCCAGAGTTTAGTATTGTCCAGAGTAAACCCCTCTAAACTGCTTATATTGTGAATGTATTGGTCTCAGAAACTGGTGTTGATCTGCACATCTGTTGCTGTGCCTCTTTTGCACTGAATTGCTTGCTAAAATAGACAAATGAAAAGGCAATTACTGAAAAGATGTGATTTACAGCATTTCTGATTACACATTGTGGAAAGAGATAAATCGGTCATACTGGCTCCCACAAGCCAAGTGTGATGCACGTGACAGTACTTTTGTGACTACTTAGTGCACTTGACAGAGGGCTGCCTCCAGCTGACCTTCTGCCACAGCCAAATGCTCTTTTTCACCCAAAGACCTATGCACTTAGTGGAGCTGTGCTGAGACCACAGTGATGAAACGCTGAAATCACTGCTGTGAGTGATACACAGGGTATCACAGCACATTATGTACCCTCCAAAAAATTGTGAATATTTCTATTTTTGCTGCTTTTTATTGGCTTGGGCAATTTATTAGTTGTGTAGGGTTGATTTATCACTAATTGTTATCTTCAATGGCCCAAAGATTAAAGGCATATCTTCCCCTATTTTATAGGCATTTTAATAATTTGAACCAGAACAAATGAATGAAATTATCTCTGTGTTCTTAAAACATGCATAGGAGTCACTTTAAAACTAAAATATTATTCATGTGTACATCACACAAACTGAGGTTATCTAGCAGCTCTTAATTAACCTAAGAAATTCAAGATAAGAAAAAGTTCCATGCATTAGAAAGCAAATGAAAGAACATACAGACTTAGAAAAGCAGCAGAATTGCTCACCTCTTCCTTTCTTCCCTTGAATTGCTGTGGGGTGGTCCTACTGCACCCTGTAATCCAGTGAGCTTCCAATTTGTGTGTTGGGATTAAAAAAGCCATGCTCAGGCAGGAAAATATTAATAGTGCAAATAATATTAGCATGGCTAAGGGATCACCTAGGGAAAAATAAGGCAAAATGTGCAACTAATTTCTCATTATACTTAACCATCCAAATGCATCAAAATATTTGGGATATCAGCCTTAATAGATCAACAGTAATTCCACGATTCAAGTATAAATGTCTAGATATTTAAAGTTCTGTTACTGTGGCTCAGCACCTCACTTGCTGAGAGTTTGCTATATTTTCTTACTTTCTGAACTTCTTTATCATCTCTTTTAATTTGTGTTAAAAGTATTCCCCTCTTCATTGGTAATGAAGTTACTTTTAAATTCAGAGTAGCACATCTCTACTCATGAAAAACTTCCACTAAATCCACTTATATAGTAATTAAAATAAGACAAGAAAGCAGTGTATTAAAAGATTTAACCTTAGCTGTTCAGGCAATTTGAGAAGGAGAAGGCAAAAAACAGTGCTGTATGTATCAGCAGTGCAAGAATAAATGGTTAAACAGCTGTTGGGATAGATATCATTATCTTAAGTAAATATTCCTGTTCAATATTTTTGTAAGGTTGTTAATAGCAAGGAGACCTACCTACCATGTGTCTTACCTGTAAAGGCAAAAAAGAACTGAAGAAAACTGGGGAATATAAGTCATGAAAATGAAATAGCCATAACTTCCCCAAGTCTCTGTAATCAGTTTATAAACAAATGCATGCAGATGAAAACAAAAGTGTTTATGACTTGTATGATAACTTTCTGTATTAAAAGCTACCAATCTGTACAATGCGCCTAAATGATTACGGACAAGTCTTCGAAATACATTATTACAAATTATGTGAAAGTCCACTACGATTTTCACCCCTTAACAGCTGAAAATTTTCATGAACATAAAGACAAAAAATCGACGTCAAGAAGTCAGAGGAATCAGAAAGTGCTAAAGATGTAAAATACGGTAGATTAGCATTGGAAACTGTTGTGTCAATGCATTCTTACTCTCTGAGGCTTTAGTAGACTAAATAAACCCACTTTATTTTGGAAAGACATTTTTCACTTTTTCTGCACATGCTAGTTTGTGTCTCAGAGCCTGGAAGAATTCTTTTGGATACAATAGAGCAGTTTGGAGAAACAAGTGGTAGAAGCAGGATGTGGTAAAAAGCAGCCAAGTGTGAGCAGGGATGATATGAGTACTCCAAGGTGGGCATCCTTCCTGGTGTGAGTCAAGCAACAAACTCTTTGTTGGGCCAAGAGTCCCACAAACCAAGGAGAAGAGAAACATGAGGAGTAGTTAATGGTCAGGATATGGTAACAGGTCCCCAGAGATCCCGTTAGACTGTGTTAGGATGGGCGTCTCAGAAGTTCCTATTGGCTTTCATCCTCCTATAAACAGGGATTTGGATGAACCTGCAACTGCTGTGCCAGCAGAGTCCCTCTGCTGAGCATACAGCTTATGGCTAACAGGAAATCTGCACTTGGAATGCTTGCAAGCCACATAGGAAATACCTGTAGGGTATTTAACATGCAGAATTTCAGCCTACTGTCAAGTCCAAATCAGCACTTCCTACAAGGACTTTTTTTTGAACTGGTAAAACTTACTGTAAGAAAATAAATCATAGGGTTCAGTGTTGTGAGTAGAAAGCAATTATTTAAACCAGTAAATCTGCTGGAAAGAACACAAGATTATTGCATGGGGTTTATGGCCAGACGAAAACTGTTTTGATAAATGGCAAAGAGAAGAGCTGTAATTTTATCCAAGGTGAAATATTCTTTTCTGCAATATGAAAAAGTTAAATCATGTTCTAAAGAGAGAGGAAAACCATTGTTTTAAAACAGATACAATTTTTTCATCATTTTGATTGATGCACTTAAAAATTCAGTCCTCTGATAGAAAAGTCTTTGTCATGCAAACTTCTCTTCTTCAGTGTGTATTCAGAGTGTAGAGAAATAACTCAGCTCTGCTCTCTTGGGAGAACTATACTTGAAGATTGTCCCCCCTGTACAGTCATGTTTCAGATTCATCTGATGAAAATTAATACCTAGATACTCTTTCATTGAAAAGGTAGTTTCATCATTTTGGAAGAAAAATCTTGTTAGTAATGATACAGAAAAGTGCCACCAGAATAGTATTTCCGTATCTCAACATGCGAGTAGTGACTTCTGCTTCTTATCTAAAAAGCATTGTTTCAGAATAGTATTTTTGCTAAAACTGGAACAAAGTCACAAATGAGGTAATAGAGTATTGTAAAGAGAGACCAAACATCAAGACCAAACATTGTGACAGTGACATAGCTCCAACAAAGATCATGACTGAATATGAGGAAGGAATGAGGAGGTTATGGGCACCTAAGTATTACGTTTTTCAGAAGGGAAAGGCAGGAAATGACAAAGTTCCCAGAGAGATGGCAACTTTAGGTTATGGCAGCTTGTCCCACAGCCCACGACTTTGGGAGAAGACCTTCTTGAAGTGTTGATATAATGACTAGAACTTACGTATTTGTATTTGGTAACTCTATGGACCATTCTGTCTCTGCTTCCAACAAGCTGGCATGCTGCTGTGTGTTTGCAAGCAGTCAGTGATCTCTCAAGCATTTCCTGATGTTTCAATGTGAAAATTTGTGGAAAACCGCTCGGCAAGAAGTTGGAGCTGGGGGAATGTTTTGTTTTGGTTCTGGTTTTGGTGGGTTTTTGTTTGGGTTTTTTTCCTGCTTCATGGGGAGGAAAGAGAAAAAGATGGATGAAGCCGCAAGTTCTACCAGTTGTTACATATTCCTTTATACAAATCTGCAAAAATAAATACTCTGGAATAAATGTTCCCAAATCTCTCAGTTTAAACATCTGCCCTAAATTTTTCCGTCCTTCCCTTGATTTTTGTAAAGCAAGTGAAAAATTGGTGTTTTCCCATTGATAATCATCTGAGGCTTTTACCACTTGCCCATATGGAGCTGCCCCAAACTAAACGCTCCATTGCAGAATTGACCAGAAGACAGCAATTCAACTGAAAAAACAACCCAAACCCAAAAACCGGAAGCTTCCACAGCTTTAAGGTTTATATTCATTTCACTTTGGAATGAACCTAGACTGTTTCATACATTTTTATGAAAACACAAATTGGATCAGAATATCTAGTCTTGATTCAGAGATATGAGGTCTGGGTATGTCCCATTCTGACTATGCACACAGGGAGGAATTGATGCATAATGAGCTTTCCAGTAACCCACTCTCTTGTCCTCTTCCCAGTCTTTCCTTCCTACATACCAGCTGGGTCCTAATTACTTAGCTAAAGCAAATGAGAGATTTTCTTCCACCTTCTGGATTACAAATATGTCAAAGTCTTCTTGAAATGTTTAGATGAAATTTGAGCTCTTAAAAATGTTCTGGTCAGTAATGACAAAATAGTTGAGTAGTTGAGGGTACTGTTGGATCTGTCTGCATTGTTGAAAATGAAAGGCCTGAAGGGAAATTGTTGAATTAAAACGGAAGTTTGCCATTCCATCACCAGACTTGGAGCAGAATTAAGCTGCTTAGGCTAGACACAGAACAAAGCATTTTTTGCACAATGCCTTTAACTCCAGCAGAATCTGTAGTTCAAGGGACAACACTGTCTATTGAACATTAATTATATCAATGCAGGTGCTGTATTTGAGAATTGTATGAAGTGTTATGATAGGTAGATGTTGCCCCATAATGTACTCTGTTGACCTTTGTGATGTATAGTGTTTATTTCTTGATGTGCTGTACTAAGGCAAGTTGAAGATGTTTCTCTGTGAAAGAATTACCAAAAAAAGATCTGTTAAATAATATCTTGAAGATAATAAAACACTATCTGAAATTCCTGCTATGTATTCCCAGCTTATTCTTTCAATTAAAATTCACAAGGTGACCATATGGGTCTTCTATAGTGTTTTGTAAAGGAATAGCATCTCTTACTGAATTAACTTAAGGTGTGGATACTGCTAAGCACTGAAACAGTAATTTGTTCATGGCTGCCTTTCAAAAGCCATAACTTAAAATGAACATTCTTGAAGTTTTCGGTTATTTTAGTTACTTCATGGCTAATTGTTTTAAGCTAACACTTTTACACTTTTCTTAAAGATTATGACTCAGATGCTATGAGCAGCTCTTATGAATCCTATGATGAAGAGGAGGAGGATGGAAAGGGGAAGAAAATGAGACATCAGTGGCCTTCTGAGGAAGCCTCTATGGATCTGGTGAAGGATGCCAAAATCTGTGCCTTCCTTCTTAGAAAGAAACGATTTGGGCAATGGACCAAACTACTGTGTGTTATCAAAGAAAACAAACTACTGGTAATTTTTATTTTTAGCTAGCTGTATTTTCTTTGTACCTTTTAGAGGATGTATTTATTTTTACAGGAATCTGATCTTTGGACTAGGTTCTGCGAACAGTGGCCAAGTCTACAGTAACTTTAGCAAAGAGTTTGTTCATGATTTACCCAAGAAGTAGAGAAGCACTGAAATTATAAGTGTATCACTTAGCCACTTAGAACTTCAATTTTTATTTTATTTAAACTTAAACCCAGGCAGTTCCCTGATATTGGAAAGAAAGTCTGGCATATTATCTTCTAAAATATTTAATTTGGAAAAAAAATTGCTAAAACTGTAAATCCAATCTTTCATTCCCTGCGGACAAAAAATCTCATAGGGAGCTTTTTGTGTGAACTGTTGGATCAGACTGCTGGAGAGAAAAGTCCCTTGTTAGACTGAGAATTCACTTGGCAGCCTATGCTGTGGTAATGTATACACTTTAAACTAAACCTTTGCCATCTGTTCTGCAGTAATTACAGATGCAGTATTCACATGATGCACAGCTGCAATATGGAAAAGAAGGAAACAAGTGGATGTATTTATTCCTTAAGCAAATCTGTTATATTTCTTTCTGATTGGAGGCACCAGTAAAATTATGTGCTCATAGATGTCTTCTTTTCTGAAAAGAGAGCCTAATTGAGGGAGACAATTACTGTGTCATTATGAGTGAACTAGTGCTTATATTAGTCAGTAAGTTGAGGTCTTAGGCATGCCCTGCCTTCCGATCTGGTGCTTCCAACTGTTATAACTAAGTACATAACCAACAATTACTGCAATATCCCAAACATTAAAAGCTGATTAACAGGTGATAGAACATCCTCCGTGGAACCTCTTTTTTCTGTGCTGGTACAGTGTAGCTTAGGCATGTTCACTTTCCAAGTACATTTGTACTTATGGCATTTTAGAAAATAACAGGATATGAAATAGAAGTAAGAGATTTCTGAAAATATAGTTGGAACGAATTTCCTAGTTTTCCATGGTTACTGAGGATTTAATTTTTGTATGCCCCTCTATTTAAATATTGAAAAAAAAGTTCATTCTGATTCAGTTTTTATTATATTCTTATAATGCCATTATCCTTAGTCTACATTTTTATCACCATATCTCAGTATCATATTGATTTCAGGACCATCTGATAACAGCATGAATAAAAGAAAGAAAGATGAAAAAACAGATTTTTCCCTGAAGTCACATAATATTTCCTCTACAGTTACATTTTTTGTTCTATTTTTTTAATATTTTCATTTCCTTTAGCCATATGTGTGGTCTGAAAAGCTATTTTTCCTTATAGGGATCGTCTTTCAGTAATTCTATAATGAGGATTAAGAAAATAAAAATCACAATAGGAGTCTAACAACCAAGTTACACAGGATTGGTTTATTGTTTGAAGGAGGACTTGGACATTTAACTTATGAGATATGCAAGTAAAACAAATACATGTTCTTAGGGATTAGTAATTGCTTGTGTCATAAATGCAGCCGTCATCATAAAACAAAAATATTTTAATTAGCATTAGACATTAGAAATAACTTTTAGTAGGGAATTGTTTTTCACTCAAAGTCCTTTAATATATGCATAGTTCAGTTTTAACAATGCATAATTATAAATAAAACATTTAGATTAATATTAAAAGAGTGATATGCTGTTTATTGATTCTTAAAGTCATTAATGTTGTATACCTTCGGTATTCATACTTGAAAACTTAGTGTTTTGTAGATGTTACAAACAGAAAATCTGTGATCTGGAGAAACTTTGATATAATGGGCTTTGGAGAGGGGATTATCAGTGATCTGCAGAGGCTGGTTTAGAGTGACTGTATTTGCTCAGCTCAAGTTGTAGTGTTATAACATACTTTTAACAGCTACTGTCGTCCTGACAGTTGCATCATGACATGAATACTGCTGCAGATGTGCAAAAATTCATGTGCTTTTCCCTGTTCACATTTATACTCAGCTATTCTATGTGTGCAGAAACTAATTAGTCTTCTTGATGATCAGATACCTCTTTATTAACAGATTTTTTTTAGCCTTAGTGCTTATTTGTATGACTGAAAGCCCAGTTGACATAAGTATATAATATAACTGGATTCATATCCACAGTTAAACATTGTTCTGCCTTCTGGCACTACAACAACTTTGGGAACCTCAATTGTACTGATGTGCTGGAAGGTGGGAAAAGAGATTGGGCCTGTAGGCCAAGTGATGTAAAGAGGAGCCCTTCACCTTCTGATCACCAATTAAAACATAGAGCAGATGATCAGTGATCCAGCATGAAGTGGCTGTTCATTGACAGCATTTATTAATGAGAGAAAAAATGTCACATAAGTTATGCAGTTTCAGCCAGGAGCTTACAAAGCAAGCTAACGTGGAAATGTATGCAGTTTTGTGCAGGGACTATTAAACTGCATTAACTGAAAAAGTGTGACTTTGCCTACTTTCCACACTGTGAGAATTTTTTTTATTTATCTCAAGAAAATGAACACCCGAGTAAGGCCACTGACTGCAGCATGTAGGCACTGATGTAGATTTGCCTTCATATGCTGGTCTGTTGCTGAAGGGCAGGGTAAACATCTGGGCTTTAAAGTAGTTAACTGTACAAATTTATTCTGCTGCTACATGTGAACAGATATCCTAAATCACCCTCTTTCTACCTGATCCAAGGTCAAGGTTGAGTCATAAGGATAACGCAGAGACGCTTAATACCCTCCATATGTTGTACCTGTCCTGCAATAAAAGATGACTATTATTGTCAGTCTGGAAGTAATTTTGCTTTACAGATTGGATGAGAAGAAGAAATGTGAAGCTGACTTTGGGTGAACTCTGTGGTATGTGGTAATGGAGTGTGTAAAAAATATTAAAAATTAAAAAATAGCATTTCTATATAATAAAAGTTTCCCCCTAAGATTCTGGAAGGTAATATCTAACTTTTGAACTTTCCTTGTATTTATTTAGTGTTACAAAAGTTCCAAGGACCAGCAGCCCCAGATGGAGCTGCTCCTGAATGACTGCAGTATCACCTATATTCCCAAAGACAGCAAAAAGAAGAAGCATGAGCTGAAAATCTCACACCAAGGAGCGGATGCCCTGGTTCTGGCAGTGCAGAGCAAAGAGCAGGCAGAACAGTGGCTAAAGGTAAAGGGGGGACTTCTGACCAGGAGCTTTTCCACCCACAAAGTGCTCACATTTCCTGCTCAGTTGCTGTTAAAAACTGAAACACGGACAACAACTTTCAGGAAAATCCAGACGACTTAAATCCCATCGAATTTGGGACTACAGAAATACAGAATTAATATTCAGGCCTAGAAGCAATTCCTTGGGCATCCAGCAGCTCAGGGTTACACCAGTGCTGCTACTGGGGTGGTTTTCACCTCTAATCACACAACAATCTGGCACCAAAAGGAGATGTGGCAAATTCCCTTCCATGTTCAGTTCCAGCTCATTTTTCAGAAAGACTTGGTGGCTAGGGCACACTGGTAGTGAGCAGAAGGTTCAAATTCCCTCAGGTGGAAGGAGCTGGCACCCACATTATTTTTGCCATGGTGTCACCTTTTCAAAAAGAAGGATCTCTGAGGAGATACCAGTTTGAATTTCCCTGGATGGAGAAGTATCCTGGTTTAGCAGTGTATCATCTGTTATGGTTTGGCCTGGGAATGTGGACTTCTGAGAAGTGGTGTTTTGTCATCTTCCATTCCTGTCTGTTCAGTGTCTGTAAATCTGGAAAATCCAAGGCAAAGGCTGCAGTTGCACATCCTATCCAGATTACAACTATTTATGTTCAACTTTGCCAGTCTCAAGTGTGGACGTCAATGAAGTAGTCTGGGAAACTATCACTGCAGTGGCAGTAGCTTGTTTTAAGACCTTGAAATTTAGCCTTTTAAAATACATGTAAAGGTCTGAATGCATAAGACTCATCAGGCATTCTCCATGCTGTGCTCTGATCTAACCTTATATGGTACTTATTTTGCTAAGAATAAATTGTATTTTTCCAAATGCAATTGAATTAAACACATAGGAATTTCCTGATGGCAGATGGTTTTCTGCAGTAAAGGGAGACATAAAATAGAGCTTAAGAGGTATAAGTTCTGCTGTGGGCTAATTTACTAAATTGAAAATTAATCTGTAATTTCCTATTTTGCAATATTTGAATATACCTTTTGGGGGTTTGCGGTTTTTGTGTGTTTGGTTTTGACTGTGACTTTGTATCGTAGCTTGGAAGATGCACTCTCTGTTGTCATTTGAGTGGAAATGTATTTGTTAGGCTTCTTCTAACATCGGTATCTTGTTCTAAGTTTTAAAGTCAAGCACCACCCAAGTGTCCCACTAGTCCAGCTAGAGTTTCAAAAACACTGATTGGAATGAAAGGAAATTCATAAGTCATATTCTCTTCCAAGGGAATTCCGCTGTAATTAGATCATAGTAACTGCATCCTTATTTCCTGTGTTGTTCTAAACTTGGATTTAGTAACTCTGAATTCATTGGCATTTATCAGATGTTCTTTCATAAATTCTTTTTTTTTGTATTTGTATATAAAGCATCCACACACAGGCAGACAGAACAGTACTACATTTTTCCATATCCCAGATGCATTCCAGCTACTTAAAAAAAGAAAAAAAAAGAAAGAAAAAAAAGATTTCGTGCAGTTGCACAGTTGCATGTTCACACACTTATGTATGCTGAGAGCGAGTGGCTGGACAGTATGGTATCTGCAAAGCATTTGGAGACAGTCTGACAGCACTTTATTTGGCTCCTTCATGCTGCACAGCTCTCTATTAATAAAAACTCTTTCAAGTACGTAGCAGGCTACTGAACACTCAGCTTCCAAGTCCTCAGCATTTCTTCAGCCCTCAGCTAGTGCAGTACAAATTGCTTGTCCAACAGCTAACCAGGAATGATCTGTGCAGCTCTTGCAACAGCTCCAATGTTTTCCAGAAGTAGTACGGCCTTTGGAGAAAAAAAAAATACTTTCTGTATTTTTAAAAATATAGCAAAATTTAAGGGGTGGTCTTTTATTATTATTAAATAATTACGTGTTGGTCATTCAAGCTTATTTAAAATGAGCTTCTGAAAATTATGTATGGCTTTGTGTAGTACATTCCTATACTGAGAAAGAGGTCCCTGCTTTATCTTGGGAGATGTGGTTTTAACTTTCCCTGCTTTGCCTCACTCAGAGGGCCCAGGGTCCTTCCCAGTGCTCTGTCCCTTGTGTGTGATTTGTGTAGTTAATAAACTGGGTAGATCCAGAGACTGACACTGAGAGAGGACTCTGCAACCACATTTTTAAATCATAAACTGCCTTCTTGGTAAAGGTACTGTAGCAATATGTGCCAGTTGAGGTTACTACCCAGGAGCAAAGGGTTCTCGTGAATTCATATTTAAGTGTCAAATTAAAGCCTTACTTTTGATCCTGAAAAACTCAAAACGGCTATAGAGGACAGATTGTCCTTTGAAAGCAAAACCAAATGATTTTTTTTCAACTCAAATTTAATCAGTGTAAAATATATTTATTAAGTACCTATGGAAGACAAATTCTAAATAGATGCAGAATATTTTAAACCTTTTTTTTGTAAAGATGACACCAAAAGAACCCCCAGCTGATAAACCTAGTGCAAATTGAAGTCTAGACTGGAAACCACAAAGGGAGTTTTGTTTTTACCAGCTAATAGATGCTTGATGAAAAAAGATAGCTGATGTCACCAAAGAGCCTGTCAAGACTTCGGAGCAAGGAGCAAAGCTAGTATAAATTCAGGCTAGAGCTGAGATCATCTCAGTAATATGGTGGGCAACATAAAGTGGTGGAATTTTCCAGACGGGAGTCCTAAAATGCTCCCACAAAAATGTACATGAAAAAATGTGTGCAGTTACACACTCTGACCCAAAAATGAGGTTTTTCCATGCATGCTTGACTATATGTGCATCTGTGTGCACTTTTGTGGTCTAGTAAGGTCTGAAATTTTCCTGTTTGTCTCAGCACATCCAACAAACTGGTGAAACTACACTTATTTGTCAGCATCCCTGGCAAATGCTGCATTAAAAATACAAGGACTAGTAAGAACTTGACATTATAAGAAGATGCTTGTTTAGTGGCTTCCTTCATACAGATGAATGTGTTCTGTGTACAGAACCTTCAGACTAGGCCACAGAAAACTGCTCTCAAAAATACATGGATGCCAAAGAAACTAAGTTTTGAAGTAGCTTGTTGTAGAAGACCGGTGGAATGAAATGGTCATGGTGTCTGGTGCCAACACCTTCTCTTTCTCTTAGCATTCCTCGTGCAAAAATTTATTTCTGATTTATCATGCGTAAGAGGTAATCTATCATTTTGGAGTATTGGCCTTGGTTTTCATTTTCTCCCAACATTAGACACCGTTTGTTAACTTCTCTTCATTTTGCGGTGTGCAGCCATTGTGCAGCAATCTCTTCAGCTGAGGGTCTGTAATTGAGCAGTGAATCTTCCAGGCATAAGGAGACATTTCTTCATATATCATTTTGACAATGTTCAGTCAGTTCTGAACGTCTTGTAATAAGGGGGATGTTTTGCTCTGAAGAGAGAATAAAATCGTGGTTGTGACTGTATCCAGTCATCCAAACACCCTGCAACACTCTTCATAGATCTGTTTGTCTGGTTGACCTACCCAGGTTTTGTCTCTGATTAACTGCATGTTGTTTTTCATAAAAATCCTTGAAAACATCTGTTTTTTTACGCTGCCCTGAGCTTAGTGAGGGCAGTCAAGTAACTTCTGGCCTCCAGTCTTAATGTGGGCTGAGTTTTACTGAAGAGTAAACTACTGGCAGAGCTATTCTTTAGCCCGTTTAAATCGGTGCAAAATTGAGCTTGTAGCTGTAAACATTGTGTGGCTGATTTTACTTTCTATGGGAATTTCCAGCTAGAGATCTTAACACTTCAGACATTGCTTTCTTGGCTTATGTCATGTTCTCCAAAGAGATTATATCCATTTTGTAGCTGGGTAGAATAAAGTGGTGAATGATCAAGCCTTAAAACTGACTAGAAAATGTGTTTGGGGATGCGTCCTCGGTACCAGTGATTTCCATACAGTGTTTGTTAGTTTATAAGTAACTTAAAGAAAGTACTGTGTCCCAAGACAATCAGGCCATGTTCTTTCTCCACTGCACATCATTACCAGCAGTGATGGCTGTGCAAACTAAATTAAACCTCCCAGGACTTACACCCCTGTTGTCTTAAACAGATGGTTTGAAATACCTCAGTTCAAGTCACAGCAAGGTCAGTGAGTTTGCATAAGAGCTATTTAGGACCTCACCTGTAGAGGTGACAGACTGAGCTGCATGTGGGAGCTCTGACTCATCTACAGGACTCTGCCAGTGGACTTTGACAGAGCCAGAGGACTCCAGGTTGGTTGTGAACCAGAGTCTGTATGTGTGTGTGTGTATGTGTGACTGGTACTACAGAAAATAATACATTTCCTAAAAAAACCCAGATGTATATCTAAACTAAAAAAAAATTAACAAACCAACCAAACCTCCCATGAATACTGAACCACAAGCATCCTATTTACTTGTTTTCTCAGTGATAAGTTTTCTTTGGGTTTCCTGGCTGAAATAATAAATACAAGTTGTAGTACATGTCAGAGCAGAACCCAGGAGGGCTGAGACTTGGTCCCTGCTTTCACCACTAGACAGTATCCCTCCTCTCTTCTATTCACAGCTTTGGATGGAAAAATATTTAAATCATACCTAACTCAGATTTACAGCCTGAAGTGCGATCTGCATTTCTGCACCACTCGGGCTGGGGATACAGCTCCCCTTGCACAGGGTGCCTGTGCCCTTGCAGCAGCAGTACCCCCAGCCACCCTCCCCAGCCACACGGCACTTCTTCCCCCGGGCTCTGCCCGATCCAGTGGCCATATATGGCAATAGACTTCATGGTAATAACACAGGAGAAATGATACAGGGGTTGTCTTGGTTGAGTAAGTCAGAAAAGTATTTTTAAGGGGATACACAGGCACTAAAGATAGGCTTGCTGGCTGCTAGTCTGCCAGAATCTCATCCTCACTTTGCTCAGACAACTGGCAGTAAGGCAGAAAGATTGATCTTTTCAGGCTAATGGATGCCTAAGGATAATGTTTTCTAATACAGAAGGTGAAGGGAGTTTCTTTTTGAGACTTAAAGTGTAGGTTATGATGGGAATAACTTCTGCCTTTCCTGCCTAGATTTTCCTCTAGGTAAAACTTCTTGGGGCATTTCTCCACTGCAAAACACTAAGACAATTTTGCTGCTTTCTTAAGGAGGGGGAGATTGGCACTAACATATATAGTGTGTAAGGGTCCACTAGAGACAGCAAATGAGAATTTAGTCATGCCAAAATGACAGAGTCACAGAAAGTCAGTACTCTTCCAGCAGTTAAAAAGGAGTGCTTCAAGAATGAGAAATACTGACTTAGATCTGGAGCCAAACCCTTTTCCCTCTGCTGTTGTGTAGATTTCCGCTTTATCACATTCCTGTTTTCAGAGTTAAGTGGCAGAGCCAGGGGATACAGCCCGTCCTGTTTCTAGTAATTCCAATATTTGCAAAATGTGTGGGTAAAGGAGGATGAGTGGGTGGGTGGCTGGATGCATTTCTGGCCTGGTTACATAAAGTAAATGTGCAGTCAGGCTGTCAGCTCTCTCCCTTAAACTTGATCATATTGAAAGTGTGAGCTTCTTCTGTAAGGTTCATGAAAATACAAGATGAAATGAGGTGCTGTAATCACATCCCTATGGTAAGGACAGTGTGGCCTGAACTCATCCAGTGGTATCCACCAGGAGAGAGGTCTGCAACTTCTTGAGTGCAGGACAACGTTTCCATATCAGGTCCCAAAGAGATCAACCACGAGGAACTACCTACAAATTTACTTTTACTTAGAATTTATTTGTTTTCTGTGTGGCAGAGGTGGCTGGGAAGCAGCTGGCTTTCTGATTTTACTGTAGAGCCAGTGCGTTTTATCTGGAGCTTGAATCTTTAAAGTATACAGAAGGATCTAATTTGCTTCTTCTTACTTTGGATGTAGAAAGAATAAATGTAGGGCAAGTATTTTGCCTCCAGTCCTGGTGTGCCATTTAAAATAAGATACAAGAATTACAGTAATTTGAAGGTGAATGCAAGCATGAAGTTTTTATGGTAAATGTTAGTGCTTGTGTAGTAAGATAGTTTTAAAGAAAGAAATATTCCAGACACACCATGTGGCAGAAATTCCACTGACTTCGCCATTGTCAGTGGCTCAGGGCAAGAAATCTTTCCAGCTTTCTACCTAACAAATATTTCTCCCCTGTGCCTCTTGTCACTGCACTCAATGCCATCCTCAATATATATCCTGGTCCAGCTGAGAATTCTAAGTCTAGAGCACAAGTCTTATGAGGAGCGACTGAGGGAGCTGAGGGTGCTCAACCTGGAGAAAAGGAGTCTCAGGGGGCACCTTATTGCTCTCTACAACTACCTGAAAGGAGCTTGTTAGCAAGGTGGAAGTTGGTCTCCCAGGTAACAAGCGACAGGGCAAGAGAAAACAGCCTCAGGTTTCACCAGGGGAGGTTTAGATTGCATATTAGGAAAAATTTCTTCACTGAAAGGGTTGTCAAGCCCTGGAACAGGCTGTCCAGAAGAGTGATGCAGTCACAATCTCTTGAGATATTTAAAAGACTGGTAGATGTGGCACTCTGGGACATGGCTTAGTGGTGGACTTGGCAGTGCCGGATTAATAGTTGGACTCCCTTATCTTAGGGGTCTTCTCCAACATAAACAATTCCATAATTCTACAAATAAGGAATAATAACAGTTCAGTCTGCACAAGGTTTTTGCAGGTCTGTATTTGAAAGAGGCAGTTCTGAAGTCTGCTAATTGTAATATTGTAATGGCAATTGTGGTACTTCAGATTCTTGTAGAAGATTATTTTAAATTTATTTAGTTTTGAGGCTATCCAAAGAAGTGAAAGGTCTTCAGTTTTCTGATTACATTTCCTCATAAATTTTAAATATTTTAATAAATAGTCTGTTTATGATCTCAATTTGATTTTCCTGGCAGATCAGCCTCTGTGTGTGTGTATATATAATGTATAAAAGCACTTGTGGTGAGAAAAATAGAAGTATTACGCTTTTCCAATTAGTGAGAAAACTTTAACTATTAGTGGAGTATTTGCATGATATTCTCAGTACAGCCTTCCAAATGATGCTGTAAAATAAAAATAACACATTAGAACAACCCTTGTTTTTTGCTTTCTAGTTTCAGAGCCATTGAGGTACATTTATTCATATTTTCACATATTTCATTGCCATGGATAAACGTTTTCTGACCTCTGGTCCCCACCCTCACTCACAACTACTTTTTAAAGAAAATAGTGGTCTTTTGTTTTCATATGACTCCAGGAGGTGCAGCACAGAAAAAACTGGTGAGAACTTTTGAGTCTTGTGATTGAAATTATGCGAGTTGGCAATACTGGTGGATTGTTTTATCCTTAAAACTTTGAGCTAAAGCTATATGCATGTGAAAACCAGATTTATCATGGCAGCTGTCTGCAAACATAATTACAGAAAGTGCATCCAGCCAACCATTATATATTACAGACATTTCATCCCGGTGAGCTATAGAAGAATGAGTTTTATGTTGTGCATTGAATACAATTATATTGCACGTAGTAGGTGATAAGCAAATCTTTGCCAGTGAACATCTTGAACCCAAATGAAGTGTTGGACCCTTTAATTTGCATTTACCTCAAATCCTACTGCCAACTCTCTCTTGATAATAGGCCATTTTTTAATCAAAATTTAATTACAACCCAATTAAACACTTTAACTTCTCCTTAAATATGCAGGGTATGATAAGAACTGGATTTACTTGAGTGCATGACTTTGCACATACTCTATTTAGTTTGTGCTGCCAAATTATTTCCCTCTGTTCTGTCTGTAACTCCCATTACTATCTGCCTTTGCCAAAATTAACTAACTGCATGGTGTGAGCAGATGCTGAAAACATAAGCCTTTGAATCAGGGTCATTCAAGAGACAGAAATGAATGTTCCCAGAAACTGTATAGTCACACTTCTCTAGGAAGAAAACAGCAGTGTGTTTACACCATACTGAGGACCAGCAGTTGAAAATAAAACAATGCACATAAAAAAATTCTTATGATTTTGGGGAATTCAGAGCTGTGTTTAACTCTGAAATGCAAAGGATCTGCAACAGATCTATCTAAATGTTCTGTTATAAAAGGCACCAAGTGCTATGAAACACTTGACTTGCTTCGTGAACAAAATATTGGGAAGTTCAGACAGCCAAGAAAGAATGCTGAAGTGTTTTAAGAGACTACCTCAGAAATAAAAGTGTAGGTTCATTTCCCGGCTTTGATTAGATTTTTTTGAGTGAATCTTTCTTTTGTTCCTGTGTTCTCCCTGTGTAAAATGGGGCTGGTGCTCTTCCTTTCTTTATGGCATATAATGCCTGTAATTTATGATGTACTCCTGAGTAGTAATAGGGTCTTTGTAAGCCCATAAACATTTTATTTGTTTTAGCTTCACTCTTAAAGGGAACTTCAGTGCTGTGAACACCGTTTGGTGCCATTTTTAGCATTTTAATAGTTTCCGCATCAAAATTGTTCAGTTTGAAACTAAAAAGGCATTTTTTGTTGAATTGCTTCTCTTCTTGAAAGAAGTTTGGATTTTGGCAGTTAGCTCATTGCTACTTTTCCTGGAACTAGAAGTTCTCAGGTGAGATCCTCCTCTCTGCCAGCCGGGCTTGCTGTAAGCGGTGTAAAGGGAGAAGCTGGATATGTAAACACACTCGAGTACATGTAAAAGGGAACATCTGCATCTCTAGTTATTCCAACAGAGTAGAATGCCTTTTGTACCTCTCTTGGCTCTGCTGTCCCTGGGTGACTGTGATCAGCAGTGTACAGCTCAGCACCACCTCGGCATGAGTCTGGATCAAGAGTCTGTTCTCATCAGCATAAGCAATTTCAGGCTAATACTGGGCTGCTGGTAACCTCACAAGAGATAAAAACGTCAGCTATGTCCATGGGGAATCATCAAACATGTTTACTCATCATGTATTTTTACATTTGTATAGTTTCAGGGGTTTAAGTTGTTCAGATTCTATCAAAACATGAGTAAATTCCAGGTCTAGATTTTTTGTTAACTTTTTAAAAATAGAAGATTTCATTTCCATTTTCTGCAAACATCTTTACAATTACTTTGATCTATACCTCTAAGTTAATGTGCAAGTGTAATAGAAAAATACCGCAAAATACCACTGTGCAATAGTAACTGAATTGATCAGCACTTCATTAGTTCTCTGATAACAAGAAAAGAGCATCTGGGTGGTGTGTTAGGCAAAACTCTTGTCCATTGTCTTGAGGAATCTTGGATTTCATCCCTCTTTTTCGTCATTGTAATGAAATTAGTTTGCTGGTGTCAGCTGAGTTCATACTGCAAAACTAGCACATGGAAATCAGCAGCACTATTGGTTTCTTTACTTGAGAGAGCCTTTGGAGCTTAGTTTGTCTAGAAACTGAAACCTTGCACCTCTAGACATTATGTCTCCTCCAGGTCATACATGAAATGACTTAGGGAGGGAGTGTGGAGAAGTTATTGTAGTGGCAGCCTGTCTGACACCTGCCAGTCTAGTAAATGTCTGTGTGGTTCTCCTTCCCATCTCCCTTCACATACATATATAATTTTTCTGATTTGTATTTAATGAATAATTAATAAGTTCTGCCTTGTCTTCTAAGGTTATAAAAGATGTGTGCAGCAACTGTATGGGAGCTGTAGACTCTGATGGGCCCTTGTCAAGTTCTCCAGTACACAAGATGGAGCTGGAAAAGGTAAAGTTATCAAAACAATGAATGAACGAAAAATCCCTTGCAATTGCTTACAGAGACACTGGTAGGCACTGTATGTAAATACTTGCTGGCTTGCATTGCTGTTTCAGGCACACAGTCTCTGTGTTGTTTTTGTTTGTTTGGGTATGTGCACACATCCTACAGAGTTGAGATTTCTGCCATCTCAGTTCATTTGGCCACGAACAACCAGCAGAGTGGCTCGTATCCAGCTTCTCTTTAGCCATAGACAGGTGCAGCCTAAGAGGGTCTGGTGCGTGTGTTGGGATGCAGAGATGCTCTCCATCAAATGCAAAGAGCAAGCAGAGGTGTCACTCTCGGGAAAGAATAGCTGAAACAAAAGTTTTAAGGGGAAGTCTCTTATTTTGGAGAATTTAGTCTTTGAAGAGCTCCCTGGTCATGCTGAGGTCACTGTTTTGGCAGAACCTTTCAAGCATTCATGTCTCAGTACAGAAACTTGGCTGTTCACATGTGGTTGTCTCTATTGCTTTGAGTCAACAGGATGTGAGAGCAAGGATTAGGAAAATGAGCAGCTTTCCAGTGAATGATCAGTGCATTACCAGCACCAGTTTAAGCCCCTGCTCTGTTAAGGCATCTGTATGAGCAAATCCCTCTGCAGACCCTGCTTAAAAATCCCCCTGACAAAGGCTTCATCAGCAAACTCCTAATGGCCAGTTTCACCCCTCTAGTCGAACTGCACCATGTTTAGTGTCATTATGTTTCTTTGCACCTGGGAAACCAAGAGCAAAGCATCTTCCAGGACAGCTCAGACTTCTTGGTTTTACAGGTAAAAGCTGTTACCTGTACATACTTGCAAACACCTGCACAGTATTGACAAAGTAACTGAAACTATCATAAAATAGTTTTTTTCTAAAATGCATGCCATCAGAAGGTGTAACAAAACTTCTCTTGTGTTACTTTTTGTGATGATCTGCACATCTTCTTCGTGGCTTGACCACTCATGAGTAATGTGGTCACCAAAACTGTGCTAGCATAAGCTCCATCTGCCTCGTCCTGTGTCTCATGCACAGCCATTACAGAATGATCAGCACTAAAGATTTATTTCAAAAGCCTCCTTTTTGAACGTATTGAAAGTACTGAAGCACCTTGTAGGAATGCCCTATTTCCTGATAAGTTTCACATTTATAAAGCATTATGTAAAGATACAGTTTTTACCATATTCTTAACTGATCCTTGTAATTATTGTAACATTTCGAATCTAGGAATTTATAAATTTATTGTGAATTTTGAATACAGTTTCAAGTATAGACTATTTTGTTGTTTCTGTGTTTCTCTAAAGCCTCAAAAGCTGAAGATTTTACTATTTCTCTTCCAAGTGGATAAGAGTTTGAAATATCTTTTGTTTCACAGTAAGCATACTTTTGAATTGACTTGATTTGATGAAAGTGGAAGCGTTATGTGTCAGCTAATCTCTTTGCCCCTGCAGAAGTTGTCACTTGAGAGGCCAAGCTCAGATGGGGAGGGTGCTGCGGAAAATGGCACCACTACTGTGTGCAATGGGAAAGAACAAGGTATGTCTCAGATCCAGAGATGTTTGGTGTAAGTATTGTGTGCATATAGGGAGTGATAGGTACTGAAATACCTGCCTTTTGTCTTTTCAAAATAGGCAGTAAAGTTTTTGAATATTTTATTAGGATTCAATTTAACTTGAAATTTCAATTATGTCAGGAATGACTCCTTAAATTTTTGCAGTAACAGAAGGCATTCGATGTTACTATGCAGGAAAAGTAACCAATATAAGGAAACAGAATACAAAAATTTTGACTTGGCCTTTTCTGTGTTCAAAAGTACAGTTTTTCAGGCCTTGAATGACCACTATAGACAAGTAACAGGTTTTTTATTAACTATATATTGACAACATAAAGAGTAGGTGTACAGCTTCTAAGCAAAAAAGCAATCACTGAATACTAGAAATAAAGAATCGTGCATATTTTATAAGTATGACCAGTGACAGGACCTGAGGGAATGGCCTGAAGTTGTGTTAGGGGAGGTCAGGCACTGGAACAGGCTCTCCAGGGAAGTGGTCACAGCACCAAAGCTTCCAGAGTTCAAGGAGCATTTGGATGATACTCTCAGATACATGGTGTGACTTTCAGAGGTGGTCTTTGTGGGTCCCTTCCAACTCAGCATATTCTGTGATTCTGTGATGTATTGAGATATATGTATATGCATTTATACATTCATATGTATGTATACACATATATACACCATTTATATATGTATGTATACACAGATACCTTTTTATATAAACTATTATGTATGATTATTTATATTAACATAATAATATGTGTATGGTCATTCAATATCAGTGGGTTTGTAAGTACATATGTATATAATTTTGCATATGCCACTTAGAAGCTGTGGATGTTCTGTAGTCCGTGTAATCTAACGAATACAAATCTCAAACCCAGAGGGGGTTCTGTCTGATTTGTATCTAATACATTCAACCGCTATGCTCTCTCCCCCATCCCCTTCCCTCTTCTCCAAAGCGGAAGAAATACTGTGACTTTTTTAATTTGCCATATAGCAATGCCATGGTTTAGATAAGATATTTTTCTGCAGCTGTTAAATAAAGGGTAACGTGAGCTGCAGTGAGCACAATGTCAATACTGGCCTTGGTGCCAGCGCTGTCTCGCCTCTTGACTCATTTCCTTTATCTGCTCCTGGGATCATTTTCCAGCATTTCCTGGCTATACAGTTCTCTGGCATACCCAACAGTTTGTAACAACATCAGGTTTTGTGGTTTCTGAAAGTGGTGGTACATTTTTAGATTTCACCCTGTAAAATCTTCTACTAAGCTTTCATAAAACTCAGTACCATTTTAATCTCTGAAACCTGCTGAGAAACATCTGTGACCCAAAACCTGTGTTGACCATGATGTCCAGAAGTGCCTGGTGGCTCAGGTATTCCGTGGGAAGTATAATGGAGCATGTGCTGCTGGAAAAGTAGCCTAGCTTAGAAGCCTCAAGAAGGGTCATTTAAAACACTAGCTCCTTTTGAAAATTGACCTTGAATATGTAGTAGCGAAGATAATAGACATTAGTGACTGCAAGAAGACTGAAGTGTGGCTGTCATCATTTTCAGGGTCCTGGATCATGTTATGCTATTTTTAAATAATCAATAGGAAATATTTAAGGGAGTACTTGGGAAGAGAGAATTCCAAAAATGGTCATCTTCAGCCAGAAACCACTGCCAGCCTCTGCTCTGCCCTTTAGCAGCTGCTCACTTTGCCGTGGGGAAGGAAATGAGAAGAAAAGGCTTTTGTGGAAAAAAAAAATCAGTGGCAAACGGGCAATCAGTAATTCTTTAGACTCAAAAAGATTAAGTCATGAAGGCCTTATTTCTGCTGTCTCTCAGTTCTGCAGGCATAAAACCCAGCAATGTCAAGGGAAGACAGGGCAGAAAAACAAACACTGAAATGGGCTTATTCCACTGTCTGTTCATACTCGTGGGAATGATTCCTTTGGGCTTCTGTCTCAGAGAAATGAGGTTTTCTCAGTCTCTGGCTTTTTTCTGTGCTTTTCATCTCCCGCCCTTCAACAGCCACAGTCAGCTGTCAGCTGCTGCTGTGTGGAATGGAAACCCATCCGAGGGCAGGTGTTGTGTTTGCATTTCCTTCCAGGCAGGCGTTCATGAGCACATGGGAAGGGTGCCCTTCCTGCCTCCCTCCATCAGTGGAGCTCATTGCCATGTTTAGAGAGCACAGTATAAGTTGTGAACACCCTGCCCTTGAAAAGAGAGAATTAGACCTTTGCTTGTGTACACGCCTCAGTGTGGTGCAGTTGGCTGGGGAGCAGCTGTGGGCACCTGCAGAGCTGCCTTTCCCACGCAGCTTTGTACAGGCTTGGCTACAGATACCATTTCTAAATAATATTTCATGATTGCTAACAATTATCTAAATATGATAAATTATTCCATGGTGAATCACAAACTGCTTCTCTATTTTCCCTCCAGTCCTCTTTCCAAATTCATCAATTCATACAGTCATTTCTCATATAAACATTTTTGCCCGGGTTTGCCTCCATTTTTTCCTTCAGTTTACATGAGGCCATAACCACTAAAATGTTCCCTTTTGCTGCAAAAGGAATTGATTTATCAGGGAATAAAGATAGAGCA
The DNA here is from genome assembly GCA_013396695.1 of Sakesphorus luctuosus. Lineage (NCBI taxonomy): Eukaryota > Metazoa > Chordata > Aves > Passeriformes > Thamnophilidae > Sakesphorus > Sakesphorus luctuosus. The sequence goes on from VWZD01005774.1 coordinate 445,398, forward strand.
ACTCCATCAGTAGCTATTTTAAATGTACTGTGCATCAAAATCATGTCTCAGGGCAAGCTGATGGAAATTTTTGCTGCCTTGTCAGTTATCAGAGAGACTTTTACTCTGTTGATGGAATCCAGTTTAGGCCACTGAATGTGTTTTCTGAACTTTATTTTGTTTTGTTCTGTTTTGCAAACAAAAGGTCTGTTTGTTCTGATCTGTTCATAAAACTTTTGTAAAAAAAATCTTAGGATTTTAGTCAGGTACGCACTTTTAAAAATTATATCCCTAGTCCTTGGCATATTACATTCAGCAGCTCAACATGCCTCAGTGCACAGAGTTGTCATGCTACTAGTTTCATATGAAGTTAATGGAAGCATAGACTGGATAGGAAAATACCTCTTTTCAGCAGAGCTTTTTCTTTCAAAGCCTTCATGATCACAGAAACTGCCAAATTTAGCTATCCAAGCTATCCAATGTTTATACTGATCCCACTAATTTAATTGTTAGTAGTTAATTTATGAGTCTTGACTTTCTAAAACATCAGTTGTGATATCTTAACCTAATTGTACATCACAGGAGTATTCTTGCTAGGCAAGCATATTCTGTCTGGTTTATTCTCTTAATGGTTGTGTATATGAGCTAAATTTATTTGCAGTTACCTCCATCATACTGATAAATTAGATGATGTCTGCTGTCAAGGAGACTTGCAGCTTGATTAGATTAAATAAAATTAGAAGCTTGACTTTTGTTTTTATTATCTTTCAGAATGCCATGATTTTTATAATGCAGAGCATTAGAGAGGGCATATAGTGTTTGTCTCTTTGCAGTCTGTAACTTTTGTACAAATGTTCATCTTACACAGAATATTTTTGTCTGAACTTCTGTTTTTATTCACGTTCTCTCTCTTCATTGGTTAGTGTAAACACACTTTAATACAAACTTACACTTTCTTAACAGTGAAGAGGAAAAAAAGCTCAAAAACAGAAGCCAAGGGCACTGTGACTAAAGTAACAGGGAAAAAAATAACGAAGATCATTGGTTTAGGAAAGAAAAAGCCATCAACAGATGAACAGACCTCATCAGCTGAAGAAGATGTTCCAACATGTGGTAAGTGATTTTTCTCGAGTCTTAAATGCACATTGCCAGTAAAACTTTATAGAATTCTAGCCTAGAAATTTCTCTAAAATTGCTTTTACTGCTATAATTTTCCCCCAACATCAGAAGGATGCACCAAGACTTCAGGAGGAGTAATCAAGAGTTTTGATTCAAAGAGACTTAACATAATTTTACTTTTTAAATAAAATGGTAGTACATGCTCAGAAGGAATGTCACTCCTCTTAGCAGAAGATCACTCCTCTTTGCCAAAGAGAAGGGTGCACAAAAAGCATAAAGAAACAAGAGCTATTCTCAAGCAAATGGTTATAAAATGAATATAGGGTGAACTGTGAAATAAATTTAGTCTAGGAATCAAAAGAAGGTTCTTGGAAAGTGATCAAGTCTTTTATAATAGATTGTGGTTAAAGTTTTATGGAATAGCAGGCTGCAGTCAGCGGACCTCAACCAAAGTGATTTGAATTTAATTATGGCTTCCTAAAGTGGTACATATTGGGCAAAATGAAGTAACAAATTTCTACTGAGCTATTTTAACTTTTAATTTTGATCACTCCATGTGACAGCTGTAGTGCTTGGCAGCACCAAGGAAGTGTATAAAAAAGCATGCAGAATATACTTTCGTTCTGTATCTTAGCTGTTAAGGTTTGCTCACAATTTAAGACTTTGTGCAATGCACTTAGCTGAGGTCCTCACAGCTCTGCTATTTTACAACAATGCAATGTATTTGCATTGTCATGTTTGCCTTTTAGTGCTCAAGTGTTAAGTAACACTTCCATACATGAATAAAGACCACCCTTCTACCCAATTCCTTCCAAAACCAATTTTTCTTAGAAATCTTTGAGGCAATTGCACTGGATTCCGAATTTGTATTTGCCTTTTACCCTTTAATTGACCCAGAAATACTTTGGAAAACCCAGTGATTAGGCAGCAGTTGGAAGAACATGAAGTGTGATAGATGCTTGTCCAAGGTGGTAGAAGCAGATCCTTGGACCACCAGAGAGAACGCTATAGGTCACGGGTGGCTTTCGACCCACACTTTGGGAATCATTCACATAAGCAAACTTTGATTAAATAAGTGTGTGTATATGTGTCTATACATTGGCTAAGTACAAATGTGATTTATTGACCAGAAGAACAGCTGGGAAAAGCTGTGTCCAGCCAGATGCATTGTCTGAAGCATCTGGGTTCAATAAAAGCTCAAACTTCCGGGCTCTCATACTCCATTGATTGTTCTGTATTATGTGAGATGTTAACCACAGCTGTACAATCTAATTCCTAGTATTTCTATCATTACTTAGGGTATGGACATAAATACAGCCATTACTATTTGGCTGTACTCAACGCCACTTGCAGATTTTATAGGAAAATGTATAAGTTCTAGGCTTTGGTCATTGCAGGAAGTCTTTGCAGAAGGATTTCTCACCGTCAGAAAATTGGCTCAGTTCAGTGCCCTCTGGGAGGCTGCTACATAGTTCAAGGTTTTTACACTTTGGAAGGCTCTACCTCCCATGAACACAGGGAAAATCCCATCAGGGCTTCAGGGGACACCCAGCTAGAGTGGAAACTAAAACCCACCAGCACTTGGAGTCATGGCAAAGCTCTTCCCTACAACTTCACTGGTCCTAGACTGCCTGGGCTAAGTGGAAGTACTAGTGCCCCTGCTGGGAACACACTCAAGGCATTCTGGTCATGTCAGCAGTTGAAGGTTTAAGCAGAGATATGTGGGGGGAAGAGTGTGGGATCCTGCATAGTTCAGCTGAAGTAGTATAGTAAGTTTTGGACAGCTTTTCTGAGACGTGCATTGGAAATAGAGGGGGAAAACTGTCTGAAAAAAAAGGACTCTCACTCCAAAACAAGCCATCTGGCTTGCACATGAAGGGGTTTTCATTTCTAGGGATTGTAATGTAATGCACAGTGATGCAGGGTTGTGTTACAGGAGGAGAGAGAAGAGCTGGAGAGGGTGATCATCACAAGGAGCCAAAACCCCAGAGGATTGTGCACATCCTCATTTTTTTATAGCACCTTCCAAGATGTGCGCAATTCTGATCTGCTATATCCTGTTGGATCACATTTGGATGTTGGAACCATAATGTTGGAAGGAAAACCCAGAAAAATTAATAATAAGTCATAATTTTAATGAAAACCAAAGAGAGAGCTCTCCAACAGGATTAAATGAAAATCAGATCTGAGATAGAAGACAGTTTTTTAACCTCACATCTGGCCTTTCCAAGATACCATTTATTTCCTTCTTCATAGCCTGTTTGGAAGCAGCAACATGCTGAATTCATGTACTGTTTGTAATGTGGAAGCAAAAATAAAACTTTTTTTTTTCATTCACAAACTATAGTAAGGCAAGGAAAATGGGCATTGCTTTGATTGTAAGGTTTGAGTCTGGAATGATTGTTGTTATGGGACAGAGAAGGAAAACCACAAAACACTGCCCATTTGATGGTGGTCTATGCCTAGACACTGTATCAATATAAAGCCTGATAAGAGCAGTGAGTGTATTTAAAAGGCAATTTGTTAATGACATTTTAGTATGTTGTAAGGGTACTGTATCATCCCTGGGGGGAAAAAAATCTATTTTAAAACTTTTGGGTTTAAGTTTAGCTAAATATCATACATATTTGCTTTTTGAATTTTAAGCCAGTATGACTTTTACTTGTATGGGTAATGATCTTTAAAATTCTGGTTTAAAAATCAGATGTGCATTGTTTTTTTCTAAATGAAATCAGAACATACAGCATCAACATCTAGTAAGTCTTTAAAACACCGCTTTTACGGAAGGTATCTCATTACCTAATTATATAGTATGAGCCATTATTTTCCCAGATAATTTTGGTCAGCCACAGTTATAAAAGCCGTTATCCATGGAGAGGGAGGGTGTGTGAGCAGATTGACTGTGGACTGTGTATGTAACATTTTATCACAGTCCCTCTCCCATTCTTAGCAAAGTCTTGGGTATTGGTGTGCTCCTTCTCATCCAGCTGCTGCAGTGACTGACACAGCACAGCCATTTGTACATGAGCAGGATCACATATTTATATGCTCTTTTCTAGGTTATTGTCACAGTAATAGTTTTCATTAAAAGAAGCAAGGCAGGGTCATTCCCTTATCTTCCTAAAGCCCATCTGGACTTTCTGTTACAAGAGGAACATGTTATTTAATGGCTATCATTACACCGAGAAATATTTTTTTTTATTTCTTTTCAAAAAAATTTAGAAGTAAAATATCTCACATTTCGTTTTATTGCAGGATATCTCAATGTGCTCTCTAATAACCGTTGGCGTGAGCGCTGGTGCAGAGTGAAAGAGAATAAACTGATTTTCCACAAGGACAGGACAGATCTGAAGACACACATTGTTTCTATCCCTCTCCGTGGCTGCGAAGTCATCCTGGGACTGGATTCGAAGCATCCCCTGACCTTCCGCCTGCTCCGAAACGGGCAGGAGGTTGCTGTGCTTGAGGTGCAGTGGTTGCTAATGACTATGACTTGTACAAACACCCACAAGCTAAATTAGAGAAGCATTTTCATTGCAACCTGTTCATTCAAAAACAAAAAAATCTTTGGAATAATATTTTTGCAGAGCTGAGTAAGAAATACTGGAAGAAATATTAAGTGTCATAGACAAGGAAATAACTGACATTTAATGTAGTACAGAAATCTTCTCAGTAAGATGCTTTTTTCTGCACTGACCTTCCCTTGACCTGGTACTAAAATATTCCTGCTCCTTCTGCAGACACACTTTTTACATCAGGGACATAATTACATTTAGTAAATAACTTAGCAATAATTTAATAATGGATCGCTGTTGATGGGAGCTCTAGAGCTCTTAACTCTCATTTGTCTGCTACTTATGTGAACTCCTTTTGCTCACTCTATGCCTATATTAAGGTAATTGTGCAGTAAGAAAATACAATGGCCAGCATCCTGGTGTGTCTCTTGGTACACTGGCATGCTCCCTGTGCTATGAAGCTCACACCTTTGTATATGTTAGGTGGGTCAGAATTTCTATAGGGGTTTTATTCATCATATTTTAAAATCTAAAATGAGAAACCAACTATAATAAAGATATAGGAGGAGGCAACCTTTTGTTTTCAGTGGCAGGATGGGCACTTCAACCACTTTGGGTTTCCAACTACAGGTCGTGTTAGTCTCCTGTCCTAGCAATTAGGTGTGTTATGTAAAAGCAGTTCAAAGAAGTTGAAAAACTAGAAAACAGATCAAGTAACTGTGAAAGGCAATGAAATATTCAAAAATAAGAAGATATTTAGAATTAGCACAGTTTTCTTCTCCCCTACTTTTATCCATTATTATTTTGCTACTGTTTAACTTTCAAATTGATTGGAAGCAAAATATGAAAAACGTAAAATTATTTTAGTCATATTCATATTTTTACTTACACTATCAGAAAAATGAATGCTGCCATCTGGACAAATTTTTGAAATTTTTCAAGAAGCAACATTAAACTATTTTATTCCTTCCTCCCTCTTGTTTCTACTTAGCAGTAACACTTTCTTCTCAGGAATCATGCTATCTAAAATTCCCCAGCCTAGCACAGGAAAATGATTCTGTTAAAGCTTTCAATATTCTGAAGTCTAAAATAAGCAGTACTTGAATCTAAATCCACTAGCCTTAAACAATTATTTTTTTCCTCTTTTTTGTGTATTGCCCACTTTGTATTACATCATAACTGATGAGCACACAGCTTACTTAACGTGCAGTCCTTCTAGCAAAGCAGATTTAATAAGAAATCCTGGGTTTTTTAGGAGTTCAGCAGAGTGAAACCGGAGCCTCTCCTACAATGTGGTAGCAATTTGTCAACCAAGAAGAATGTGCTGCTTTGCAGTAATGCTCAGCTCAGTGGCAGAGCCAAGACCTGACCTATGTTCTTGCCCTCTCCTCACAGGCATCCTCCTCCGAAGACATGGGCAGATGGATAGGAATTTTGCTGGCGGAAACAGGGTCTTCAACAGACCCTGGAGCTCTGCACTATGACTACATTGACGTGGAAATGACAGCAAGCGTCATCCAGGCTGCAAAACAGACTTTCTGGTGAGAGGCATTCAGCTTCCTGGGTGTTTCCAGTACTCTGAGAATTTATATCCATATATTAACTGCACTGCCAACACAGCTTATCAAAATCCACTTCCCTCTTTGCCAAATACTGAACTCCTGAAGTGTTTCAGCATCATGACATGTCGGATGTGTTTATGATTATTGTGTTGGCATCCTGCTAAGTTCTGTAAAAGATGCAAGGCACTATGCAACTTCACTCAAATCTTTACTACTTTTTTCTGTAAGTCCCCTTATGAAATGCTGTATTTTAATCCTTTATTTTGCCTGAAGACTTAGAATTATCACTGAAAGAGAACAAATATTCTGATATATGCAGCTACGTGATTCACATTTCCTGGCTGTATTTGCTCTACATATAGCCAAATATACAGCAAATTATTGGCCAATATAAGCTACACACTAAAAAAATGTATAGCAAATTAAGCCTTGGATAGTCACATTCTCAGTGTTTCCTTCTCAGGTTCTTTCTGATTAATTAAAAGCTTCATCAAGCTCACCCCAGTGCAGTTAATTTCTGGAGTTTAATTTAGGAGGTGGAAATTGGGAAAGTGTCTAGAGCACAGCATGAAAATTGTTTAAATTGCAAATCAGTCTGGTGAATTCCCCATTACTGATCCTGTGCTAAGAAGGGTAATCATGCTTAGCATATATAGTGATTTACACGTTTGAATCATTTTAGGCATTACAGCAGTCTTTGGTGGGAAAAGGCTTCCATATTTCCTTGGCTAGATGAGGTCATTTAAAAAGAGGAGTGAAGAAGCAGTTGGGGCAGGCAGGATGCCCTGCTGCAGACATTCCCGCGGTCCGAAAACGGGTTGCCTGAGGAGGCAGCTGGCAAAGGCATCATCCCCCGGCCCACTGCAATATGAGACTCCCCTTACAAACTTGGAATTTGTGTGACTTAATACATTAGGGAATCACACCCCATCTGCCCATTTTGACTTTAAACAGACATAAAATGAAAAAAAAAAAAAAGTTGTCCAAAAGAAGATTCTCCTGCCATTAGTGAGATGCCAAGACAAGTTTAACAAGAGAAAATGCACAGCTTCAATCAGTGTCTTCTGGTAGAAATCAAAGTGATTTAGTGTTACCACAAGCCCAGTTTTGTGAAAACCAGATAATTTTGGTAGAAGTAAAATGCACCTAGCATACAGATTTATGTTAATACCTTTTTAGAAGTTAATAGGGCTCAAAAAGTTTTTCGTGTTGTCATGTATTTTTGCTTCAGTCAGCATCAAGCAATAACCACATTTAAGAGAAATAGAATGGTAACCTCTTCCCTCAGATACTGCATGGCTTTCCTTTTCTGCACAAATGTGATACTAATTGGAGCCAAGTGAAAAAACATATGCAACTAGACCACATGTTAGAAAGGAATGTCAAACAACTTGCAAAATAGCAGAATTCCCCTATTAAGAGTTAGTTAAAATTCATTGGTTGTCTTTAAGAGCCTGCAAGGGTTTGCTGATAAGCAAGTAGAGTAGCTGTTTGCTGATTTTGAGCTACTCTTAGAAAATGAGGAGAAATTACAATGATAATTAAATGTTATTAAAATACTTATTTGCCCATTATAGAATGGATATCAGTATTCCAAATTAAATGCAGTTATCATTAAAACTTTGATTATTGCAGAGTCAGTTCATATTATTGCTTATTCATTTCCTGAGACTGATGCTTTGCAAAACTATTGGCTCTTCCTTAATTGGCCCATCAATTTCCTTTGTTTAAATCATTAAGTATCTAGGAAAAGCTGAAGGAAAAATTATTCCAAGTGGGTTTTCTTCATTTTCCATCTAGCAGTTTCAGAATATAATTAACTTACATGGATGCGTCTGAAAACAGGATTAGTGAGGATTAGTGAAATAATGCCTATGAAGTGTTTGCAGATCCTTAGATAAATCTTAGCTTCCTTTGGTGGTGGAAATAGTTACTACAGGTGCATCAGATGTCATTAATGACTATCCCAGTTCTCAGACACGGTTATTATGTATCACTCTCACTGAAGCCACTTAACTGGAAAGAAATTCAGTAACAACCCAAATACAGTTCTTCAGACCAACCAGAAACACTGGAGTAATCCTCTTCCTTAAGGACAGTAAACAAATGCAGCCCTTCAATAAAGTCTAATAATATATGAGATATGATAAAGTTAAAAACATTTTTATCATGGACTTTTCCTTGGGCTTTTTGTTGTTAGATCGTTTGAAGTTAGAAAAGCTTCTGTCTAATGGTTATTCCAACCCCACACTGCCCTGGAAAGTTCACACAGAGCTGGGCAGGTTTGTCCCTCCTGTGAGCCCAGGTCTCCTGCGGCTCAGGTGAGCCCCAGTTCTCCCTCTGAATGAGAAATTCAATGGGCTCCATGTTATTCCAAAGCTAAAAGAAAGCAACTGTTCAAACCACAGCATTCCTGAGCTCCTGCCAGCGCTATAGAAGACCCTCTCTGCTTTAGTAGTGCTTTATCATATTTTATGAATGTCAGCAAAGAGTCTGAATAGTTCCATTGTTTGGGATGGAAAACTTTGTTTTCCCATTCACGCACACCTGAAGCTATAAGAATTATTTGGGATCTTACTTTATATCTCTCTCAAATCCAGCAGTTGCTACAAAGGAAAACTCACCCTGGAGGTCATTAATGCTATTGGGCACATTTTCTGCATTGTTAGATCCTTGCAAACCCAATGTAGTTCTTGATGTCTTGCATGTGTTCTGCAGAACTCCAGTAAAATAAGCAACAATGTTGATTGGGACAGGATAAAGGGGAATAAATTAAAATATATTATACACATATACATATATATCCCTTTTGAAGTTTCCAGAGGACTCAGATCCACCATGTGGAACAGAGCAAGAATAAGCATATAGAGTATTTGCATGCACAATTACACAGAGAGAGCTGGGAAGCATAGTGCCATACCCAGCCAAAAGTTCTGATATAGAAAAGAAAAATTTCCACACTTTGAGGAAGTAATCATTCAGGATATTTCATTGACATTCCATGCATTATTTTTTTTTCAATTTTTGCTGGATTTGATTCCTGGTTCTCTCAGTTCTTAAGTTTGCATCCCCCTGAGCATGCATGCACTCAGCAACACCTGCTTCTCCCCAGTGTGGGCAACAAGGGAACCTTTCTGGGACACTGGGAATCTGGTGTATAACATAAATCAACAGGTTCCCATGTAAACATGCCACTGAGCACTTACAGCTGTTGCCCTCCTGGCCTTCACACAGTCGTATTCCCACTGTAAGAATGGAGAACAGGAACATATGTTATAATATTGGCTGCTAGCAGCAACGTGTGAGTAGCAAAGGAATTAAAACTGTCCTGCAGAAAGTGAGAAGCTGTGTACTTCCAGGCTGCATAATCAGACATGGGGAACATACCACTAAATCATAATTTAGACTTAGGTTTAAGCCCTGTTTTTTATTATTTTTATTTTGCTTTATTCAGTTTCATGAACAGGCGAGTCATATCTACAAATCCATATCGGGGAAGCACTGCCAACGGCTATGCCTGTCCGAGTGGAATGGCACTTCATTATGATGATGTTCCCTGCATAAATGGATCGGTAAGAATTGAGTTTGCACAGAACAAATGGTTTGCATGTGTTGAATGCATGGACATCTGAAAATTATATTATCTAGAAATGTTCACTGGGCAGTTTCCAAATGAACTCATGTTTTTTTGACTGGGGGTTGCAGACTCCTCTCACACCTACAGAATAGAAGGGGCATGGGACATATTGTTTGCATTAACCTGCACATGAGCCAACGTGCCTTTAGAAAGACATTGCCTGTTGATGATTTGTTGCCAAGTCCTTGAATATAATACTCACTTGAGGAGGTATTTTTTAGATCACAGTGGACCTGGCAAAATTCAGTTACAATTTAAGTCAGTTACATCAGGCATTTTTTGATTTCTGTTGAAAAAACACTAAAACCCAAACACACAGTCCCTGGGGCTGCGTTCCAGATGACAGCAGGTACTGCTCATCCCAAAGGAGAGCCACAGTGGTCACTTCCCTCTTCATAAATTGCAGAGCTGACTGTAGGCAGATGTGTAGTAGAGCTTAACATATAGTGGATGCTAAACCACAGCAATCTGTGGTCCTCAGGAATATTTATGGGGGAGCTACAGCCTGTGTCAGCTCTTAATTTGGGCTGCTACATTAAGGCCCCCACTAAGGACAATCTCAGAAGAAATGAAGAGTTTTGAAGTATGAAATTTATGTATCCTCCATCATGTCTCAGTAATGCCAAAAAGATAATAGAAAGCCCCTCGCAGGAACAATATATGACCACATGTGTGGTGAGCAGTCTCTGTGTAGTTCTTGAATATGGTCATGCCATTGTATGAGTAATGTGTTGCCACAGCCAGGATGGGTTGAGGAAGGCTATTTAGCAACTGGATTGGTTTCTTCTAAGGTTAATTGAATGCATCACTGGAGTACTGTTGTTGAGCTTCCCATTCTTCTGAAAATTAAAAAGAGCTATTTTAGTTCTTATAGCTCAGAATAATAATTCTCCATCAAAAAATACGTAGTGCTAGTACACCGGCAGCTGGTATTCATGGTAAAGTCATACAACCTGAAGAAAGGAAAAAAAAAAAGAAAGGAAAAAAAACCAAAACAGAAAAACACCCCTTAGACCATATTGCTTTTAACAACTCCTATACCAGATGTAATCCCACATATTCATCTGTGTAGCCTGTGAGTATCCCCCTGTTAACACAGGCTGCTTGTGCCTCCTTAGTACTTGTGCCTCCTTAGTGCCAACTGAAGATGCAACCCATGAAACAGTGAGGGTGTTAGGTTTGTTCATACTATGGAACATGCTCAGGGCTGAGGCTGCGAGCCATGGAATGCCATGCTTGCTTTCCACACTGTGTCCTCCCCCTCTTTCTAAATAGTTTGACTTCAGCGTGTGCAATAAGTATATGCTTGCTATGCACTGAGGGCTCACTGCATTACTAATGTTTTAATTTCACTTAGGGGGTTCTGCATGCTGTATTGTTCACTAACTGCCCAGGTGTATGTGTTGCAGTGGGAACCAGAAGATGGCTTTCCTTCTTCTCGTAGCAGGAACATTGGAGAAGAAATGCTTTATGATAATGCAGGCCTGTACGATAACTTGCCGTCTCCAAAAATCTTTGCGCGCTATCCGCCAGCTGACAGGAAACCCAATAGGTTATCTACTGACAAACTCTCCTCTAACCATTACAAATACCCTGTCTCATCAAATCTGTCTTCTGCTCAGTCTGTCACTAATACCTCTGCTGTGGGGAGGGGATCTGGCTCGCAGGTACTGTACTGTTTAATACTTGACAAAGCTTTTTATTTGTTGGCTGTTCTGTTTATCTGATTGTTATCTGTTGGCTATTTACATCCTTTAGTGTTAGCACTGAAGTGCTTGGAGTTTAGTCATGAGCCCACTGCAAATGAAACATGTTTGCAAAGTTGTAAAATTCTAATGTGGAAGTGTTGGTACCTGGAAAAGGCTTTCCCCATGTGTTTTTGATGATTTAAAAATTGTGAGTAATAATTTAAAAAAATTAGATGTGACCTTCCACACATAACCTGAATGCATGTGTAGCTGCCTTCTGGCTCCATAGGCCATGATGACTTACAAACAAAGATAAGTTAAATATGACCTGACAGTGACAGCAAATTTGACTCTTTAGAATTTTACTTATATATATATATATATATATATATATATAATATATATAGTATATACTGTTGTTATATATTTTGTGAATGTATTTGTGAATATACACATATATATAATAACTCGATGCTATATATTTACTAAAATATGTTGAATATAGTCATATATACTATATTTAAATTACTGGTTGCTGTTTTCTTCCTCTGAAAAAAAAAAGCCTTTGTCTCTACTGCTTTCTGAGGGTGGCTTTAGGCTTCTATACCTTAGCTGGAATGTGAAGCTACAGAGCAGATGAAGTCCTTTGTGTTCAGCCTTGTGGCAGATAGGCTGTCCCCAGCAGGGGGACAGAGCAAGCCTTGCTTAGAGCCACGCCAGAACCTTTCAGAGCCCATAGCCTGTCTCCAAAAGCTGGTCATTGACATAAACCTGTGACTGTATCACAGTGATGGGGGATTTTCAGTCTAATCTGACATGGAACAGGTAGATAAGTGTTTCCTTTCCCTCAAAATCTTCATATTAGAATATTAGAATTCAGTTGCAGAGTTGGAGGTGGACATGAGTAATGAATTGCTGCAGCAACAAGCTTCTCAGTGTGCTCCCAGTTCAATCCTCACAAACTTGGAAGGAGGAGAACAGAGGATGGCACACATATACCTTGTGCTTGGCTCAGGCATCCTCCATGGGAACACTATGATTAGTGAAGACAATGTAGATCTTCCCAGAGTTCAGTTAACTGCAGGGAGCCCTCTAAAGGAAAACCTCTTAAACATGAAATGTTCTGTTCCTGGTAATCTTGTGAGCCTGTCTGGCCATTAGGAGAGGGCTTTTTAAGCAAGAAAAGCTTTTAATTAGTAGGTAGAGGTTGTTTAAGGGAAATTGATATGTTAACTCCTAACATTTAGAAATACGTTATAATTATACTGTTTAAAAAAAGCTAAATCCATGCACCACAAGGATGGCAAGGTCATGTAGTAAATAAGAAATAGTGTTGAATTTTTGTGTGGCAAATCCTCATGGGTTTTTCTGTATAAAATTAACTGAAAAACTTGTGTTTCGAGAATCTTTACTGTAAAAATTTTTTTCAAGGTACATTTTTTGTATGGCTTTTTTAATTCCATTAATGCCAGAGTTTTAAATACCTCTGAGACCGTGATGCCGCCAGAGATGGGGAGTTCATCCTTTCTTATATCCTGTGATTGCTGGTATGGCCAGGCAGCTCTGAGACAACATCTCTGGAGGAAGTGCTGTCTCCAGCTCAATCAATGCGCTCTATTAAGGCTCTCTGAGCAAGCGGCTTTCTGTCAAGCTTTGCCCTTGATGGAAGGGTGACTGTAATGCCAGTGGCACAAGAATAGCTGGAGCCCATTTGTACTTTTGTTTTCAAACAGTTTAAGGGCAAGAAGCCTCCTGTGACTACTAATGGCATCGCCGGAAAAGCTAGAACTTTAAATAGCCAACCGAAGAAATCTGAAACAGTGTCATGTGTGAAGCGCACTGCGTCCAGTAAGTATCTCTCCTTGCTGCTGCCTCGCTTGTGATTGGGGTCATGAGGATACCCAAAATAGGTGTTGTCTTAGCAAACAAGATAAAGAACCACTGTGTTTCTTCTGTGTCTGAGAGGCCAAGGAGGAGGTACCCACCAAGACTTTGAATAGGAGATACTGTGTGCACTGGTGACTCAGTACTCCAGACACACCACAAGATAAAAGAGTGTCATGTGGAGAATGGTAAATATGCAATGTGGACCCATAGCTGCAAAGTCATGAGGACAGCAGGGAAAAAAAGATACTGATTCTTCATTTGAGGCAGAGAGGAATTCTGTATTCCTGTGGGAAAAGGAGCATGGGGAGCTGGGATAGACATGAGAACATTATGTTGCTCAAAAGTGGACTTACTCTTATCACTAATGAAAAAATAAATGTATAACAAAATAAGGAACACAACCACACAGATGAAAAGCTACCTCAGAGAGAGGAGATTTCAACTAGTGAGTGACACATTCAGAAAATAGGTTTTTCTGGGCAGATGGATCGTCTAGGAAATCTCTAACAGGGACTGCAGGAGAAAAGGAGCTATAATAATATTTTTGAAATACAGAGTCAAGAACATGGTATTTTGTAGAGAACAAACGAATGTTGTTTTTAATCTCATTATAAAACTTGAAACATCTTAAAACTTAATAAACTTTTAAGAAGTCATAGATTTAATGATAACACAAAATCAGTGTTAGACTTTGGAACAAAAGTAATTAGCTTTCTAACCATGGAGGACACCTGATACTGGAATAGGTAGTTATGGGAGTAGAGGCATCTCGGTTACTAAAGACTAACTAAAACTAGTTTAAAAACTATTTATCAGAAATGTTTTAATGCTGTAGAGTTTGTCTTCAGATAAGGAGACAGACAAAGTGATCCCGTAGCTGACCTATTTTCTTTGAGTCTGGAAGTGGAGCAGAGGTATAGAGGGGGCTGTGATATAAATTAGATCACAGATATATGTGATCCATGAAATAGAAGCATTTGTATGGGAAGTTCAAAAAGAAGAAGAAAGCTCTCAAGAATCAAACAAGTGTGAACATCTTTGTATTCTCTTATGTCAGGTGAGAAAGGACATGTGCTTTCAGCACAAAGTAGGAACGAAAACCAGGCAAAAGGCCAAACAGTTTTTCTTCTCACCCCTTCCAATTAAAAATGAAGGGGTCATAGCTAAAGAGGAGCCTCCTTTGCATCCTTTGAACTACATAGAAAGGCAAGGCTGTTTTTCAAAACTAATGCACTACAAAGTAACTGATGTTTCTCACCTTCCTGAGTTCAACGTAGAGAACAGACTCTCTATCCTGTATCGTTGCTGTGGCTGTGCTGCAGAACTTGGCAGGAATCACAGACCTTAAGAAAGAGCCAGTGGACGAGGAATGGCAAACTAGTTTCTCAAATCATGACATAACTTCATGGGATGTTCAGTTTCAGGGAACAGTTCAGATCTTTACTGTTAGTTTAAACCCTAATTAACTACAATCTAATACGCACAGATGCCGAGCAGTACAAATACGGCAAGAATCGTGTGGAGGCAGATGCAAAGAGGTTACAAAGCAAAGAGGAGGAGCTGCTAAAGAAGAAAGAAGCACTCCGGAATAGGCTGGCCCAGCTCCGAAAAGAAAGGAAAGATCTACGTGCTGCCATTGAAGTCAATGCTGGTATGTGCTGAATTCTCACCTGAGTAGGCTTAAATTATCCAAATAGCTTTGTGTTCTGTGCTGAAGACATGCCACCCTACATGAAGTTTAGTTTTGATGTTAAGCAATGCTCTGTAATGTTTATATTTGCTTTCTGTATAGGGAGAAAATGTAAAAAATAAAAATATATGCGTATATTTATTTTGTATACACGTTTGTATATGTACACAAATGTATGAAATGATACTGGTGGGACGTTCAGACAGGCAGAACATGGGAATAATTTTATCGTGACTGACTAATTATATTTTTCTGATACAGAAAAGTAAGAAAACAAATACTGATTTGAAATTAGACTAGAAATTGAGCAAAGGCACCTGAAAGAAAGCATTTAATTTATGTTGCTAAACTTTTTACATGAAAGAAGTGTTTCATGTAAAGCACATAGCTTTTTAGTGGTGTCACTGATATGCAGAGACCTTGTTCCTTACTTTTTAGAAAGAAAATGATTTCTGTAACTGTCAATTTAACCTTCTTATTGAAATAACAAAATTGCTGTGGATGACAGGCAGAAAGACCCAAGTGATTCTTGAAGACAAGTTAAAGAAGTTGGAAGAGGAATGTAAGCAGAAGGAAGCTGAGCGTGTAAACCTGGAGCTAGAACTGACCGAGGTGAAGGAGAGCCTTAAGAAAGCCTTGGCTGGTGGCATCACACTGGGCTTGGCTATTGAGCCAAAATCAGGAACATCAAGCCCACAGGTACTCAAAGACATTAAATGTGCAAATCCCAGTACCATGGACTAGAAGCGCTTTGCTGTCTCAGTTCCAGCAGAAATGAGTGGAAACTGAGTGTTTTTAATAGTTTATTAAGTCCAAAAAAAGAGCAGAATTAAATGCCTTTCTGTGTTAGTTACATTTTCTGTGGCGACAGGGAGCGGGTAGGCATGGGAACCACAGGCAGTATGTGTTTGGATAATGTGCAAAAACTGATGCCTTGTTGTCCTCAGTGATTGTAAACGTGGAGGAACTGAGACATTTCTC
This sequence comes from Sakesphorus luctuosus, assembly GCA_013396695.1. Lineage (NCBI taxonomy): Eukaryota > Metazoa > Chordata > Aves > Passeriformes > Thamnophilidae > Sakesphorus > Sakesphorus luctuosus. Next base: position 461,456 of record VWZD01005774.1, read on the forward strand.
CATCCCAGAGAGATTTAAATGCACCAAGTCATTATGTAGTGAGGGAGACCTACTTGTGCTGGTCCCCTATCAGTCACTGTCACCCTTTGCAAGGGCTGCACATCCCATGTTCATGGTGGACCATGGCAATCCCAGCCTGTTATACAGATCTGTGTCAGAAGCAGCCATCAGAGGGGTCAGAAGGGGATGCATCAATTCCTTCAGATGGCCCACAGTTGTTTAATCACAGAAAAGAAACCTGAATTTTTATAACAGAACACACACACACATTGTTTTGTTTCTTTTGTTCTAATCTCTTTTTCATTTATCCATCATTATTATGAATATGTTTTCTTGAAAAAAAAAAGATCTGCAGTTCTTAACCTAGACAGAAAATACTGCCCATGTGACTATTTGGAGGAAACTCAATATAGGCTTTTCACTCTTCACTAGTCTCCAATTTTCAAGCACCGAACTTTGGAAAACTCTCCCATCTCCAGCTGTGATACCAGTGATACAGAATGCTCAATACCTGTGAACAGTGCAGCAGCTCTGAAACGACCTCCCTCAGCAAACAATTCTCCATGTCGAGGCCACGTCCTTCGGAAAGCAAAGGTGAGGAGACTGATGCCTAGTTTCCTTTTTCTATGCTTTTTATGCTTTCTTTAGAAGTCTTATTTAGCTTTAAGAGAATATCTAAATTATTTGTATTGCTACATAGATCCTGCTGATTTTGGGGAACTTTTTACTGGTAAGTAGTTTGGGAGACAGATTTGACTCTACTCTCATTCCATGTTTTTCTCTGTTCCTTTATAGATTTAATATGCAAGGTAAGTGGTCTGTGGTGTAGACAGTCTATCTGTCCACTTACATGTGTAGCAGAGAAGTGGTTAAAAGAGAACTGTTACAGTAAGTGATTGGAAATAACACAAGATTTGGTCTGATCTTTGCCAGCCATTGCAAAAACAGAATAGTTAGTTGTATGTTATAATAATCAGCAATGTGTTGTGCAAGTATTTACTCTTAATATACATTTAAAGTAGAAGTTGAATTAATTTAATTTAGTCTCTGAAGTACCAGGCTGAAATATGCAGCTCTCTTGTATGTTACCGTTTTTCTAATTTTTGTGGTTAAGTTTAAATTGGATTTGTATGACCATTCTTCTGGGCTAAATTTGCTAGCAACATAAGCATGTGGGCAGCACATAACGAAAGGTGACAGTAGTAGCATTTGCCTAAGCTTTTGTTGATTTGGTAGTTCACTGCTAGTTGTAATTATAAACAATAACAAACACTTGTCTTTCATGCAGGCTATTTTTTTTCAAAACATTGATGTCTTCTGTATTGGTATTTCTTCAAGTAACTTTTGTTACACGTATTCATTGACTATATATATTTACAGTGTCTGAGCATGAGCCTAGCACCTAATGTAGTAGATACTCAGCATCTCAACAAATTATTTTATTATTAAATTATTATAATAGAATTATTTCTCCTGCTATACCTTATGTGAGCATGGACATCAACTGCTTTGTTCTGCCAGTTAGCCTGATTAATTTAAATTCAACAAAGAATAATTATACTTGGCATAGTAGTTTTCAGTTCAGTTTCTAGCTTTGAAGTTTGCTGCTTGTGTTTCAAAATGAGGAAGGATTTATGTGCTCTAAAGCTTATCTGTGTATTCCAATTATATTTTTCTCATAAAGATATCATCTCTAACTGTACACTTGGTCTTAGATGTGGATGTTAGCACAGCGTTACTCAGGGAATGTGTTCTAGCAGAGCATAGTCCTTACAAACAGTGTGAGTTTGTGCTGCACAGGCACATTAAATCCAGCCATCTAATCGTTACAGCTGGAGAAATCAGAGCACTATAAAACCCTAAATATTTCTGGTGTAAAGAATACCTTCCAGCTGTAATACATTTTTTATACTCAGCATATACCATACAGGAAAAACACTGCTGCTTTGTTTGGTATTGCTATGCTTTGGATAGCATGGTAAGTTGGTCAAACTCTTTGGTAGAGGTATTTTGGATATAGGATTAGGTTAATCAAAAAGGATATGGAGCAACTCAGCATATTTCCCATGCTGGGAAAAACAACTCAAAGTATCCAATTCAGCTTTAACAGCTTTTTCCTAGAAACCTCCTGCATTAAATATTGAGTGAAATTTTGCTGAATTAGATAGGGCAAACCAAGCTGTACTCAGCCTGTTGGCAGGAGCTGCAGCCAGAGCCTACTATCAGGTATGGATCTGCAGCACTTCCCCCTTTCAGGGTGGGTAGCTGTACATGTGCGAGGGTGGAATTTGGCTCTTAATTCTTTTGGCATTTTGCAGTTACGAGTGAGCCCAGGCCTTATAGATGTGGCTAAAGAAAGGGCATCACACGTGAGTATCGCAGAGCAGGACTTTGCTCTCCACGCATGGATGTCAGTGCAGCATGTGGGAGTGAAGCAGATGTCACATCTGTGCTTGCACTTGCACCTTCAGCAGCTGGCACATCTCCCAATGTTATGAGTTGTATAAGCATTAAAAATGTCAGATTACCGTTTTTTTCCCCTGAGATGTATTTGAATGCACTGAATGCCTGCCTTCTTCCCCTTTCCTTGCACGGAGGACACTGAGCCTGTCACCAGCCACCCTTGTGTCAGCACTGTGCTCACCAGCCAACAGCACCATGTGTCTCCCTGCTGGGGCAGCTGCTGTGATGCCCTCTGTGCCCACACAGGATAGAGCTGGAGGCACAGCCAGGCCTGGGAGGGGAGGGCAGGCACCTGGGACAGCAGGTTTGGATGCTGTGCCACCAAGAGTTTTCTCCTCGCAGATGCACTGACATGAGAAGCAGTAAGACAGATGTAGTGTTAAATCTAAGAAGTAGCAGCAATTTGGGCATTGACTGTTTAGGACATTCAGTATACACATACACATATGCGCATATGTATATTTGGATTTTTTAACAGTTTTTGTTGTAAGCATCCTTAAATTATTTTTCAAAGTATTTATGCATATTTTTAAGAAGCCAGAAAGCATTTTAATTTTTTAATTGTGATTTTGTTAATCTGTACTTGTCTGGAAATGGAGACTGTGTTAAAATGTGGAAAACGATATTCTGCGTTAGCATTCCTAGAGAAGTAAAAAGATCCAAATATCCTTGTGTACAAGAAAAAGTTACTTAAGCATTTCACATATCAATTTAATTTCTAAAACTAAATTGTTATGTGCAGCAAGGAAACAGAATTTGTTATTTCTGATTTGTTTTCAAAGCTAGTGTGCTGGTGAATGTCAGCAGCTTATATTTTGCTTGTTTTGAGGGACAGGAGAAGAAAAAGAACTCTCCCAGTCTCCCAGCTCACAGTCAGGGTATCAGTGTTGACCTAAACATTCTTTCGTTTTTGTGAACCTGCTGGACCAATGGGAAGAAAGAAGAAGTTCCTTTTGCACCTGCAAAAGAAGCCTCTGCTTTCAAGGCTTACTTAACACTTCAAAAAATTCTCCTCTCACTTGCTTAGCCAAGGACTTCCTTAAGAGCTTTGGTAGCATCTGCATAGGGAATATACATTTAACAGACTTTTCAAAGTACTCGTTTTTATCAATACTGTGTTTTAAGTTTAGATTTACCATAATTTGAAAAGTAGAACTGAATATTTAAAATATATCATGTTTTAATAAAAGCACCACTTAAATGAAAGGAAAAACCCACAAGTTTAGAAATACAAGAAATTATTGTCTACTTGCTTTAAACTCAAGATTTTTTTCTTTATATAAAGCAGCAACCAACTGTGACCTTTATTGTTGCTTTACAACAGTTGAAGATGTGTCATGGTCATGCAGCTATTTAGCCAAACTAATGCTCTTACTGCTTTCAGCAGCAGAAACAGCCATTTACATGCATAAAATTATGCTTTTCAGCCAGAGCTCTTAACTGTTGTGGAATGAGTGTTAAATTCAGGAATTTAGGTTGAGAGGCAAGTCAGCAGGCTGCCTGCAGAGTCTGTGCAGAGTATATGGGCTGGGGAGGAATCTGCAGCCCCCAGTGCAAGGAGCAGCTGGGCTGCTGTTCCATGGGCATAGCTTGAGCCAGAGGCCACCTCCTGTGGATCTTCTTGAGTTCCTGATGGATGTAGGAGTGTGATTCAGTGTGGATGTCCTAAGCTGAGCCCATCCTTCTTCAGCTCTTCTGCTTCTGTGTACTGTTAGGAAATACTGAGGTGTCACTCAATAGCCCCAAGTTTTATTTAACTGGGTGCTCAGCTATAGTAATCTCATGTTTTTCAATTATGTGGTAGAAGAAATGGCAATACCTTACTCTGAGATGTATGTGGAAAAGCATTCTATTTACATGTTTTCCTGTGGTTGGTAAGTGTCCTTGTCCTCAGCTAGCAGGTGGGGAAACTGAGGCACAGAAAGGCAAAACACTTACTTTAACTTGCCAAGCAATAGCTCAACTTGGATTATGTGTAAGGGAAACAAATGCAATGCAGACTGACTTGTTTTTCTTTACCCTTCCTGTTAGCATCTGCCTCAGTAAGTTGCTCGTTTTAGCCATAGAAATATGTGTCTGCCATTAGTTTTTTAATACAAAAATTGAACAGCAGTAAAGCAATCACTTGGTGTCAGCTCTGAGAGATACTGAGGGCTTCCTGCTGTCTCATGGAAGTCAGAGAGCCCTGTGTGCTTAAATGAGCCTCTCCCTTAGCTGGATTCTTGCCACCAGCTGTGGGGTGCAAATGCTCTAGAAGTGCCCTTTGCAGAAAACAAGCATGGCTTACTTGCACTGCACTAGGAAACTGATGCTGCATATAGTTGAGGAGGGGTGGAAGCTGTGTACAGACACTATCAGGATACTTGTTTACATTCCCTAATTTTGTGGGCTGGATCCAGCAAAGTTAATGGAAAAACTGTTATTTACCTTACCTGTGGCTTAGCAGATCCAACGACATCAGAGAAATATCCTGATTTCTTTAACATACTTTGTATTTTTCCCCCCTTTCCAGGAATGGGAGATGAAAAATGGAACATAAACACAGCAAAACTACTCACTTTCCATAAAGGCCTTACCTATTACAGACCAAGACATAGGCTGCAAAAGACTCATCTGAAAGGTCATTTGGAGTGATACAACATAGGAAGTTTCATAATTCTGTTAAGTTAACGGTAGATTGGCGCTAATTTGCCTGTATTCCCTCTACTGTATTGCTGTGTAACTACATGTGCCCCTTTTTATTAGCTGTAACTCCTTATTTCCAACCTCACTGGTAAAGAAAATGAAAAGCAAAAGAAACCAAACCAACCATAGTAATTGAAAAGGAGCATAAAGTCACAGTTGGAAGTTTACTTGGCCGAAACAGCACACACCAGCAGTGTTAATTCCATCGCATCAGACGGCTTGAGCACTGCTGAAGATGGTGCCTAAAGACCCGTGTGGAACCATAACTCTTACAGGTTAAAACTACCTTTTGAGGTCTGCCACTGAGCAAGGTCTTCCTCACGAGCAGTCGCTTTGCTGTTCACGTGGCAAAAGCAAACTGAAGAAGTGTGTTCACAGAAGCAGCAAGGCTTGCTCGGCTCAGAAGGGAGGAGCTCTGCAGTGCCACCATCCTCTACACTGGTGCAAGACCATGGGATAACACGACCTCAGCTGTGAAGCATTTTTTGGATACTTCTTAGAAAAATGATTTTGTCATTGGGAGATAAAAAGCTGCCAAACTTTGAAAGAAATGTTGTTTAGTATGTTCTCTTTATTAATGTTCTGAAGCACCACTCGTTTTCAAGTGTCGTATTCTTGAACTATGACTTCTTCCTGATTTTTTTAAAAGGCAAACAGGTATTTTTAGATACTGCTTCTTTTCTATACTTTTTGAAAAAAGAAAACATAATTGAAGTTAATCCTCAACAGATAATGGCAACTCAGAATAACTTATGCAGTCAGTCTTGTTTTGTTTTTTATAATATAGTATTGTTAAACTTGAGTTATAGAACACTGCTGTACTTAGTTTCCTTTGTCTTTTCAGACCTCAGCTATTATTTTTGAGGCAGATGGACTGAAAAGGTGATAATTTTCAGATTCTTTTATAAACAATTTTACAAAGAATTGGGGATTTTCTCAGACATGAGTCCATTTCTGTTTACTAGGTAACAGCATCTTGAATTTTAGTCTGTAAAATTATAAAAATCTGGTTTTCTTTGTCTCCATCCATGTCACTCCTGAGAAATAACATGCAGTATATTTCCTACTGAAGTCCTTCAAAATCTCAAGATTGGTTTTAAAAAATCAGGAGAGAGGAAATGTATAATAAGGTGACTTATTTTAAGTTTTTCTCTGTGGTTTTTTTAAGCCTCTGGAGAGCCTTCAATTATACTCTCAAGATTTTTTTCCTCCTCAACTGTGAGGAATAGAAAATTAATTGAAAAAATTAAAACACTACTCATATTTTGAGATAATCACAGATGTTACTGCTGAAGTCTTGCTAATTAGTTGACTGCAATTAAAACCATAGAAGTTGGCAAGACAGCAGTTTATCAATGATCACATCCCTTTATGGCCACACCTACAGGTTATCTCTTACCTTTAGAAATAGGTGTGTGTGCAACTCTTGAAGGGTACACTGAGATTCTCAGCTGAGCTGGATGCCAGAGAACTTCTGCAGGAGCTGGTGGGATTTGAAGGCACAGAGCTTTCAAAAACACCTGATAGCTGACAGGAGACAGGGCTGTGTCCTGTTCCCAAGTGCAGTGAGGGCCAGGGATCCCACTGACTTTAGCAGGAGAGAAATGAGACCCAGGATGAGAAAAAGCTCTTTGCCTCTTTGGACTATGCTTTGTACAAAGTGCTGCAGGAATGCAGATACAGTAGGAAAGCAAGTGTCAGTGTGGTTTCCACTGAAAACACAATTTTTAAATATTTTTTTTAGGTCATCCACTTACTAACTGTAAGTAGAGGGCACATTCTATGCTGTATGACTATGGACTAAACAGCGTCAAATTCCCACAAATAATAGCAGAAACAAATTAGAAGCAAAAGTAAGTTCATTTAGGCTTTTTATTTCAAATTAAGTTATTTATTTGTATATTTCAATAAATATTTAATTTATATCTGTACATATTTATAATGCAAATTAGGCTTCTAGTCAATGTTTGCAATAATGTAACAGTTGCCATTAAGAAGTGGTCCCACATCAAGTAATGCAGAGTAGTCAAAAGCCAAATAACTTGTCTTTTTTACCAGGTATTGGCATTGTATCTTCTACCCCTTATATCCTACAGAAAAAAAAAATCCTTGGTAAGGACAAGGAATCTGTGCCTGAGATAAATGTGTGCAAATTTCTGCCCAGGCAAAGAGAATGGTGAGGTGCTGGGGCCATGCACACATCCCCAGCCCCAGGGGTGCAGCCTTCAGCTCTGCCACAGGTGCAGCTCACCCTCAGCACCTGTAGCACCCTTGGCACCTATAGAGCCTGAGGCAGCTGGGGCTGATGGCAAAATTAAGAATCTTTCACTCTTCCTCCAGCAAAGCCTCCATAAAGCCACCACTGCCCCCAGCCTGGCACGTGCTGTAATTGTATGTCTCTATTGTATAAGTGCATTGGTACCACTGCAATTTGCTTTAATCTATTCTGTATAATGGCCACGGTTTTGCAAGGAGGAAAACCAAGAACCTTGGGAAATAACCTCCCTAAAGACCACATTCGGTGCTGTTAAATGTACTCTGTTGTCTTGAATAGTTAGTACTATTGCTGCACAATTTTTTATAAAGAGCAACAGAGCCTTTACCATTTTTAGATTTCAGGATCACCAGGCAAACTCAGCCATAGAGCAGCATGACTTCTGTTTTAAAGGAAAACTCTGATATTTTGAACCATTTCTGTGTTTTTTAAGAAAATGTTACACTTGTGCTTCCTCACCAAACACCTGTTTACTCTACCAGGTGGTTTTTTTAAAGCTTTTTTTTTCATAGGTGATGTTTTTTTTAATAAAAAAACAACAGATCATAACTTTGGGGGATCAAATGTTGGGTTTTTTTTTTAATGAGATGATTGTGGCAATTTGGTTTTTCAAGTATTAATTTAGTATCAAGTTTTGTTTGACACTTCCAAATTAATTGGCCCAGGGTGTATGTTGTAAGATAATGTTCTCATATTAAGAATGTAATTATTTCCTTATTGTATTTTTTAAAAAACAAAATCATATTTAAAAAAAAAAAAACTCTGTGAAAAAAGCATGAAAGAAACATGAAAAAAAGTTTTTGTTTTATTTTTGTTATTGGATATGTTGGCAGTGCCCATTATAATTGACTGTAAATATAGTCTTTCTACTGTATTTCTCAATGTATTTAAGTTTTTTGAGACACATTCATGGAAACTTCTGTTAAAAAACAAAACAAAACACAACAAAAAGTTGCAAAATAGACCCACCTTCAAATGTGTGTCTTAGTAGCTTCAACTAACTTTATGCCTTTCTAGTTTATTCTCCAGAAAGTCTTACGAAGTGTGAAAAAAGACTGGCACCCGGTAGGTGCGACAGATCCAAGACTGTTATTAATAAAGTTACCTGTTTAAAAAAGGATTTGCATTGTTGTTTCTTGGTATTTGCCAGTCTGAAAAGTTGGTGGCACCTGAGCAGTTCTCCCACAATGGTCAGCCTCAGCTGAGTCCCATTCTCCTGTGCCAGTCGGTTGGAAAATGGTTGTATGGGCTTTAATGAGTATTTTTTGGTATCAGTTATGTCCCCATTTGACTGAGCAATGACTTGGACCTTGATTGCCGCCTATCCAAGGACTCACCCAGCAATGGGAAGTGGAAGTTCAATGTATTTAGAACTTATAGCAGTAGTTTCTGCTTGCTTGTATGATCACATCAGTTTGCTTAGATGTCAACTCCATTAATAAATTATGGAAAATGTAAAACGTGAAAAATTACCCCTAAGAAGAGAAAGTGGATTAAAATTAAACTGGGCTGATTATCAGGCTACTTAAAGAGAATATAGCACTTCTTTACAGGTGACTGATAGATGAGATTGAAAAGTGTTAAGCAATAATTACTTGTTGCTTTTCCAAGATTTTGCTCTTGCTCCTGTTACGCTTCAATTATTACCAAATGTAGAAAGCAGAAAATACATTTTGTTTTCCCAAACTGAGGGAAGCAGTAGTATAAAGTAAATTGGTTTCCTTTCTGTACTTACAGCCTCCAAGATCAGTATGGAGTTACAATAGTTAGGTCCATGTACTGCGTAGTAACAACAATTAGGAACAAAAAAAAATTAAAACACCAAAATGAGCCAAAAAAAATTAACACAAAAGCACAACAGGAAAAAAAAACCAAAATAACACAATAAAAAAACCCAAACAAATAAAAACACACAAAACTCTGGCATAATCCTGAGGTCTAAAATGCAGCAGATAGTTCTAGGCCCTGTCTGACTCATACAACTTGCACAAGCAAATGCTAAAAAAAGAAAACTACTCACATTGCTCATACCTCAGTCATCTACTTTCAGACCTATAGAACATCATGAAAAGTCTGGGCACTGAGTGCCATAAATAAACTCTGTAGGTGATGGTACAAGGGGCATAGCAACCCCTCCAGACAGGAAAAAATACTGATGATACTGCAATGAAATTCAAGGGGAAAACAAAGGTCATTCCAGTGTGGGGAAAAAAAAATCTTGAGGAGGGCAGGGACTATATTAAAAGGTTATAAAAATAGGGAATGAAATCATTCCCATCACTAACAGTACAAATTCTAGGGGTATCAAAATTACTGAGCAGGTTCAAAACAACTGCACAGAGGTGCCTACACTCACTGCCCAATTCAGCTACAGAACCTGTCACAGTATTTTACAGATGTTAGAAGCTTATATGGGTCCATAAACAATAAAATTCATGGCAGCTACCCTATTTGAAGCAGAAAGGTCCAGCTCCAGGGTGGATGCAGGCTGGAAGCATGTTCTGGTTAAGTGTCCACGTGGGCTTCTCCCTGTTCCCCTGCCAATATTACAACTGATAAATGAAACTTCTCTTTCATAGAAAAATAGTTCGTTTCTTCCACCAGCAGTTACAAAAACATTCCCTTCTATAAAACAATGTATCATATCCTTTTCAACTGACACTTAAAGCAAGCATCTGTCTTACCATCAAGGCAATGCAATAGTGTTTCTTCACAATGTATTAAATAACTGGAAAAAATTATATCTTATGAAGGGTATTCCTCTTCAGTGATCTGATGACAAGGAAATTATTTTCCCATCAAATATTGTAGAATTATAGCTCAGTACAACTCCACCTATCTGGTCCTGAGTTGAACGTAAGTGAAAATCTTCACTGCTGGTTTCATTATTGTTGTTTAAATAGACTGTTAATTGCTGCCACTGAATTATTCCTTAGAATTTTTACCTTTTTAACATGCTTTTCAGCACAATACTGCTGATTTTTAATTTTATTTTTTTTTTGTGATCAGCTTTTGGCATAATGTTGTAATGGCAAGAATGGCCCTTTTTATCACTCAAAATACACTGAAAAACATTTGCAGTATTTTGCTTCAGTTTTTGAAAACTATGTGGGTTAGAGTACAGTAACATTTTTGCTATAACAACTAGATTCATAAGAAAGCAAAGCATCTTTCAAAGCATAAATCACAAAAAAAAAATGGAAAAGAAATCAGTGTCTTAATCAAAAACAGGAAAAAATACTGGCTGGTGTTTATGATTCAGAACTTTTATAATAGAGACATAATTTATGATGATGTTGAAACCAATTAAGCTTCAAAATAGTATACCAATTAATATGACTTTGATGAGGACAGCAAAGAAAAAAAAATTGAAGCAATTATCTTATTTTTTTCCATGGAAATTGGTGAAGTAAATTAGGAAGTAAAGTAGCCCTTCAGGTTAAGTATTAGCAAGTTTCATTTGGTGTCTCATTTATGGGAACAACTTGGCTGTGCTTGTTCTGCTGCCCTTCCAACTCAGGAGCTTCTCTTGGAATGAACTATTGGAACATAATTAAAAAATAAGTGACTGTAGCATTTCTTTTAGTTTTGCTTGTAACTGTATGAGAGCACTAAATTTGGAAAATGACCTGTTGTCACTTGAGATTCAACAGGCTGCTTTCGCAGAGAGATATTGCAGTTCAAAGTCTCAGCTAGCCACATTATAGGATTAGAGAACCTAAAATGGCAACCATCAAAATGTTTCCTAGTTGAGCTACACAAGCAGGGAAAGCCTCAAGCTTCATTTCTGAACCCAGCCTCACATTTAGCATGGTGTGCCACAGGGTAGGGTCATACAGCCCATGCCACAGGGTTCCTCCAGCTGCCAAATCTTTCAGAAGGGACTATGAGATTGTGCTGAACTAGGGCAGACTGAGAAAATTAATTTTAAACTTCTCATTTCAAATTTTTTCTTTAATTGCCCATATTCTGGTCCCCAAAAACATCCTCTGAATGAATAATCCATTTGTTGTCCTATTAAAAATTCATAGTACTCTATAAAATTTCTATAGCTGAGTTAAAAAAAAAATAATTCATAATGTTGCTTTGTGTCAGTTTGAGGTCTATAAGACTTCACATTGCACATCCACAACACTTACCGACATCTCTGCTCTTCCTTGTTGTGGGCAATAGGGAGTGAAACTAAAACAAGACCTTAGAGAGTTAACTGGGATAATGCTGGTGCCTTGCTCTGCAAAGTACTGTGTACTTTCTGGCGTCAGCAGTGAAAAGAACCATCAGGTTTTTATTCTACCTGTGTCAGACTTCCCATGGGAAGGCCAAGGTGCTGTATCAAGCTGCAAAACAGCAACAACCTCTTGGCAAATAAAAACTCTATTGCAGCCCTAAACATGAGCCACCCCAGTAGCAGTTCATCTCAAAACTTTGAAGCACAAAGGAATGTCCCAATTGCAGGGATGCAAGGCATATTCTGACTTCAGCAATTTAGTGACCTTTGCAGAGACCAGTAAGAGAAAATCTATAGGACGTTAGGGCCAAGTCTTTTTTAGAAATACACTACGTAATTATATGCATTTCATTTCCAAGGGCTGTAGGCAGAGTGAAATGGATATCCTACAGCTTAGCTGGGTGCATCCAATGGGCATAATTCGGAAGATTTTGTCTTGACTGGCTTTGTATGCAACTGAATATAATTTGTAGCTCAGTTTTGGGGTGTTTTTGAGTTGGGGCTTGATCCTTGCATACAGCTACTGCTGGTTTAAGGACAAATTTTGACTTGAACCTTCAATTAAGCAATGAGGATGCAGTTCTATACAGCACAAGCAACTCCTTAGGAAGGGAGTGGGATAAAGGAAGGGCAATGCAGTTAATAAAGAAAAAGAATAAACAAGGAGCAACTAGCGTGTAAAGCCAATTAAAATGGAAGCATAGCAATAAAGGCACGGGAAGGGCAGAAGAGCACAAACCGTTTTGTTCTGTTGATGGTGCTCTATTACAGGGAGAGGCTGAAACCTGCTGAATTCTTCAGTTCATTAGTGACACAGAAATACTCAGCCTCTGATTCAGTGGCGTCCTAGAACAGCAGTTGCATGGCTTCAGTCTCACCACAGAGTGTCACCCTCCACCAGTCATACTACAACAACTCCATTCCTAGGGAAAAGCAGAAAAAGGACTTTTCCCTTTTTTCTTAGGAATGGAATTGAGCAGCAGTGCAGGAAGACATGGAGTGGCTAAAGTGGAGAATGAAGGTTTGCTGCAGCCTTTGAGCTCAGTGCTGCTAAGCTGAGTAGTTTTACTGTTCCTTGCTGACAAGTCAAAACACACAAACTGGGAACTGGTTAAACCATTTCCCCTCCAAAAGCCCATGAAATGCTTCACAAGAAAAACAAAGCAACCAATAGTTTAGAACCAAATTTTATTAAAGAAAAACCTGGAGTGCAGGTTCTCAGGACAAATGCATACCTTTGGATGCAGTGGAGTACACAGGTACGTATACAGTAGTTTGCCTGCTACATGTTTGGAAGCTGAAAGAGACTGTGATAATCTGTATTGCACAGTTCATCACCATTGTCAAAAGTTGCCAAAAAACTTGGTTGTGGACCACTAACAGATACTTGGTTATGTGTGTGCACTACATATTGCACAAGATTTTTTCATTTAGCTATTACTTGTGCAATTGAATCACAGTTAAGTGTTACAAGCATATTCAAACATAGATTTGTTTCTTTTCCTCAAAAACAGCACGTCACTACAAAACTGCCATTAAATGTTACATATTTACAAAAATATACAAATAACACTTTCCCCATTTATGACAATGCACCAGTTATAGATTAATTTCATTCTTCCCTTGAGCCCTGATACTGTATACAAAGAAACCTGCTTAAAGTCAAGGTCACCTGAAACAAAAGTAGGAAAAGGCATGTTCTGTTTTCACAAATACTAGAATGTGCAAAGGCAGAAGGAGAGGACGGTAGTCATGGATGTTAAAGGTTTGGACTAAAGCATACTGAAGGCTGCTAAGGGCCTTTACATGGATTGGAAGGGCCCCTTCGTCAGAAATCCAGTTAGATACAGTGTTAAGCATTTGCCAACCAAGCAGTCACAAGTATTTAAAAAACTAAGTTCGACCTTGGTTGCAATTAGCCTACATCTCTCCAAAGTACCTCGTGCTAACCATGGGAATAAGAATCACAGAGAAAATCAGTTGGCCACCTGTGTGAGTACAGGGGCAGTGAGAAGATGATTGATTTTAACCTGCAGCTGCACTTCAAATTCACCGTGGGTGAAATTCTTCTGTAACACAAAGCTGAACTGAGAAAGTCCACGAAACTGCATGGTCATAAATTAGGGTAGAATTTGGCCCTGTAATGCTAAATAAATGATGTTTCACATTAACAACAGGGTAGCGAGAAATGCTTAGTGAATATTCACAGGATATATGTCAAGTCTCATTTTTATCTTATTGGCTTTCAAATATTTACAAAGAGTTGTGGCTCTAATTAGTGAAAAATATGATTTGAGGTTGGTTTAATTACCATTTTTTTCTCCTTTTGTTTACACGCGTAATGCCATCAAAATCCATATTTATCTGTCTTAGTATGGATTGAGAGATTTTGGCCCCACCTGTACTGAAACAGCCACAGATGCACTGTAAATAAGCCAGTTTTCATCCTTTACTCTGAAAATGGAATATTCCCCCATTCCAACTCTCATTATGTCTCCACTTATTCCTCCAGCCTAGGATGAACTGATACACCTAGTGCAACTTCATAAATACAAAGCAATACTAAGATAATTTAGGTGAGAAAGGGCAATACCTGAATGTCTACTAAAATCACACTTGCAATGCACTAGGGTGATTTTCTTTAAAACCACCTTCTGCAAAGAAACCTATGTAAGTTTAATGGAAAGGTAAATCAGAGGAGCTGTACATATTTGTAAAAATAAGTGGTAAGTGAAGCTCAAAAGTGGAAGCTTTCCAAAGCACTTTGCTAGATGATCCAGTTCCCCACCTCTTCCAATCTGCTATTCCTCTGCAAACTTCTTGTATTTATTTTTCCTCAGCCACACAGAAGAGGATGTAAATTAGTTAATCCCCTTTTGACATCAACCCAGTTTATTAGCAGAATGACAGTCAGAGAAAAGCAACTCAGAATAAACTGGGATCAAGACAGAAGAATTCAAGAATACTTCTCCATTTGATTACATTTTCCCACCAGAGCCTTCTGCACTGCAGCAAGCACAATCCAAGCCTTTACACCCATGAGGAAATAAATCACAGCTTGTCAGTGACAGATGAAAAAAAGAAGCTGTACTCACAGGCCTGGTGTATATATGAAATGGAGGAACTCTCTGTTCCTAAAATTAAAATTTCTAGTCACATGTTCAGTAAACTCCAGTTGCTGGTGCTTACCCTCAGGAATACTATACCAACTCCATTCATCTTCTCTAAATACTATGAAATTACAGCTCATGGAGGTATTCTGGTAAATTATATTTAAGCAGTATAAATGCAAGACAGAGACCCTATAAAATAATTCTTCTCCCTTGCCTCCTAGCTCGGTGCTGTGCTAAGGAGAAACACCACTAGCAAATGGCCCCCCAATCACCTCAGGAGTAAACTTACATTGGAGCTCTGGAGCATATAGAGGCATCCTGGCTTCTGAGAAGCAACCTCTTTTCCTTGCACCCCACGTGGCATGCTGCTGCGAGTCAGATGTGTCTTAAATTGTAGGTAGAAATGGTGATAATTTCACATGTTCATAGCTCTGCATCAATTTAGACTCATGGTTTAAATTCTCTGTGCAACCAACAAAACTGAAAACAGTTGCCTTAACAAATTAATCTTCAGGGCTTGTGCAAAACAAAATCAACAACTTGTGGTAAAATCATACACACTGACTTTCTCACTGCTCTTCCTTGTCCTGTTTAGGCCTGTGCTCCCCTCCCTCCCACATCTCTCTTGCATACACTCCCTCTCTAACACAGGCTCTACCTTTCAGAGATACTGCTGAACTTTTCAGTTATCTTATTCCCATTAACTTCTCCAAGCTCCTCCAACAAGATGATTCTGCCAAATCTACCTGGTGACTTCACTTAAACTTGTATTTTATGGAGCTTGAAAGCAAGCCATTTCCCCCTGCCTCTAGGGGAGGTTGCATACAGACCCATTCCACAACCTGGCAAGTCAATTTGCTCCTGAATCTCTATTAGCAAAGAACCCTCTTTACTTCAACTATTCTTTAGCTTGAGGTTGTAACAATTTTTCTGACAGGCTGTGCATGATCTTGGGTCTGAACATTTCCCATAATGAAATACAAATGCAGCCCAGTGGTCTGGCAAGGCCACTCTGCCCAACCTTCCTGCAGTTCTGTGCTTGCTGTGCTCCAGGAAACTGGCGTGACCACCATGTCTCATGTAGAAGGCGGCATTTTGGAGATAACAGATATCGCTGTCTGCCAATTAAATATAGAATATCAGTACAGACCAATGGCTAAGTCAATATATACACTGATGAGAGAGGAAATGCTAGTTATTCACTCCTTCAGGCAGTACACTCATCCTCATCGCCAACTAGAAGTGTGTGCTCTCTCTTGGACAAACACCTGAGAGAATCTCTGGAAAGGCAAAAGATAAGAGTTCCAGAAAGATTTAGAAAAAATAAGAGCCAAAATTAAAACTGAAAGGATTAAAAGATACCAAAGTGGCAAAGAAATGGGAAAGATGGACTGCAGTGAGATAGAGCACAGGGAACCTCATCAACCCAGATAATACAGCAGAGCTCAGAGGAGAGGCAGGGATGGGGAAGAGATCAGGACACAATAGGATGCATATCCAAGTAAAAGCACAGACAAAATGCAAAGCAAAACAAAAAGCAAGGAAGAAAATGTGGACTGTAGAGAACTGTCATCAGGAAGAGAAGACAGACAAGGCAGAGGAAAAAACAGCTGCAATAATGAAAAAGAACAAAAGGACTACAAAGGGAGGGGAAAGAAAGGTAGAGAAACAGAAGACAGTGGAACTTTTTTTTCCTATTTAGTGTCACCAACTACTTAGCAAAGAGTTGGAAGCATTAAACAATGCAAGTGACTTCTCTGAAGAGTTCAGCATCTCAAAAGATTAACCCCAAAGGAGGAGTGTATTCTTTGTGAAGATATTCTGCAAACTAATTCATTTAAACACCCTGCTGTGAAACTGGGACTTACAGGTTGTGTGTTAAAATATTTTCCTTTAGACTAGTTTTACCATTTGAAATTCGCCCATGTGCATGTTACTGATGTTGGGGTTACACTTCTCCTTCTGCTCAGTTCTGTCTATCCATAATCCATTACAAGAATATCTCAAAAGCCACATGGATATAAGTCAGCTCTTGTCCTCGTTAAAAATCTCTCTTTCACCATTTAAGAAAGATTTCCTTTTTAAATGGTTTTAATCAATAAGCAGTGTGAATTAATACTTTTTTTTAAAAAAGAAAAAGCAAATAAGCCAACTCATGTGCTTTGATCTGCAACAGCAGACACTGTCAGTAAGAACTAAATAAAGTATCAAAATCTGACTAAAATTAGCACCAAATAACATAGAAACATAAGAAAGTAAGACAGTTATTTGGAGCGCCTGGCCTTCCTGGTGGTTAATATACTCATTATGCCATTAAAAACACATGCAAAAAAGGCAGATTTAAGTAGTGCCATGTACTGCTGCATGTATTATTGCTGCTTAACAGGGCTCTGTGTTCACTGTATTGCAAGCAATCAGTGTAAGGATGCAAATTCCACAGAAACTCAGAAATCAAGTCTGATCAATAAAGCTGAAGTTTGTGTAATGCCTTCAAGTGTTGTAAGGAAATAATATTTAGCAAAATTACTTGTGTAAGGGAAAGAATCTACTTCTTGTCAGAGCGAGTAAATATTACTTCTAAAAGAAAATCAATCTGGAAGGACAAACAGTTCACAATTAAGAACATGTATTTTTATAGATACTATTAAAAAGTATTTAATACAAACTATAACAGCTCTTTGATAAGGCCTATGTTCAAACAGCTATGTTGTTGCATTTCAGAGTACGTATTTCTAAGCCTTCTAGTATTTCTTGTGTTAGTTACTGTTTTACAGAAGATCATGTCAGCTACCAGCACATAAACTAGCTGAAAACAGTAATGCTGACAAGGTTCATGTAAGGAAAGAAAAGGATGAAAAGAATGGAAGTCATACATGGCTCCACAATTCATATTTTAAGTAATTTGCTACTCCATTTAACAGGAAGAAAAAAGGCTGTGACTGAAGACTTAGGGAAATGAGATCTCACATATTAAAAATTATGGAACTAACATACTCTATGTGTGAATTTCAGTGGAAAAATATTCTAAGAGGAATGCATTCTTTAGCCTTCAGAGCAGAACCATTATGGTTCTTCTTTCCCTGATGGTTTGTATCCTCTCTGCTTATGCAGAAGAAGGGAAAAATAAAAGCTTTGTCCACGTGACGTTCCCATTCAGATTTGGGAAATGAGCTGTTCTGCGATTCTAGACATTGAGAAACCATTCTGCACCCCATGCAGCTTGAGAGTACACAGAGAATTGCAGGCATTGCTGCCAAGGTGATCAAGCAGGTAGAAGGGCTGATTTAGGACAGAAGATTAAAAAATTAAGAGTGCACAGCTTGGCATTTCCCAAAGACTACAGGGTTAGACCAAAAATTGCAAAAGCTAACTGAGGGTCTGAGTTATTTGTCGCTTTGATGATTTTAGTCTGAAACCAGTGAAAAACATCACAGGAACCTGCATTTAAATGGCATTTAAAGGGCCAATACTGAAATACTGAAAGGAAATATGGAACATGAAAATACAAACTTGATATTAAGAAAACAATCTGAGCAGGCCCTACTTACTATTCTAATTAAAGTTTTAGAAAGGCTGTCTCAAACTACTAGAATTAGGCTACATGCCAGTCTCTTGAAGAAAGATGTAGAAGCAATGTGCAACTGGGACTAGAAAAGAGAAAATGAGCCAGGAAGCAGCTTTTTGGAGGGACTGAAAAGACACAACAAATTTTTACATCTAAAAAAATCAATATTTATAAAGGTAAATGCTTATAAATTTCTTCCTGGTGAAAAGCCAATATTTTGAGAGAAATGTGCACTTACTTTCATCTAAAAAGCTGAAATAAAAATGAAGATGGAAACAATACAGTGGTATCAATCAATATACAATAAACTGACTATAATAACTCCAACTGACAGGGACTGTGCAATGAAATAAATTTTTTTGTTTCTCTCCCCCCTCCCTCAAAGAGTCATTAATGAAAACTTACAACACTTTTTTTATAGGAAACATAGGAAAAATTTGTGACTGAAATTGTTATTGATTCTATCAACTTAGCAATATTTGTGTTGGACTTGAAATAACAGAAATTCAAAGCTTATCAGAACCACTGGTTCATCATCAAAAAGTTGCTGCAAACAAATGCAAACAAATGCATGTATTTAATTTCTCATAAATATTTTCTTTTTCCCACACATTGCTTTGAGCATGTGTTTGTGTAAAGAGGATGGGAACCACTGCAGATCCATTTTATTGACCTCTGTTAAAGACACAGCACACAGTAGTAGAGTATTCCCACTAAAGAGATGTCTCATTGACCTAAACCACAGGTAATCATGATAAAAATGTCAGATGAAAACTGCTTTGCACTACAAACTATGAACAGCAAAGCACCGATTTGTATTTGTCCAGAGGAAGTAACTTAACAAATCATCTACTTTATATGGATAAACAGTTTACTCCTCTTTACACCAGTCATTGAAAGAAGAACACTCATCAAGAGGCTTGTAATTCAATGAGAATATAATAAAATATTCCAGAAAATGGATTTGAATTGGACATAACAACATCTTGCCTCAGGCTGGTACTTTCTATTTCTTCACAGCCATTTCCATGACCCAATTCTACAGGGTATAAAAACATACACTGGTTTATATTGCTTTTACTTTTGAGAAATCAATTAACACTGGGTGGAATTTCCTCAAATGTCCTCTGAGCATTTCTGAGTACTTTATACGGACAGACCATTCCAAAGCCATATAGAACATTCCATGTGAAAAGGGAAAGCAAAGATAACAGCTGTCAGTCTTGACAGCTCCATTAGAAAGCTTCAGATCCTACTGCTTGGAGCCTTGAAAAGTACAGGGTTTTTTTGAAATTGCAAATACATCAGAGTTTAAGAAGGCCAAATATGCCAATGAGG
The DNA here is from genome assembly GCA_013396695.1 of Sakesphorus luctuosus. NCBI lineage: Eukaryota > Metazoa > Chordata > Aves > Passeriformes > Thamnophilidae > Sakesphorus > Sakesphorus luctuosus. Next base: position 481,123 of record VWZD01005774.1, read on the forward strand.
CCAGTACACTGCCAGTTTTTGTTGGTTTCAGTATAGTTCAATATCTGTATTCGTAAATATCACTGTACCCTTTTTATAAGGCTTTTGATCAAATAACACTACAGAAAGGTAAATTGAAGATACCACTGTGTAACAACAAAATCAAAGCCAATGTTGCAGTGCTACCACATAACAATATGTTGCAATAACAGTGTTTAAATAAAATTACCTTTTTCTTTTTTTAACAGTAATGTACCTTTTTTGGATCATGCTTTTTTTGTTTTCATTTATACATAATTGTAGCTGGTTTCAGTAACTACTTTTAAGAACAGCAATAATTACAAATAAAACAAAGAAAGTGAAACCATTAATAATTTGCAGTCACAAAATTCTTTCACTTTGATGATCCTGAACAAACAGTAATTAATTTAGCCTCACAATATCCCTGTATTGAAGGTAGGCAATTACTATCAGTCCCATTTTATAGGTGGGGAAACTGGGGCATGTACAGGTTAAGTAACTTGCCCAAAGTCTTCACTAACAAATTTATTTTAAATATGTACAAATACTGCATGCATGCATATGTGATTAGCAACTGTGCAGAGAAGCAACTGCGTTTCTGAATACACACGGGTCAGGGTTTCAGATCCATATAAAGGATAAAATGGTAAGATAGCATGGATGTAGTTCAAGAGATTTGAAATCTAGCACTAGTGAGTCTTCTCATTTAAAGATAAACTGAGACACCATGAATGACAAAATAGTAATAGTACTTTCTCAGTTTTAAAATAATTTGTTTTACAGTTATTCTGACCAGGAAATCAAGGGTTTCCTTTATTATCTGCTGGGTGTTATTAACACACTTATAACAATACCAATGTCTCTTTAGGAAACAGTGTTTTTAAGACATGACAAACCAACCTCACAGTAGTGCTGCATGAATCAAATTAATAAGCATCGAAAAACATTATTACAGGCACTACATTGTGCTATGTGTTAATCAGAGTACCAAGCAATACTCTACTGTGTTCCCAAAGACTCCTGTGATCAGAGACAGAAATCACCCTGAATTCAATGTATAAAAGTAGGTGTTAAAGCATAAATTAGATGTGTGACCTAGTTCCAAAAGAGTTCTTTGCCAATCAGACTAATGTAGAACAACCCCAAGCTAGAACTTCCATCCCATCCCTTGTCCATGAGGCTGGTTTGCCACTCACCTGCCCTAGACAAATAACACACTTCAGATGTATTTCACAGGAACAAGTAAGATGTTTGCAATACTATTTTATTCTCTGCTCCAGCTCATTTCCACTAGAAAACACAAGGAGAGCTGGTGAGGAGGGCAAGTCCCTGGTGCAATAATCCCGAGGGTTTCCAATGCACAGCACATTCTGTATTTGCACTTCTCTTCAACCAACCCAGACTCAGATATATTTAAGACCTTGGATTTCCACACAGTCTGGCATACAACAGTCAAATAGAGCATTGCTTCTCTGTTAATAAGTTTACATGGCACTACACAACTAAATAGGCAGAAATTGTAGAACAATTTTTGAAATTATTTTCCTGAGCAGTTTGCAAGTGTTTTTCAGAATCTTCACTCTAACTTTTCCATCTAGTTCCTTACAATAAGTTTATAGCCTAGATGTTTGTGTGCTTTACACATACATCCTGTGGGGTTTGTGAGAGCCTACAGTATTACACTGAATTATTACACCCCAATCTGTTGCATTTGATGACAAGAAGCTCTAGGATATCCACAGCTACATGGAGGAATTACTCCAATGCATACAATAAATTTAAAACAGTTCTATTTTACTAGCATTAATTATTTTCTGTTTACTTGTTCTGGATGAAGTAGTTAGCTATCTGTATCCTTCTTAAACAAGGTGGTGTGTGAGCTTGTCACTAGCATCAGTATGACATTCAGTGAGTACAGAGTTTTTATTCTCTATCGAAGGCAAAAAGTAAAGAGATTACATAGATTTCTGAGAGAAGCATCCTAATCCCAGGCAGCTGTGACACACAAGATGTCAGATATTTAAGCTCATCACACCACACTCAGTTTCCTACAAGGCTACATAAATCACAGAGAAAAAAAAAGAAGGGTGTGGATTCACTGTGCTGCCATTTCCAAGGGATGCAAAAGTCAAGACTAGGAAACTCTGACACAACTCACAAAACTGGGATTAGGAACCACTGACCTACTCAGAAGCCTGTTTGCAGGCAGCTCCTCCAGAAGCCCAACTCCTTCTCTCTTGCCCTCCCCACAGAAATAGAGGCCAGTGGTGGTACGGACTGAGTGACACCCTGTGGTGAGGGGGAGGAAATACGAACCCCTAAATCGCAGCCCATCCTCCTCAGGACCCTTCAGATTGTCAAGCCAACCCCAGTGGAAAAGGTCAGAATTTGCCCACCCCCACCTGCAAGGACAAAGAGCCAGAGGAAATCCCAAGTAGGGATGCTGAGGGAAGGAGATGGTGCTGCTACCCAGCCCTTCCCAGAGGAGACCTCTGACCTACCCAGCACATCTGCCCTAATAGGAAATTTTTAAAAAATAACCATACAAAGAAAGTGACTTAAAAGAGGTATTTACACTTTCTGGAAATTTAAAAAGAGACAGGCCACTAGCACAGGGGTTTACAAGAAAACTCATCTGGCAGCTGCCATCGTCCAAGAGGTGCTCGCTCAGGAGAAAAGAAGAGAGCAACTGAAATGACTGTCCTCAAGTGAAGGCACCTGGTCTGGAAATAGCATCAAGCTGGTGTTTTTCTTTCACACGGGGTGGGACTGGGGGAGATACTGCTGCTGATAGTTTGTCAGGACTTGCTATGCTTACAAGAGCATTATTGTATATTTTGAGATATCCTAATTAACATTTTACTTCCTTTAATCCACAGAAGGGCCTAAGCCTAAATTCATTAGATTGTCTCACACATGTTTAAGTTAAGAGCTTGTCTCAACTAGGAGTGCATTTGTCTCTCACTCAGTCCTTTCCCAGGACAGAAACAACGTGACCTCTGGAAAAAAATTGTCACTATGATCAACCAACCATCTGTTCTGGTCTAGTCACTTGTGTAAAAATCACTTTTTCAGACTGAAGAGTCCCAGCCTTCTGCTGAATACCTCTATTTAAAATATAATTAAAAAGTTACAGTTCTAAAAATAAACAAAGAAACAGAGCATATACAAAGAAATAAGGTGGCATTGAAGGTGCCTAGGGCTACAAATTTGCTACCATAGTTTGAGTTTCAATCATAATAAGTTCCCAGGCCATAGAGTGAACATGACATGTTATCCTTTGCCCTTGCTAACTGATGATGGATTCTTTTTTCCGCAGGACTGATATGAAACCTCCTCTCCATCAGCATTTACAGCCATATTTGCAATTTCGTGACATCACCAGGGAAAAATAAAATGGTAGAGAAGAGTCTTTCGGGTTTTGTGTCCAGCTGCAAATATCAGCTAACCAGGTAACTGTGCATCTCTCTGGAGGTGATGCTCAAAACCACGCCTGAGTGATTGCCTATGAAAATATAGAAACAAAAGGCCAACATTAGTGTATTTCAGGTACTCCACAATAAATCCCCCTTTTATTGCAGGGACAAGTCAATTGCATGAGAGAGTGGCTTTAGCAAACAACAGGTCAGGTGAAGGTTGGTGCAACAGCTCCATGTACCTACAGCACACTTTTGCACAAAGCTTTTGCTCATGATAGTGGATTTGTGGTGAATTCCTAGGGTTTCTATCCCAGTGACAGCATAAGTTGGTTCTCTGTGTGGCTTATAAAGGTGTAGTTGTCTCGAGGGGTGCAGGTGAGGGAGGAGAATGGAACCTGAGGCGTCCATTCGACATGCCACTGACCTGGGACTGGACACTGACCGGCATCAGCAATAAGGGAACTCTGTAGCTGTTCAAGTTGCCACTTCTCCCAGAAGGAGTCACTGCAAGGTAATGGTGTTGAGGAGTCCCAAGGTGGGGGTTGCGATAAAGTAGGCAACATAAAATATATAGAAAACAAAAAAAGTGGATGGGTGAGTCTGGAAATACTGTACTGTGGAAAGTCAAAAGTTATGAGAAGAGAGAGAACAAACAGAAACCCAGGCCTTAAAGTCCCTGCTGTGCATGGAGTGGAGGTGGCTACTGACATCTCCCAACAGGGGAGGAGAAAGCTCACCAGAACTAGAAGGGATCTCCATAGCATAGGAACCTTCTGCAAATAATGTAGTAAACCATAATTTAATATAAAGCAGGGATTATAACAGGTTTCTTATTCTAGCCAGATAAAATACAGTATCATTAACAGGATTATTTTCTTGGCAGTACTGAGCAACACTAGAGCTAGTGGAAAGTACTGCAAACAATCAAACAGTAGAGCAAACAGGAGTAGAGTTTTATGTCTTAAATAACATCTTCTGTCTAAAAGCTGTACAGTAGGTGACAAATATGGATGATTATGTTCCACAGAAATGAGCTCTTTACGCTCTCCTGGAAAGGCTGCTGGTGCCGACATCCTGGTAGAAGCACAAATCACCTCGAGACATGCCTTTGCTAACTGCCTTATGTCATCAAAACAGCATGATCTTGTATTCTTTAACCCTAAAATAATGCTCTGCCCAGATAGAAGATTTTTGTTTTCTCTGAGTAACAAGTGCAGGGCAAGCAGAGATTAATTCTGAATGTGTTACAAATCAAGGCAGCATTTCGTTATTCCAGCATCCCAAGCTGCCTGTTTTTAAATAGGCCATAAGGGGTTTTCTACCATTAAAAGAAGTTATGCTTCTGTACATTACTAGAGGTGTTTGAATGCTCCACTTTAATAGGAATATCTGCAAGGACTTTGTTAGTGTTCAGCTTCTCCTCTAAAGACTGGAGATGAGCTGATGAAACAATTTAACATAGATTTTGTTTTTTCAGGGTTGTTTCTCAAACTAACCCCGATAAAGTCAGGAGGGCAACCAAGGTCTTCTTGCAAAATCAGAACGAAAACACAGTGATGCTCACACACAAAGGTTGTCAAAGAGAAGATAGAAACACACAAAGCAAAGCAAGAGGCTGGATTCTTCCCTTGTGTTCAAAGCTAACACCTTCAAGAACCTAGAAGTGGCACACAGTTCAACCAGGGAAAATAAAAACATCAACAACACATAATAAAGGTGAAACGCAAGATAAAGAAATCTCTCCTCTGACTAGGTTCCCCAGGCTACCTCTGGTGCAGCTAAAACACGTCTTCTTCCGTAGCGTTCATGAAGACATTAGAGTTGCAGTTCACACCTTGAATCTACTGCTACAAATCCCAAAGGCTTTGGGTTATCTGATTTATTTTCACAAAATGTGTAGAAATGGAACTCTGTGTCTTTTACATTGTCCTACACTTTTCAGACTGTGCCCTGTAAGCAGTCTGAACACAATGTAAATTTTATAACAAATGAATTTATAGATCAACCCTCCATGTTACATTAAAACTAACCACAGGGTGCCAGATATACACTTCCACCTGACACGAAAATCATTTGCACTGAGTGATACTCACAGAAAGTTTCCCCTGTGAGTTCCTTACAACCACCTCATGAATACTAGGAAAGTCAACAGTTAAACTAAGGAAGACTTATGACACCTTTTATACATGAATAAATTTAATATTTCTAATCACAAAAACTTTAAATGCCACTGGAATATGAAGGCAAATATAGCAATGGATCTTCATGCAATCCATCTGAAATCATAGAAGCATTGACTCCAAAAATCCTTCTGGCCTAAACTCAATTTTCCACTAATTCTGGGAATTATTGAGTGAATTCCACTGTTGCAGATTATATCCTATTCTACCAAATATAATTTATCTCTAAAATGGTCCAAATCAGTCTCCTGACATTAAAGTACTATCTCTGTACTCATGCTCTGTATAGCTCATCATCCATACATTAGCCTGTGTCTCAAGAAAGCCAAAAGAAGGTGACTGAGAAAATCCTTTGTCAGTGGTGTTACCATTTTCGACTTCCTGAAACTGAACAGAAAATGAAAAAGAGCTAAAAGGAAAACAATCAATTACTTATGAAAATTAATAAACTAAAAACGAAGTTACCTCTTGCGTTACCTAGTGTTTGAGAGTCCAGATCATCATCAATAAACTCCTCACCCTGGATGATGTTCTGGGTGTCCTCACTATGATTAACAGGGCTTGTCATCTCCTGCTCTTTTTCATTGTGCATCTGGGCGTAGACATTTCTGCCTGGCAGTTTCCTAAATCAGACAAGAAGAAAAAACTTTGTGATGGATTTCTTTTGTGTCACACAGGCACTGGCATCAGAGCAGAGCTCCAGCAGAGCAAAGTCATTCCAGAATCACAAACCATCACCAGTCTCGCCCTTCCTTAATTTCGTTATCATTACCTGAACTTGTCAACTCTGTATTCTTGGTCACAGCTCTATGTAGCGGCCATATCATGATCCTCATACCAACACAATAATTAAGCATCAATTTCTAAAACTGACAGAAAATGAATAATGCTGAAAAAAAATACTAAAGCTGCAAAACAACTATTTTCAGAATTCAAGCAATAAAAAGGCCCAACAAGCATTTGTTCCTGGTCCTAGGTGTCTTCACAAACATTAAGTTGGATTGGAATCATCATCACATCTCCCTGGTGAGGTGGGCTGACATTGAAGTGTGATAGCATCAAGTGGCATTAGTAGCCAGCCCATCAGGGTTGAGGAGAAAGAAGCAGGAGACGTCCAGGAGATGGAGTAGAAACAGAGCAGAGAGTGAAGAACCAGGAGGCAAGGACCAAGGGGTAAGGAATAAGAAGGTAAACAGGCATTGATAAGAGCAAAAGACAGGGGAGGTTGGTGAAGTTAAGCTGGCAGCAGTGAAGGAGACAGAATGTCAAGCTTGGACTCAGAACTAATGAATTAGACAAAATCCTCTATAGGAGACAATATTAAATTCACTCATTCTGATTGGAATCTAGAGAAACAAAAAGCATGTTATTAAACAACTAGCACCATGGCTGAGACTGGGAGGCTTGTGATTTAGTATTGATAAAGATTTCTTAACCAGATTAATTTAAATTAGACTTTGTAAGATCACAGGGAAAAATCAGGGGCTTCTAACTTTGCAACAGCATTTATGGTTTAAATGTTTTGCAAGAGTCATATGCTTTGTGCTGCAGCTGCACTCCCGTGCAGTCTGCCTGGGCACTTAAGCACATCCTTTCCTGGGCACCAAGCAGACACTTCAGATTAGGGAGCTGCAGGTTATAAACTCTGTTTCCTAGAGTGCAAGAAGCAGCTTGAAAGCTTGATCAGCATGACAACAGATCATGGCTGCCAAAGTCTGTGCTGAAATGCAGATTATTGCAATGGGCAGGCAACAAGAAAAAAAAAAAGGAGAAAATAGGGTGGAACTTCTGAGGTCAAGCTGTGGTTTCTGTTCAGCCACTTTAGACAGTGAGAAAACAGAAAGAGTGACATTAATTTTTAGGTATCTCTCTAAAAGCAACCATCTCCTGCTCCATATTCTGGCAGTTGAAAAGTTTGAAAGCTGCATACATACACAGATTGCTCTGTTTCCTCTAGGCTTTTGAAGATGACCTGTCTTTAGATGTCATTTCAAAAGAAGGTGTCTTTAGCACATGGCACCATCTTAGTATGAGATAATAGTTACTGCAACAAACTCTTCTGAACAGCACCTTCCTTTGCATCAAAGTAATTAGAATAAATGGAAATTGCTAAACAATGCAAGATGACTGAAGATGATCTCTTCCCTTTAACTTGAACAATCCAAAAGTGAATTGCATCCTATATACCTACACACACATCTCTATAGGCATGTGCATATGCACACACAAATTTATAGACAGATACATAAATTAGGCATTTTATCCCATTATTTATAAGCAGTTCAAAGAAAGAATTCTGACTGCTCTTACTCTGTTCTGTATCTCAGTGAACATTGGGTAATCAAAGCACAGGATTAGCCAAATGCAAAGGACAAGGATGGAAAGAAGGTCTGATGGCACAATGCTCTGCTATTATGATCATTTCAACAGACCTACACAACATACACATAAAGCCAAGCCTCACATCACTGTCCTTCCATTAAATGGATAAAAACAGCCATGTTGAAAGAGGGAAGGACATCCTTCATTACCAAAACAAATATGTTAAGTAATTAATTTTGATTTTTTTTTCTCTAGGGCCAGTAACTCCAGACTGGTTTTTATGTGTCTGGTAATGAAACTAGTCATGTGGAAAACAATATTCTCTCAATCAGACCTGCATCAAACCTGTCAAATTGCTCACTTTCAGTCCACCATCAAATTCCTAAGGGAGACAAAACCCAGAAGAATGTTTTTGTAACACATCTGCAGAATGAGCGCATATGTCTCTGCAATAATTAGAGGACCTTCTCAAAACTATTTCTGACAGATTTTAGAAGCATCAGTGGCATTATCAAAACAATTCTGACATAATAAAAATGTGAAATGTCTAAAACCCATATGGCACATCAGAACTTTGCAGTGAAGTAAAGGGAGAAGAGCTGCTATTCTGACTACTGTCTGCCCAGGCTGGTATGAAACCAGGACAACAAACTATGTCCTTTGGTGTAAATGTAAATCCTGAGGCTTCACTTCATGTCCCCTGTAAGACCTACTAGTTAGAGACAACCATGATCACAATACCTATTATTAAAAAAGATGAAGGTTTCTTCGTTATTCCTCAAGTATACGAATAACCATTTAAACACATTATTGTTAAGAGAATTTCTTTATGGGTTAAGAATAAAAGGAGAAAAGGTGTGAGCTGTTATTTTGCACTCACCTAAACCTACCTAATCCTGCCAAGTACAGATTCATGGTGGAAGGCTTAAAGCTGAGGTACTCAGTACTTCCATGCTTTCCCTTGCTTCTCACACTTACAGAGGAAAACACCTTGGACTGTAGCACTGAGTGTGGATTGGAGGGAGGAGAATATTACAGGACTTGAGAAGACACATACTGTAAGCATTAGACCTTTTATACACTACCGAGATCTCTACATGTTTCATAGTGGTTCATTTCTACAAGGAAGAGACTCGACCACACTGAAGATGATGATGTTCTAAGCCTTTTCAAGGGGCACTTTCAACACATGTGCCGGATGTTCTGTTTATAAGGGACAACCACACTGAGGGATGAAAAAGGATGTGGATACTGAATCCTTGCTAAAGATGGGCCTGATTGTGGCAATTTTCCAGTTGCTCCTCACTGCTCTAACATATAGAAAGGAAGCTGTTACTCCTAATTATACAGAGATAAACCCTAGTGTAACCTGAAGTGCTTTGCTCTTCTTCAAGAAGTGTTTGAGTCCACTGTAACTGTTTGAAGTAGGCAGAGCTGAAATGCTTGGGTCTACATAAAAGACTAGTGTGAAAACATGACAAGGCATGAAATTTGACCCAAGAGATTTATATCAGCAATATGAAAATTGAAAGCACATTTAGAAGACCTGACAAAAAGATTATGCAATAGTTTCTTTTGGGGGTTTACTCTTCATCTGCAAAATGCATATGCTTCACATCCATCACTGGAGACGATTAATTCTGCTGAGCAGCACTCCATGGTTTACATTTTTAGTTCCTTTTGTTTTCCCTGTAGCATTTTATTTTAATCATGAAGAAGAAGAAATATCCATGCCTGCTTTGAGGACCATAAAAATATGAGCTAGAGACATAATTCTGTGAAGTGCTAATAAAGAACATCACAGCACATGGTTTTCACCAAGCTCTTCAGGTCCTACACTTTTAAAAGATATTCCAGGAAGGATTCTTTTCCTGCCTATATTCACAAATTCTAATCAGTTCATATCCCAAACTGTTTGCACTTAAAAATGTTCAGCAGGAAGGAACAGCAGGAGGGGATGAGATATTGATTCCCACTCATTTTAAGCTCTAGTTTACTTGGCTTTCAATTCCTTCCTTGTGGAGCAAATATTCATTGGCATTCATGCAACTTCATTCATTTTCCAGAGGCTTGATTAAAATTCTCTTTACTATAAAAAATAAGAACATATTCACATGGCAAAGGATATGGAATAATGTAGCATTCTCTAGGAACTTAAATAAAAATAACAACAATAATAATCCATTAACTAGAATACTTTATTGTGGTGTTGACTTTATTATGTTCGGATTAATGTTCACATGACTGACTTCTTTGTGCTTTAAGACACTCCTGGTACACTCACCTCTTTCATTTCAGAAATCTTTTCGGCATGCTATTACTTTGATTTCTGAGGAAGTTTTTACGAAATATTATGCATGATTAAATTAGTGCCTGTTTTTTTATCGCTAAAAGGCACACACTTGGACTAAGCTTGCTCTCATGGAACATAAAAGTGGTATAAGCAAGGTGGGGAAAAAAGATAGCTTTTCTTCAGAGACTGAAAATGAGGTAGTAAGTCAATGAGGCAGAAAGATAACACAGTTCTGCTCCAGATTGTGGAAATGACCCAGGAGGGGGTCCATTTACCAAAAGTGGCACTTGATAGTAGCAGGGGAAAAGGGAACCTACACAAAATGGTATAAATCTGGGTGAAGAGGATTCACAATGATTTGTGAAAACAATATATGTAGCTTTAAACACACTGGAAGTAGTTTGCATACAAATTAAAAGACAGAGATTTTCATACTCTTTCAGAGAATAGAAATACAATTAACCAGGTAAAATACATAAGCAGAAAAGCCAACTATTTGCTCTGGTTTGGCTACTCTCATATCCTGCTGTTATACAGAAATGAAAAATAAGAAAAAGATTATTTCAGATGTTCTGTTAGTAATAGGATGATTACATGGCAGCTTTGATGTGGTTAAAATATAATTTTCCTTTCCTCCACTTTGTCTGGTGCAGACAGTGCTATTTCCCTTCTTTATTCTGCTGCCCAGGACCCCACACCATAAAGCGTCTTCTGAGAGGATGAAGAAATATTTTCTGGATGGCAATTTGAAACCCGCAAAGAAATACAAACATTGTTTCAAAGGGAATGGAAGAAGTGTGTTCTTACTGAACCAAATCTAGTATGGTATATAAAATATATATGCAGATCCCATCTGCATTAAAAATAGTCCTCATTCCTCAAAAATATTTTCCAGCTGCTTCATATTGTTATGGTCAAAAGAAGCAGCTGCAGTCCATTCTACCTGGATGTTTAAACAACTGAAGCATACTAGTGAGTATTGCAACATCTTGTTTGCTTGAGGCATCTGATCGATGCTTTCGTGCCAAGAAAGGAAGAGCAAAGCAAAGGCGTGTTGCTCGTGGCTTGCCACCACCCACACTTGCTGGCTGTGCTGCCTCTCACTCCACAACCCCTCTCATGCTTTCCAGCTAGGTATGGTCTCTTGCTCCTTGCTGCCACGCTGAAAATTCCCCCATCCCCACCCCAAACCATCTAAACCAATGTCTTAAATAAACCAAATAGCTCATTTGTGGGATACAACGAGAATTTGTTTTTAAAACAATTGCACTTATCATTTTCTTTTCCTAGCCCTAATCTGAAGCCCTTATCTACTCTGATAACAAAGGATCCAACCCCTGCATTTCTCAAGACTTTTTGGCTTTTTGTTTCTTTCTTTCAAAAGCAACTAACCATGCTTGGGACTGCCAGGAGCCACTTCACAAGCTCTGGAGACTCCAGCACCAGTTCTTCTTCAAGCATATGTGGCAAGAAGTGGCTGGATGCACAAAGAAGTCATCAGATAAAGTGTGGAGGTTGGGGGAGGTTTGGGAATAGGGATATGAAATGATAAATGCTTGCAATTTTACAGCATATAAGAACAGAGGGCAACAGTCTTCCTAGTTAATGCTTAAGTATTTGCGATTAGGACATATCAGAACAGATGTGACCTACAGTCACCTAATCATTAGCTAGATAGCCATGACAGCTCTGGTTATCCAGCAGATCCTAAAATGTTAGATTTGATTAGTGGGAAATAATGCAATTTATGTATTTCCTATTTAATGGGCATTCCTCGAGGAGCAATGTGATGGCACTGGGTTTTATTATGCATCAGCCTAAATCCCACTGTCTCTATATGAATCTGCCTCTGTTTTTCCCTTAACCCCCTACCTAATTAGATGAAAATACTCCCTTTATTTTCTCCATGTGAGGCATCTGACAATGCAGGATTGTTATTTTTAGATGGCTGCTCTCCCCCAAACTAATTTACTTTTTGAGAGAGATACCAAGTTTTCGTACTGAATATTGCAGTTTTCAAAAATGAGAAATTAAACAGGAGCAGCGAGTTTCATCATTGCTTATAAAAGATTAATAAAAAAAGAGGTATTAGATTAGTCTCTGATGTCTTGTCAACACCATCTTTCATCTCCCAGTTCAGTCTGAGAGAAACTGGTGTAAATTAAGACCCAAATTCTTATGACACGAACTTCAGAAATAATCCGGGCAGGTGACCATACTTGCAGATAAGGAGACTCAGCACTCAGGAACCTTGGGGAAGTTTGGGCAGGTTTCACCATTTTCTCTCAAAGCTGTAGGTCTACACAGAAGCCTGATATTTTCTCTCTACTTTTCATCACAAGTCCAGAACTCTCTCATTGCAAATAGACAACATGTTCTCACATATGAAGCTGTAACCTCCCTGCCCATCCAGTCACCATCTTATTTGCAAGCCAGTCTTTCCTTCTTACAGCTCTCCAGGTAGTAAACTTAACCTTATGTAAAGAACTGTCCCAAGGGACAGCAGAGTGAGCGGCTTCAAGGCATGTCCATGCAATCTCTTGCATACCACCTGCTCTGCCCATTCTCCAATGACAATTGGAAGTCAGTGGTAAAGATAAAATTAACAAAAATTTCTCTGATGTGAGGCAAAAAGGAGCTTTAACCCTTTTGTGAAGGGAGTATCTGACTATTAACCTACATGAATGAAAGGAAAGCACCACCAAATGTCTCCCATCTCCTCAATTTTGTAAATCCTACATCAAAATTATGGACAGTATTAGCATTTAAACATTTTATACTTGTCTGTAATTTCTACATGGAAATAAATCATATTTTTATTTGCCTAGGTTGTCTGAGTGTTACCATGGGGTCCAATAAGTGTTACTCTTCTGAAATTATAACCTAGAATGTAATTATTTTGTTGCTTATGGCATTCTTTTAACAAATTAATTTTTGAAACACAGGCATATAATATTGACAAGCTGCCTTTGTGCATTACAACTTTAAACTTTTATATCTATAAATGACAATTTCATAGCCTCAGTCCCTGTGGACCAGTTTGTGAACTTATATACTAACTGTACTGACTTTAAAGGGACTGTCTTCCCAACTAAGTACTCCACAGGGATCCAGCAATTCACTATCCATCTTCATAAACGCAGGAAAGACTTTTTAAAAATGATTAAAGATTTGGGTGGGAGAGGGATTCACAGGTAATACATGGGAAAAAGTGATTGTTCAAATGTAGCACTGTTTGGGCGCTCAATATTTTTGAAGATGATAGCAATGAAGGATGTAATAACAAAAAAAATTTTCATCTTTGAAAAGCTTATCTGGAAGATTAAAAAAAAAATTCTGTAAAATATCTTGGAAATAGGTAAGATACAGACTAAAACTGAATACTAGTGCATGGTCATTCATCAATCCCAACAGCAATTTTCAGGCTCCTGACAAACACTTGAATATACCTCTCAGTCCTCCACACTTGCAGTTAAATTACACTCCCCCAAAATGTAAATGCAAATTATTTTCATAAATTATACAGAGGAGTGTGTGAGACATTATAGCTCACAGTTTGCAAATTGTACTATAGTTTCCTCCTTAATAAAAGCCCTATTTATAAAGCAATGGTTCATTGGGTATTTTAGAAATAATTTAAGGAAGATTATTTTTTTATTCCTTTCTTGAATATTTTATATTTCCACCACGCCGTAATTGTGTCTGTTTTAATTGCTCTCATTTAAGAGCTAATAAAAGATAAAAATCACACAGCTTTTGAAAGATATCACAAGGAAGTTTTATGAGCCCAAACTACAAACAGCAAATCCTCTATGTATTGAAAAAATATAATTACATCACATCAACCATTTTTATGCTGCTTCTTGCTGCAGGCACCTAAACAGCAAAAAGGATTTTTATTCCATTGTAGACAGTCTGATACAGTATTCTGTGCTTTGTCCTTTAGAGCAATCAGCCACTATGAACTTGTCCTAGTTAGAGCATCCGGGACCAGCTTATTACTGTATGGGTGTCACCAAAACTCTGTATTCTACACCCTCTACATCATGTCTAACAAACTGTTAACAATGGATCATTTGCAGCAGCTGCCCAGGGCACACCTGACCCCTCAGGCTACAAGCTGGGTGTTAGAGAACCCTGTGAGATACAGTCTTCACACCAATGACTCAGCTGTGTTAACTCCTCTCCAGGGAGGCATTAGCATCCTCACACCCAGCCTGAGGGGTCAGTTCTGCTAATGGGCCACCAAGGACTCAAAAAATACCCCACGACTTACAGAGTAAATCACCCATTGTCAAACTCCTTACCCTGGGGGAGGTACTGGGCATTCGCACCTGAACCTGAGCATATATAATCTAAGGGTTTGGGGACTTGTGGTATCACTCGTCAGATCCAGAGGAGAACCAGAACCTCAACAGGACTGTGACCATCATCCTCACCTCCTTTCCTTTACTTTGGACTCAGGGGGACCACGTGGGCCTCAGCACAGGAGCTAATGAACACTATTGTGTTTGTGCCCCAGGGTACTGGGTTATATTTCTGTTTTTTGTAGATTGAAATCAATTTCTCTTTGTATCATTGCATTTATTGTAATGTTTTTATTAAATTTTAACTCTGACTTATAATCTCTTTTGAGTCTGGTTCATTTCTCCCGCTGGTTTACCTCTAAAGCACCATAGAACTCTAAAAAACTTAGATGCTGCAATGAAAAAATGAAGAGATTCTTGAAGAAAAGGGGTTTTTCACTATTGACATGAAAATTCTTTAGCTAAACAAACTCTTACCTAAATGCTAGCTACACTTACTGCTATCCCAAACAATGCTGCATGTAGTTCTGTAAAATGAAATTATTTCAAATAAAAATCAATCTTTAAAAAATGAGGCAAATTAGTATCAATCCTCACTGAGTAAGGACAACAGGATTTGACGATGAGGAAGGCTTGTTTCCAAAATGCTCAAATCCAAGAGCTTCTGAATGCCACAGAGATACAGAAATACCAATAGCATAGCCAATGATAACACAGTCCCATGAACAAGAACAAATTATTTAAATTGCACAGCACCCTAGCAGCTCTCATTAAAATCAATTCCAGACTAAAGATATATTGGACTGTCTAAGGCTGGCATGGCTCAATTTTGAGAATATGCCTCATGTAAAGGCCACTTCTAGAAATATTTCCTCCCTCCACACACTCTAGAGTCAAATTAACACAAATCTCTTTCTGTCAGTCATTCTCCATGGCATTGCCTCAGCAATTAAAATTTAATGTGCGCAAAAAGAAACCCCAGAGCATTATGCACTTTGATAAAACTACTTTTTTAAGCAAATCAGCATTGCAGATGCACTCCTTGTCCTGATAGCTTTAGTTTATTCATAGCTGTTAGGAGTAATGAGGTGGGAATTAATCAGGTATAATATTTTAGTTCAGCTCTGATTCTTGATGATATTATTTAGACAAACTGAACAAACTCTCCATAGTTCCCATATTGTTGATATTTATCTTGCAACACAGCAAGTAAAATGAGCATCATTGCAGTACCTTAATGTCTGAAAAGTTCACAAAAACATGATTTTCAAAGTGACGTATGTCTTGCAATTTTTCAAGAAGTCTCCTTTCAAATAACAAACTCTGTTTTGCTAATATGTGGGTAAATCTAATTCTTAAAATGTCCATGTTGATTAAGATTTACTTGCCTTTTGAATTTGTAAAGGATGAAAGCCCCAACTGCAACTAGACAGATAACAAAGAGAACCACAATAGCCCAGTAGCCACTGCCTCCTCCAATCCTCTGAGAGTCTGAAATACAAAATAAAAGAACAGTGAAGCATGTCCTCTTTCACATCAGTCACATTCTTGAGCCTTCTTTTTTTTTAATTGTCAAGTTGAAAGTATTTGTTATTTGTGCAATCTTTTCTTTTCCCTCCATCTGTGCCTACTTCAAAAAGACAAAATGTAGAATTAATTGGTGACTTGTGACTGAAAGACAGAGGACCAATTTAAAAACAAACCCAAAACCCCAACAACTAACCCAAGACCCTGGAGATTTAATTATTCACATACTTGGTGGTTGTTTATTTTCAGGGAACCTAAAGTTTTCATAGTAAATGATCACACACCCTAAGTACATGCCTTGCAAAAACAGGGCTGTATTAATTTCACAGATGGAGAAACTAAGGCTCTGAACAACAAATGAACTCATCAAGGTCATACATCAGAAAGGCTGGAATGAACATGGGATTCTTTCAATCCCAGCCCTTTGTGGTGGCTAACCAATGTCAGCCCTTTAAGCCAGATGAGGTACCACAGCGAGACTGTAGCACAATTCTACAGATAAAAGAGCTTTGTCTTCTACAGAGAGCTAACAGAAAAAATATCACACCAGCATTTACATAAATTGATTGTGACCAGCTAGAGCTGTTCTCCCACAACACACTGAAATAAGAAAGAAGGA
The DNA here is from genome assembly GCA_013396695.1 of Sakesphorus luctuosus. Taxonomy (NCBI): domain Eukaryota; kingdom Metazoa; phylum Chordata; class Aves; order Passeriformes; family Thamnophilidae; genus Sakesphorus; species Sakesphorus luctuosus. Next base: position 497,790 of record VWZD01005774.1, read on the forward strand.
TATATTATGGCAGATAACACACAAAAAATTACAGGACATTCTAATAAAAGGTTCAAGTAAAAGCTGAGCTTTCTGTTTAAAACATCATTTTAACATCTCTATGTTAAAAATACACACAAATATGCACACATACTCTCTTCAACCAGCTTCTATCAACACAGTGAATCCACAGAGGTGAGAAATGCATGTATAAAAATCCTGTTTCCATTTGTTTTAAACAGACAAAAAACATAATTCATCTCAGGGCAGGATTAGCAATCAGGAGACCTTCACACTCATTGATTTGAAGATCAGAGATACATGGCAGAGAAGCAAGCCTGCCTCAGACCCATGTAGTTGCAGCAGCAGAGGTAATGGCTGATCTCTGCTTTCTTGGCAGCCAGTGCAGCCAAAGTGGCTTCAGATCACCAGATGGGGCTTTTTGAAGCCTGCTTGCCTCTTCCTTCAGGGCACTATTTTGTGCAATAGAGGTATTTACTTAAGGCTGTGGTTATACAGAGAAAGCAAGAAGCTTGTGATACAAAGCATGTGGTATGACAAAGTGGAAATACATAAGAAATACTTATTTGGTTGTGATTGTAATTAACTACCAAATGAAAATCTATACATATACATATGCACACGCATATATGTATATATATTATCATACATATATAAAAATATGTATTTATGTGTTTATTTATATCTAACAAATACCAAGTAAGTATATACAAATGTGTTACATGTACACATATATTGATATAAACATTTTCTCCTTAACTTATCAGAATTCAAACAGACATCCAAAAATGCTTTGTTTATATATTTACCTGAATCGGAGTCAGCTAAAGTCACCAAGACCCAGTATCCTCCCCTCAGAAAGAAACTGATGTTGTGTGCATTCAGGGCCTGCTTTATAGCTGCTATTCTCTGAAAATGCAACAGAGGAATGTCAGACATCTTGTGCTCTGTTCTACTTTGAGACACTCAATGCTCTAAAAGGGAAAACCTCTGGTTCATTGAATGGTGAGAAACTCAGAAAGCATTTGTCAGTGATTGACTTGAAATCTTAAAGAAATTCCATATTTAAAAATCATGCAGAACTCCACAAGATGTAAAAGCTGAAAATGTTGTAATTTTATAGCCAAATATTGCTTTACATTTACCCACTATGTGACAGACAGCAAGTCATTTGCATGCACTACTGGATAATAACTTACACAATGCATAATCCATATTAAAAACTTTCCCCTCTTCCAATCTATCAGAAGAAAACCTTTGATGTCACTTTGGATTTCTTGCTATGAAAAGTAACTGCTATTTAAAAATGAACTACATGCCATAATTTACCTTACCTATAATGGGATGGATTCAGTTTGTATCTAACTTTTAACAACACTCTACAGAAACATATACATCCACCCACATGGAAAAAAATTGGTATTCCTCCCATTTTCCTCCAGCGGATAGACCATAGTAAAATATGATCTCTCACATTTTTATGTAGCAGGATCATTAAATATACCATGACATCCTAACCCTAGATGACAAACCAACTGAATTATCCCTTCTACTTGCTTGTGTCTTCAACATAGGCAATTTTCTAAAAGATCAAAGCTAGTTTTATACTCTATGCCTTATAATTTGGGGTATGACTACCCAGAGGATGCCAAATTAGAAATATACTTTATATCCATGAAACTTTCACGAGTAACTCCTTTTATGATACTATCAATTATGATGCTCATCTTTGACAAGCCTTTGCAGTTTAATAGATAGAAAACCCCGTAGTGTCTCTCATATTACAGACAGAAACTACACAAAAGTTCAAATATCATCACTCGTATTGAGGAATATCTAACTTCTGAAGCCATTCCACTCAATTTATTACATTTTTTTTTGTGCAGGAATAAGGGTGATGTTAGCATGGCTTCAGTTATTTTACAAGACAACACCAGATAGAATCATAGAATTGATTGGGTTGGAAAAGCCCTCCCAGATCATCAAGTCCTACCCTTGGTCCAACTCCAGTCCCTTTACCAGATCATGGCACGCAGTGCCATGGCCAATCTGCATTTAAAAATCTCCAGGGATGGGGAATCCGCCCCCTCTCTGGGCAGGCCATTCCAACGCCTGATTACTCTCTCTGGAAAGAATTTTTTCTGATCTCCAACTTCAATTTCCCCTGGCAGAGCTTGAGCCCGTGCCCCCTTGTCCTGTTGCTGAGTGCCTGGGAGAAGAGACCAACCCCCACCTGGCTAGAACTTCCCTTCAGGTGGTTCTAGGCGGTGCTGAGGTCACCTCTGAGCCTCCTCTTCTCCAGGCTAAACAACCCCAGCTCCCCCAGCCTCTCCCCATAGGATTTCTGCTCCAGTCCCTTGACCGGCCTCGTTGCTCTTCTCTGGACCCGCTCCAGCACCTCAATATCCTTCCTGAACTGAGGGGCCCAGAACTGAACACAACACTCAAGGTGTGGCCTCACCAACGCAGAGTCCAGGGGAAGGATCACTGCCCTGGTCCTGCTGGCCACGCTATTTTTGATACAGGACAGGATCCCATTGGCCTTCTTGGCCACCTGGGCACACTGTGGGCTCATGTAGTAGTTTGTCTGCATAGAGTCTCAAGTCTTCCTCAGAGCCGCTACCTTCCAGATTATAGTTTAATTGCACTTTAATTGCCTCTTCCAACTGGATTCATCCCAAATAACATTAGACATGTAATAGATGTGCATAAATTGAGCAACCAAGTCTTCTTTAGAGTCAGTGATTAGAACAGAATACTTTTGAAATTGCTGTCTTCCTGAAAGCAGGTTAAATAAGACAGATTTTATTTCTACATGCATAAATTTGAGACAAAAAGGGCTTTTGTCAGAATGGAAACAAATTTCCAAATTTTTCCAAAGCGCTCCTACTACTACACTAGCAGCTTACTTCTGACATTTGTTATTGATGGCTAATTTTATCAATAATGACTCCTATTCTAGATATCATCACATCCCAATTCTCCATGTAAAACATAAGTAAAAACTCCAGCAAGTAGGTGTTTTCTATCAGACCAAGAAATTATTGCCTCAAAAAATCTTTCTGAAACAATGAAATATTCCCAAATCTAAAAGGTCTTCAGCCAAGAACAAAAAGGTTCTCTTTAAGTGAAGACAATTCATAACAAGTTAAGGATTTCTGGGACACCTCCTTAAAATGTGTAGAAAACATTCTGCATTGGTGAGTCCTCCCAACAGTGTCACAACACTGTTTCTGAGAACTGGCCCATGAAGTATGACAAAGCACATCCTTCCAGTGACACAGAATAAAGACCTTCAAGGCTCTCTTTTAGTAACAGAAGAGAATGTAAGTAATATTTAAACAAGTGACATGAGTATTTTCCTGTTGACTTAACCGGTTATTGCTTATAGCTTTATTTACATAGGGTATATTTCAGGATATTTCTTCAGTCACAATAGATTCTCATACAACACGTTTTTTCAAAATTTGTGCCATTCATGTCCAGGTCAAGAAATTTATATGCACATATCAATAGCTAAAGCAGTGCCCATTAGCAATAACATAAAAATAGAAAGGTAGGCAGCTGACTGTAGAAGACTGGTTCTACAGCATTGTACTCTCTGAAAATATCCGTGCTGGAATGTGATACTAGTGCACCTCACTTTTTATCACTGGATAGCATAGGCCACTGTAATTGCTCCTGTCTCCCTTGTTCCTGCTCTGGCCCCAGCCCCCATGGGTCTGACCTGGTTCATCCTAACAATGTCAGGAATGTACATCTATTCTTCAGATCATACAATTACTTTCCCCTTTTAGTGCTCCTTTAGTAACTGAAAACCTTTGCAAGATCTCACTGAAGGACTCCTCATTACAAAACCATGCCCTGTAAAACTACTGGAATATCCCTATAGCTCCACTGAAAAGAAGTTTTTCCAAATCATTTGCAACATGTGATTGTTCTTCTTTATGCTTGGGGACAACTTATCTGATGTCTCATACACAAACATGAGAAAAATCTTGAGGCAGCATTGATTACAATTGATGATATTCTTCAAGCTGCCTTGAAGCACAGCACTAATATAGCAGTTGAGATTTAAAGGGAACTAATTAGATATAACACTTTGCAGTGAACTAAAATGTTTGTACAACCAAAGACTCTATCACCATTAATTTCCTTAAATTATTAAAGACATCCATTCCACATGTGTCCAAAATAAAGATTTTCTTTTAGAAGCTGCACTTTGTTTCTTCAAGAAATGGAAAGTTGCAAATAATTTTGAAGTTGTGATATTTCCCTTTCTGAAAGCCTCAGTCATGTGTGGCTCTCAACAAAAACTTGTAAAAATTAACTATATCCTGCAACATGCTCAGGAATTCTCACTGTGATTACAGGGGAGAATGGTATGAGTTTGGGACTGCCAAAAAAGCAGAAAACTTTGTGTACTCTCACCGTAGTCTGTGCATTTTAATGCCAGACACCTGTTCAAGTATGTGGACAACTTCAACTTACTCCTTTGGACCTCTCAAAGGTGTGTCTTATCAACTCTTGTCTTACCTACTTCTCCAGCTCTTTGGATGCTGTGACCTTCTCTTAAAAAGCTGTAAAAATGCCCTTCAAAATTAATGATACCTTAAACTCATTATTTGTAACTGGCAGGACTTGCAAGACACAGGCACAGACCTGGGATCTGTTCCTTCTCTATCACAGCAAATGACGAATATAATAAATTATAAGTGCCAAACTGCCTTCTGGTTTTCAGCTGGCATAAGGTCTTTTATTAAGAAAGGAGCATGGTCTGGAAATAAGTAGTGAGAAAACAACGTCTGATTTTCATTCCTGTGTCCACTATATTTGTTTCTTGCCAGTTGAAAAGGACATTTGCTCGCAAAGGCAGAAAATACATGCTCGATGCTCTTTACATTATGGGTCAATTACCAAGGTTCTAGTTTTGTTTTGACTTGAAATCTATTTTGCTTCTGAAGACTGTGCAGAGATGGTTCATCCCTCTTTAAAAGTATCAGTGTTCTAAACACACTCTCTGCTTTAGTGGACTTTCACAGAATGACATGCATCACTGCTGTTTCTGTTTAAAAACCAGATCTATATTAAACATTCTTGAGAAATACACTAATACCAGTAAGCACCAGGCTATGCTGGTCTGTACAGTGACAAACACAGCAGACACAGCTGCTGTGAGCTTTTACATGTATCGTGTCAGGTGCGAGTGAGATCTTTACATAGGGAGGGAATGTTGCCTCTCAACTTCGTATAAGGATAATGGGAGTACAGACATTTGTTGCAAAACAGGATTAAGACTGTCCGAAGCAGACACACATTGCTCTGTTTACCTTATCGCTGGTTATACTTCTCTTCTTCTTGGGTTGGTTTGCTGGTAGTAGCACATGCAGGTCAGCAGCTGTGGGCAGACCAGGCTTCACAACTGTCAGCAATGTTTCTTCAGGAATATTGGTTTCCTGTGAAGACAGCAAAGGCAAACAGCAAATTACAGGACAGCACACTTTCAGTTTAATATAAAATACAGAAATAACTCCATATGTGGCTTTTAGACTTTGGTGTTCACATCCTTAATATTTAGAGCAGATTCCACTGGAAGCTAAAGCATGAACAAAGGAAGCATAATTGTGAGCTTAAATGACATATGAGCAGCTCTTTGAAGACTGGGAAGAGCTAAGCGTTATCACATTAAAGAAATTCAGTGGCAACAAGAAAAGAAGCAAAATGAAGAGGTATGCAGGTTTTATCAAAAGTCTGCAATTGTGGGAGAATGCAAGTTTTATCAAAATTCTGCAATGGCTGAACATTTCTAGGGTAAGATAAAAATACTCCTAAGTGATTTCACATCCTTTGTGGGCCATTCAGAGTGTAGACTTAGGGCATATTCATTATAGCTAACTTTAGCTTAGAAAAGTTACTTTTCCATCTCTGTTTAATGGGGAGAGACAAGTCTTCCAATGTGAGACTAGAAGCACCTATGTTCAGTTCCCAAAATGGTAATGAGTATTCTCATTTCCCCACTTAAAGCCAAGTACATCACTTTTCAGTCTCAAATTCCTCCAATATGTTGTATAATGCAGCCATGCAATTCAAATGATGACACCCTGAACATTTGCTGTAGCCTTCCTCAAACAGATTCTGAAATTCCATTAAATTGTTCATGTACTTTGGCAAATGTTTTAGTAATTCTTGAAATGCAAGGTCTACTTTACCAGGAAGAAGAATATTTCTTTGATTGACAATGGTTATGGAATGAGTTTAAGTTGATAAAAGTGGGAAATTACTTAAATTTGACATTTGATATGAACCTACTAAAAAAGGCAGGAACCTATGTAAAGTCAAAAATTCAGACCCTGATTTGCACTACTCCAAATCTAGGAAAAGTGGAGTGATTTAAAGTGCAAATATTTTATAAACTATGCCAACCCGTTACTTAATGCTATTGCCTTCACAAAAGGCAGTTGTGCACCCACAGCTGCTGACAGAGTGTGTACCTGAAGAGCCCAGCTCTCAAGCTCAGAATTTTCATGAGATGCTCTTTACTTATCTCACAGTACTATTGCATAGTTTTGTGTTTGGTTTAACCTACAGGACTCAGCTGTTCCCATTCCACATTTCTTCTGTGAACATGATCCAACAAAACAGCTGTACAAACTGTGTGCCCATACATTATATGTAATTTTCACAATTACACAACTAGCATAATAAATTCTTCCTTTCTGCTCTGCTTTTACACAAAGACAATGTCTTTTATGTTACACAGCATCCTTTGCTTAGCTTCTAAATCCATCACATTTAAGCTACCCTTCCTGTTTTGGAGTCAGCAGTATTTGCCAATACATCCATCCCTAATCCCAGAGAGCAATATTTAGCATTAATTGCCAATTAGGCTGTGTTAGACCTAAACTGTCTATGTTATAATATCATTGCCTACAGCCTGCATGTAAAAGTGACACTGGGCTCAAACTTGCTTGAAATGTGGCTCATGAGGTTCACGTTATTATTTCTCCCTGCCTCCTTTTTTCTAAATGAGAAGGTATTAACTTAACCTTCAAGCTTTACGACTGGTGAGGGAACATTTTACGAGCAATCAGGAAGAGCACCTTTGCAAGAAGTCGTGTTACTACCCGCCCTATGTCTTCCCTCCACTCTGGTATGTCGGGGTTGTACGTGTCCAGGTGTTTAGTAAACTTCAAAGGAAGAACGTGAAAATGATCTAGAAAAACAAAAAGAAACATTTTGTACAAGTAACAAACCAGGTTGCAAAGAGACCTAAAAGCTGAGAATCTGTATTTAGCATTTTGGCTGTGCATTACTGCAATACCTAAGACCCCCACTGCTCTCTGCTGTCAGGCACTCAATTTCTTTCTGTATTTCCATCAACATCATCAAATTTGTGACCAAAGATTTTGTCTTGGGTTGAGCTGGCAAAATGCCAACTGCTCAACACAGAGAGAAAGGATCTCCCTCCTCCCCTCAACTAAGGGAAAAGGAGGGAGTAAACATACTAGAACTTGAAGTAGCAACCTTCTTATACAAAAAAAAAAGACAATTAAAATCAGACTATGATATAATACATATATATACAAATGTGAGAAAAAACAAACAACAATAACTACTGAGTCACTTAACTAAATAAAACATATTCTAACTACACAAACTCTACAAAACTTTTCAGAAACTCTTCTAGAGAAAACTCTCAGCAAGAGAGGAGAAAAATTAACAAGAAAACGTTCATTACTTTAGATAACACAGTGCGGACGGCGGTAAGGCCTAACCTCAGTAGAGGCTGGGCAGTGCATCTTCATGGGTCTAATGTGGCTTTCTTTTCCAAAAGTTTCTTTATTTCCCTCATGGCCAGTACTTTCATTCTCCTGATATGAGGATTGGCCAACAGTAAGAGCAAAAGGAATGCTGGAAAGCCAAAGTCATTGTAGTCACACTAAGAGGGTTATATTCCTAAAGATTACTAAAAAGGCTGATGTACTTATAAGTGATCGCATAAATATTAAATCCATTTATCTTAGAAAAGGAGAAGGTTCATAAAAGTTCCATTTAGCATAAGTGTGAGTTTTCACATTATTTTAAATTAATAAATATACTAAAAGCAAAAATAACACAGAATCTGCCTCAGACAATAGAGATGTATCATGTTTTGTACTGCATGATATCTGAAGGCTTTTAGCTCTGCATTAGAAATAACCTTTTATACTTATCACAATTCCCACAAGTGACAGCACAAATACAAATGTAAATAATTTGCCAGCACTACATTTTCTACAGTATATAATGCCTTGTCACCACATTATAAGACACACAAAACCACCAGGGCACAGTGTGGAACAAGAGCTGAAGAGTTATTCAATAATTACAGTAGAGCTATACCTGATCCATAATCTCAGATAAACATCAAAAGTACAGCAACATACTGTGCTAAAAGGCAACCCATTGACTTTGTTTTCAATGCTGAGAGCATATATACAACTAAATTTTCTTGTTTTTTTCAGAGGTATTTAAATAACAACAACTTATTTAGAAATTCTGGGAAACTATCTAGTCGTAGGCCAGAAAAGTGTTGCCACATACAGCATTTGGGAGCTGCAGTAACATTTAAAATAAGCACAGGGAACAAAATGTTCCACATTAAACCCTTCCACACAATCCCACTGTTCAGTTTCATGGAGTTGCTCAGTGACAGTTCATCCCTATAATTTTAAGACTTAAATTTGGCATTAGATGTAATATTACAACAGGATCAATTTTACCAGGGCTGGCTTAAGAGATACAACAACAATTACATATGAAACAAAAAACAGAAAAAGACTAATGTCTCACCAAAAACATGGACAACTTTTGAGTCTTGAAGCATGGAGCTCCCACAGGAAACTTGCACTGTAACTCGGACGTCACCTGTCTCAGCAAACTTTGTCACCAGAAAACTTTCCAGTGTAAGCAGTGGCTTTAAAAAACAAAGAGTTGAAAATAGAATTTGAGCAAGAACCACAAGAACGGTGTCTGAAGAGATTGCCATTAAAAATATCAGCAAAAAGTTTTCACATCAAATTTCAATTATTCAATATTTTATCAAATTGTTCAATTACAGTTTTCAATACAGGATGTTTCTTTCCATAAATGGATCCTTTATAAACAGAATAGCAGCCAGATGGGGCAAATACATATTTTAGAATAATTGGTATAGTATTACGTCTTCCGGCAGATCACACTAAAATAAATGGATTTTGAGGCAGACTCAACAATCTCTACAAATTATATGAAGCAAGTCATTTGCATCAAAAAAATGTAGGGCATATAAGGGTCAAAAGGATTAATGCTGCCCACTTAGAGCACCACTCCACAGTAACCTCCAAGGTGGAGCTGAGTTACCTTGTTCCCTGACCACATCCATATGAATTCAAACCCTTAACTAGACTACATGGACCTGCAGTGCCTGTTCTAGCAATGGCAAAGTCCATAATGATGAATAGATACTGGCTGGTTTTTATGGTAGACAGCACATTTACATGAAAAAAAGTCACTGCACTTATTAGAAGCTTTCCTCTGCCCCATAAAGAGAATATTTTACTTATCTGTTATTGAAAGAATTACCTTAAAAGCAATTAACCTAGCTAGGCAATAAATATTCCCAATAGAAATACTTGAATATTTATTACTCTAGGACATGTTTATATAAACTTTGATCCCCAAATGAATATCACTAGATTGTTTGAGTCCTATCAGTGTTTTGATAAGCTTTAAGATATCTCACTTATTTTTAATATGACAGTTTATTTTAGACTCCCAGAAAATATTTATCTATATAATGAATATATATATTTCTGTAGAGGACTTAATTTACAGTACTCACATTATCAACTTGGAAGCACATAAGTTTCATTACTTACCAGTATGATGATCCCAAATCCATCCCCCTCTATAAGGTTCCCCTCCCCCCCGCCCCAGGTAATGAAACTGAATAATTTTTTTTTCCCCAAAAAAACAAAATAGTTTAGAAATTGAAGGAAAGGGACAACCCTTATTGAAAAGAAATTGAAAACATTTCAATCAAAACCATTTGTGTACCTGAAGATTGTTTCCTATCCACCAGTAGAAAACTGTCAAATTAGGGTTCTTAGGCAGTATGATGGCTGTCAGGTTCACCTCCTGGTTTCTCCCAATGACTGGAACCACTTCTAAATTTAAAGCCTGGAGTGGAGCTGAACAAAGTTCCCAAAATATTATTGAACAAGAATCCATCATTTTATCAATGTCTCTTTCCCCAAAAACACACCATGATTTATTTTTTTTTCCCTTCTGCTTTTACATCTATGTTAAAACCATCACTCAAATCAACCTGAAAACCTAGAAACAAAATCTCAAAGCAATGAGATGGATTAACAAAATGCATTTCTCTGATGCCCATTTTTTGATGCATTTCCAATTCTACAACACATAAGCAAATATTCCAGTAAAAAGTGGAAAAGTCAATCTTAACTTTTTGGTTTTTGGTGGTTTTTTTTTTAGTAACAATGGATCAAATGAATAGTAATCTAACAAATCTCAAATTGCAAAGGGAAAAGGAGAAAACTGAAAAAGAATGTTGCTGACTCCTCATTTTCATTATAAAATATCAGCTGTTAGGCTCATACCATACACAATCACTCATTAATGCATGCTTTAAAATAGATGTGTACATTAGGGGATTGTCTATTTGCAAATCAAAATAGATATCTTCCGTACTCCAAAATGCATCTTAGAGTAAGTTTATTCCTTTCAGAACTATGAAGGCCATAAACATTACTATTTGTGTAAAAGAAATGCATCATTACAATGGTTTTATCTCCTTCTAAGTGTTGTGTTTATTAGTGTTGAGCTGCTTCACAGTACAAGCGCATTGAAAGAAAGCCTTTCCCTTGGAGGTTTCTGATTATATCTTTTTCAGAATGTATAATGATAAAAAGCTTTATAACAGTATAGTGTGCTAACTAGAATATCTTAACTTCACCTGCACCATCTGCCTAGGATACCAAACCACTCTATGGCCTGACATTCATTCATTACACAGAATGAATTCTAACCCATCCATTTGTGTACCATTCTAAATATCTTTTAACTCATCCAAAGGTTTTTCATCTTAGTGCAAATTTACTGGTAATTAACACCACTTTAAAGTATTTCCCTTAGTCTGTGTCAGGAACTGAATCTTTGCCTGTTCACTTCTAATTCACTTTGATTAAATTGATTGAACTTCTAGAGCAAGTTGTCTGTCCTCCTTTTCCACCTCACTTCACCTGGTCTGGGTGCTGCTTCATCCCGCTGTAAGGCTCTACTTTCACTCTGCATTTTCTACACTGACTCTCCAACCACCTATATGAATTCAAGATATACTGGATGCTTAAACAAATGATTTCTTCAATAGCTTCCAGAGGAGTTAATATATTTCTCACTGTTGCTGATGTCCTGAAGAAAATTCAGAAGTTTTAGGAATTTCATTAAATTTGTTCCTTGTAGAAATAGATTTTCCTTCCAATGAGGCAAAATAAAGCAGTCTGGAGCGATCTATGAAACTGTATTGATTTTGCCATAATTTTTCATTTTGACAGAGGAAACTGATAATTTTGAGATATGTTTTTTCTCCTGAAGAAGGCTGCTTTGTTTTTCAAAAGTTTTACAGGGCAAGTTGTTTGGTACTTGAACGATGAGTGCTATTTCAAGCTTGCTGTTACTATATATTAAAGAGCTGAGAGTAATTACTTCAAGTCCTTCTGCTTGTCTCTGTCATACAAGTCCATAATACATTTGGAAAAGCTTTACAGCACCTTTAAGGGTGCAATATGAGGACTGAAGCTGACTTACGTGATTTCTACTTCACAAAGTTATAATTTCCATACAATTGTCCAAGTTCCCTGATTATTCACTCACTATAAAGATCATGGTTCATAAAAAATAAAATGTGTGCAATGTATGTAGCAATGTATGTGGTTCTTCAAGTATTTTTATTCTGAGTTTTCTACTCACATTTAGACTATCAGACTTGATTTAATTTAATTAGAAAGTTTTACGTTGTGTTATCTGAATCAGAAAGCACGGTTTGGATGAAAGGCCAAAATTCATGTAATTGTCCTGCATTACAGAGCATCCCATAGCAACAAAACTCTGCAATGAAAAATATTACCTTTACCATTTGCCTCTAAAAACATCCCGTGAGGATAATACATCAGCCAGAGACAGAGGGAAAGCAGGACTCTGTGGACATTTCTGTTTTCATGATATTCCACAGAGAAAAATCTCCCTTAATGGCTATTAGTGTTTCACTAGAAAGTAGAAATTGCAGTTTAATTACTACCAACTAATTTCCTCAAATCTTCTACTTTACCTAAAAAATTAAACAGAGCAAATTACATGGAAAGCACTTATTCAAAGAGGCTGAGTAACACACTTCCATGAGTCTTCTAGTCTGGGCGCAGGAACAAGCTCCAGACAAGCTCACGAAGGGATCACATCTGCCTCAGTGCTCTGCTGCCTCTGCACTTTAGCACCAAAATTCCTTTAACACACCAGTCATTTGCATATGTAAAATAACTCTGGCTTCTGCATTTTGAAAATCCACTACGTAGTCCAAAATTGACATCTTTTATTTTTACCATTTATCCTAATATGGGGCACACTGAAAGCACATTTGGAGAAAGTGTTTGTTCTATTTTCCATCAGGGCTTGCTACTGCTCATCATTTTCTAAAGGGTTAGAAGTTATTCTCAGAGAGAAGGATGTCACATCGAGGTTTTTTTCTATTCATTACTTGTACAGACTGTTTCTGTGCCCAATCTACTTCTCAGCTCCTAGAAGCTTCATAAAAGTAACACTGAAGCCCTAAATAATTTGCTTGAGCTCTCAAATTTACGATTTGAAAAATAAACATGACAAAGAAACAGATAATGAAACATAAGTGGAGAATTCCATTGTGATCTTCCCTCTTTGGCCATTAATTAGCATGAGTAGGTTGGTCTCCATTTGCTATCCAAAGCAGAACTGGAAACTCTGGACTCAAGGACATTGACCGGCAAAATGCATAAGTATCAGCAGTCACTAGACAAGCTGACATAAAGCACAAGGATCTCTGCACACTCCTGTATATGGCTCCAGCGATTTCCATTGCTTTGGGATTAGGATGGAAGACACACCACTCACAAGAGAGAGAAACAGACACCTGTAGAATGCAAGATGAGTATCTTTTCCTTTGATGTTATTCGTTTCTGAATTTTTGACACATTTGAACACAGGCTGTCTTGAATCTCAAAGGAAGAGGAAAATTCAGTTCCAGTTATGAGTTTCCCTCTTCATTTCAGTTATAAGATGACTGGGGTACACTAAGCTTGCAATGCTGCATGAAATTCCATCTACCATGCTATTCTTTATTTTTCATCTGTTTGATTGGGGTTTTAAGGTCTTAATTAAGGAGAGAGAGAATGAAATCTAAATCAAGTAATACTGTCTGCCAACATGAAGTTATATCCACACAGTATTTAAAACTCTCTGAGAATTAACCAACTAAAATCTAGATTTAGAAGCACTGAGATTTTTACTATTTTTTATAATCACACAAAAGCTTGTATGTTTCTTAACATGTCTGTTCACTTGCTTTACACCAAATCTAGAATCTTTAAATAAGATATATCTTGAAGTGTTAAATTTTAGCTGCTAAGGCTGTCCACAGAGTTTTGAATCAGGAAGATGGATCAAACCTGAGATTTGGACTGAGGCATGATTGTTATTGAAAAGATTAATATACCATTCTTTTGCCAAATCCAAACAAAACTCATTCTGACCTCCTACTGCATTAGATTTACAAGTCAGTGGATTAAAAACATACAACACTGCAAGGCTGCACAAGGGTCTTGAAAAAAATATGCCTTTTCCTAATTGTTACTATAAATTTGCTTTACTCCTTCATGGCTTTCACAAGGTTTTTAGACAGTGGTAAAGTAAGAAAACCAAAGGGTTGATTTACAGTTGACTTGGACGAACACCACAGCCTCATCATGCCCAGCCACATTCTCAGCCTTCACCGAGACACGGTAAATCCCAGGATTCTCATAGCGGTGACGGATGGGCTCTCCAGTCATCGTAAGGTTCACATATATCGCCTTAAAGCCATCTCCAAGATCTACCTGGTATTTTGTACTCAATATATCACCCTAAAAGGAAAATATATCAAAAACATGTTAAATGGTCAGAATCAAAATAGACAGGACACATGTTTATAACCCTTTACTGAATCACAACAGTATTTTCAGTGCCTGCCAGACACTTTGACTCAATTGTAATAGCTGCAGTAAAACCACTACACCCATGGCAGTGGTATTAGTGCAACAGATGCTGTGTGCATTAATAGAGACAATACCAAATTCCCACAGTAAGGTGCTACATTAAAGGTAGACACCCCAGAGCACTAACCAAGTTGTATGGCACAGGAACCATCATTCCTGTCTTAATGCAGCTGGACATTAACTAACAAAATCGTGCAGGGCAGCCCGAATTCTGAAGTGATGCTCGTATGATTGCAAGCAACTGAAGACTGTTATTTCAGCAGATTACTACCTGTCCAGTTAACTTCTAGCCTTTCCAATTACAAAGTAAAAGAAATTGGCTAAAACATTCCTCACAGCACCATGAAAGAGAAAAGAGACCAAAAAACCCTAGTTTTGTGAAATTTCTAATTCTGCTCTGCAAAATGTTGTTTGCACAGCACAGCCACTGAACAGCATGGAGTCCTGAACCGCTTTGTTCTAGTACATACCGTCTAGTAATTATAGAAACTAGTGTACCATGGGTTAGAAGTCATACATTAAACTAAGCTAGACATTTCAATAGGATGAAATGGTAAAGATCCAAGATTTTGGGGAGTTAGAGCCAAGGTTTTGCAAGTTTGACAGGTCATATCACTGAACAAAGAAAAGGCAGAAGTCCAACAGTGATGAAGATGTTTCAAGACCACCCAGAGGGATGAAGTCAGAAGACCACGACCCTAATTGGAAGCCAAAAGCAAAGCTCCATCCAAGATTCCACCCAGTCATTAATATGGAAATTAGAAGGTGTTAATGATGAACTTAAGGCAATAAATGGCTTATTTTACACAAACAAGTTAGGCAAGTTTTTGCCTAGTATGAACTCCCTTGCCTCCAACGTTGTCAATAAATACCTTGCTGCTATTAGAATTCAAAAGTTTCTTTTAGCAGTTATTTTTGTGGTGTTTTCGCTTATCAACCTTCTAACCACATCCTCTGAGTGTCAACCACATGGGCCTTTAAGACCCAAGCTTGGAACTTCACACAGAATTGTACAGCATTATACTGAGCTACCAGCATGTCTAGAACTAGCATGCAACATCAGGTGCATGCTTAATGAAGCAGATTACCAAGCTCAGTTTGAGAAAGGGTTCATAAGTCCAGTCAAATAATTCTATCATATCAAACATCTCATGAAATTTATAATTCATCACACATCTGCTAAAGTGTTCCTTTAAGTGACACCGTCTTCCTAAACTGAGGCCTAAAGAACTGCAAGACAGATAATACTTTTAGATACAAATATGCTCATCTCATCTCTCATGCTGTCGTGCTGTGGCTGCTCAGGAGAGAACTCAGGCCTGTGGTACATGGACTGGCAATTTGGATGCAGTCAAAGGAAAATCCATTTTAGCCGTGAGCAGTAATCCTTTCTCAATATTACTGGCAGAACTACCTTGATGAGCTGCCCTGTTTCCTTGATCTCCAGCAGTATTTATGTTCCTGCTTGCTTGCCATAAACACAGCCATCACAGCCATGCAATTAAGATTGCAGGGACAGGTTTCATAGAAAAGCCTCTGAGTAGTGAAAACACAGTATTGATTTAAAAAATTCATTGCCTCTAGGAAAGGAACATATAGACCCATATGCTGGGCAAGTAACATAAAAGGCCATCAGAGCAGAGAAGGACTGACACCAACTGAAGTATCAAAAAATCACTTCTTCAAAAGCCACTCCCTGAAATATGTTTATTCCAAAAATTTATCTGAAAAGGGATCCTTGATGCCCCTTCCAACCTGGCAGTCTATGACTCCATGATTCTTTGAAAATCAAAGGAGGTACCATGCCTAGAATTCATGTACCCTGGCATTACAGAAGGAAGGGGAACATACTATTATTTCCTCCTTTTATTATTTTGCAGTGTGGTTGATTTTCTTCCATGTATTATCAGATGAAAGAATATTGCTTACAATGTAAAGGAATATCCATAATAAGGAACCTTTAGGATTATCAAATACTTAAGCACCATATTTCAAGACACATAAAGGCCCTTTAAAAGCTTCTTCACTGTGAATAGTTTTTACTTTCTTTTGAAAACAGAAGAGTAGAATTTAGCAGAGGAGATAATATGCTATTAAAGTTTAAAGCAGAAGAGATATCTTCCTGCCAGCAATGTGTTAGTAAGTGAAATCTCTTTAGATGACATTAGCTTGCAAGGAGTTCTTGTTCCCTCTTTCTTATGCTAACAAGTATACATGAATATTTTTTCCAAGTGAGACAGAAACCAGTGTTGAAAGCCAGTAGATGCAAACTTCTCTTCATATATTATTCTAATAGCTTCCCCAGTGTAATGGTGAGAGTGCTGTCTTCAAAACACCAAGGCATTCCTACTTCCCTGACCAGTAAACACAGAGAGCAGTGGACAGAAAACAAGAGTCACACAGGGAAAAGGCAGCTAAATCCATAAGCAACTGGGCCTTCCACTTCCATAAAAACAGAAGATGCTTATGACATTATTTATTCATACATTCAGCCAACAGAATCTGGAAAAAAAATTATCATCATCATTATTATTCTTATTATTTCTAAAGGCAATTGCCAACTGCCCACACATATCTGAAGCATGCATTCTTTACTCCCTGATGCCTGGCATTCCTGCATCTAGTAGCATGCATTCCCAGAAACTAGTAAGTTTTGTTCATTAGAGAAATTGGTATGTTTCAGTTTATTGTAGTAGAGTTGTTTCTTACACTCAGTAATTGTTATGAATTCTCATTAGACTTCGTCATACAGATTAAATCCTAAGCAATGCTCAGGACATTTGAGTTTAGATATTATTCTTAGCCATAGAGGGCACCAAACTGCTACATTTCTTCTAAATCTGCCTTCCTCTTCAGTGTACAGAGCAAAGACTTCACCAGAGAACACAGCACGGGATTCTCTTCAAGATCTCTCACTTCTGAGGATTTATGAATAATTTGAAATGTTTTTCATATTGCCACAGAGATTCATGAAAGCTTCAGTAGGAAAAAAGTCAAACTGTCAATCAGAATCATTAGAGTCCAAATTGCAACCAAATGTCTGGGTTTACAGTAAACATTTCCAAACAAATTCTAAAAAGAGAAGGCAGCAGAACTTGCCACACAAACTGTTGGGGCACTGTGTGCGTTGGGACACAGAGCCTGAGAAGCATTAAAAGCAGTCCAGTGTTCTGCACGTAACCTTCTTGATTCCATTACAGAAACAAATCCCAAGTGCTCAATTTATAACACACAGGTTTGCCAAAATGTGTGAACTTGAACCTGCAAGTTCTTGCAAATCAGTGGGGTTAGCCAGGATGTGCAATACTCCAGTAACCTGAGCACAGCAGTTACAGCCTAATGCTAAAACACAAGCTTGAGGAAATATACCCACAGCAAGTGATTCATCCAAATGTTACTCGTTGCTGTTGGTCAGGGCTTTAGGGCATTGCCTCTCTCAATAAACAGAAAAATCCCCCATATCTCTGGGAACACAACTAATACATAATAAATATTCTTATGCTGTGCTATTTTCTGACTGTTGTAAAGCTTTGTCTCATTCCTTTCTGAAATGCAGATTCTCAAAAACACTGAAATCCAAATATTAAATGATCTCTACATTTCTGTTCTTTGATGCAGCAGTTGAGATTTTCAGTCCAGAGAGACATTGGCAATCCAGCTGCTTTGATTTTCCAAGAAGCTATTGCCTTTGCTGCTGAAGAGACAAATCCTGGCTGTGGTTAGAACTTGGAGAATCACTAAATTTACTGGCTTGTCTGATTCACTTGAAAACAGAACTTTCAATATTTAGAAAACCATTAATCTTTGTCTCAAGCACAAATAAATCTTCATTCAGCAGCAGAGCAGGTAGGAGTGAAACCAACCCTAAAAGCAGCGATTAAACTTTCATGAAGCCAATGTTTATTATTACCTGCTCTTGCCTGACGATGAAGGTGATGTCTTCCCCAGGCTTAACAGCCAGGCTTTCTTCTCTGATACTGATCTGAAGTCCCTTGGGAGCAATCAGTGGACACATATGCTGTGCTAAGTTCTGCTGCAGGTCTACACCACCCTCACACACATTAGAAACAACTTTCCTGTACCTGCGAAAACAGTAAGCAGTGAACATTATGAATTGGAGGGAAGCAGAAGAATGCCATCAGAGACACCAATTGCAAGTGTGATTGTAGCTAATGCATTTGCCTTGGGTTCACAAACAGACAAGAATGCAGATGATCAAAACCAATTCATGATGCAAATGCTTTGATTGGGGACGTTGCCTTTACTAAGGAAAACCTGTTAAGCATGATGAGGATTTCACTTGCATGCATTAGAAGAGTGTCTTTTCAAACTTACAAACATGCCTGACTCGCCCTTCAGGATCTAAATAGTCTGCTGTCCTCTCTGCCATCCTCTTCCCTAGGATTCAAATACCTTTAATGCTCTAGAGGTCTTGGTTCAAACCCCAAAGACCAGGAAGAAATTAGACCAGTTTCTTCATTAACCCAGAACTAATTGCTTAACTGCTGCTCTCAAATCTATTCATTTCTTAAAACACTTAACATATTTATTTGATGTAACAGTATAAAAGAATGAGAGGACTAACACTTTTAAAGAGCTAATAATGAAATACTTGGATGTGCACAGTAATTATTTACAGATCAGTCTCACACAGGTATGCAACTTTTAAATGTCCTTTAAAATCAGAGTCATATTTCACTCGTTTGAATTGTCCTGCTGTGTATCATAGCTGTCAACCACAACCCAAAAGGCATAATTTCCCTCAGTAAGGCAAATATACACAGAGACTGTGATTCTATTGCCAGATTGGACATTTCATCATTTGGTTCTCATCTCCACAACTGATTGAGATGGTGTTATGATAAGCCAGAATAGATGCCAGCTGCAAGTTATTCTCAGCACAGACGTCAGACTACATTGTAGTGTATATTCTATGTGGTATTGTTTACAGTTACTAAAGCTTTCTTTTGATTCTGAGTGTCCCATATGGTCAGGAAAAGAATTTGTTCTCTACAGAACTCTATACCCTTATGGAAGTCAGAAACTGGGAAATTCGGTGAGATGTTACCAGCTCCTCAGATTAATTCATTGGATCTAAACTGAAAATTGCTCTGAACACAAGCAATGAGCTAAAAGAAAAGGCTCTGAATGGACATTCTTATCAGAAGTATAAAAATGGCTACAAAAAGTTACAAAAAAAAAAAATTGAAATGCAGCAAACAAGACAGCTCTCCTTCTTCTCGAGCAGATACGTTTTGAACCACCGCAAAGTAACATGTCTCTTTCATTAGACTGTAGGGAGCTTCTGCATATGCTCTAAGTCAGCCACAACTTTTGCATTTCCCAGTTTTTACAGTTTGCCTTATTTACATTTCATAGACTGGTTTGGGTAGAAAGCAGTCTTCAAGATTATCTAGTTCCAATCCCCCAGCCAGGGCAAGGAACATATTCCACTAGACCAAGTCACTCAAAACCTCATCGAACCTGCCCTTGAACACTTCCATGGAAAAACTGAACAACTTCTCTGGGCAATCTGTTCCAGTGTCTCACCACCCTCTGAGTAAAGAATTTCTTCCTAATATCTAATATCAACCTTCATCTTTACGCCACTCTCCCTTGTTCTATCACTACATGCCCTTCTGAGAAGTCCCTCTCCAGCTCTCTTGTAGGCTCCCTTTAAACACTGAAATGTGAATTTCTTTCAAAGCACTTTTGAGGCCACTGGTTGCAATATTCTCTCCATCTGTGGAAGCCTCATCAAGCCACCAGTTGAATGCAAAACCAGCTTACCCAGTGCTGCTGGTGTATGCCTGGCCCAGCACACAGTCTTCAGGAGGTGCTTCTGGGTTAAACCAGAAGTCAGCAAAGCATTTGTTCGACTCCGACTTCAGAGGTGCAGAGCGCTCAAACCCATAGTCACTGAAAAACATCAACACTGAACATGTTACTAACCCCACTTCATTCAGCAATCTAATTTGGGGTAGATGAGACTGCGATTTTGAGAGTAAATAAATTTTTTAGTGTTATTTTACTGGATGAACTTACAAGTTGACAAAGCCAATTCTGCTCTAAGTCTAATTTCAGTGGGACTTGTGTGCACTTGGGGGAAAAACTAGTTGTAATTTCTTTATCAATTCTGCAAAATTAACTCCCTTGGTACCTTAGGTTTTTTAAAGGTTTCTTTTACCACTAGACCAAACATTACTTTGTTTTCTTTTGTTTGTTTGCAAACAGAAAGGGTTTTCTTGCCTTTTTAAATGAATCCAATGGTCATTTTTCAAGCCTTGATCAACAGAATAAAACATGAGTTGTTGTTCAATCAGGTGAAACAAATACTTAAACATGGCAATGTTTTTAAACAAATGCAAATGCAAAAGAAACCTGTTATTCAAACAACACATTGCCTACTTGGCTATGTGGGGAGAGGGACAAAATATAATAAACCCACCTCAAACTCTAAGTAACTATTTACTAGCAATAAATCAAAAGGTTCACAGGCAGACTCACCATAAGAAATCAGAGTTCACACATTCGCAAACTTTGGATGTGAGAGCTGATGTGAAACTTCTCCCTTTAATGCACCATGATGAAATCTTCCTCTTCCGGAAGCTTCTCTGCTGGCCCATGATGCAACGATCCCCCTGAATATCAAAGCACTGGACTTACTGCACCGTAGCCTACACCACACAGACATGACCTTATGTTGTCCTAACAAAGGATGGCCTTGCTGCCAGGACTATAAACTTGTATCAACTCTCTCATATTCAAATACATAAGTATAGAGAGTTCTCGTACTCACTGCTGTCTGCTAACAGGTCCTTACACAGCTGTAACACAGACTATACTTACAGGGCACAAATCCAAAGATGTACATGAAAATTCAAGTACAGTCTAACCCATGTTTCATGTGTGCACAATTGGCACAAAGTGTGGCTGCAGATAGCTGTAGTTCTCTCTAAATCACCATGTCTCATGTTGGCAGTCAACCTGAAGCACCAACCATGTGGAAATAGGTAGAATGAAGGCTATCTGTACACACTCCACTAGTACTTGGGCAGCTGCAAGTACTCTGTCAAAGTCATTTTAGTAGTTTCTAATTTCTGAAAGACATTTCAATGCCAATATCCCAAAATACTGTTACTCTTTAGGCTCAGATCTGCATAACATTCTTTGTAAACACACACAGCAGTCCCAAACAAGAAGTGTAAAATTAGGCATGAGAACCAGCAAATGAGAACTGGAGTAACACAGAGTAGTATGCAAAAAATAAACCAACCCTGCAGAGAGCAAGAGAACAAAAGTATTGGAAGAAGCAAAACATAATAATCAGAATGATTATGAATAAATATGACAAATTCCATTTAATAAAAAACCCTCTCAGATTTGTCTCTTTAATCAATACATTGTACAGAGAATTTAGCTTCCCAAAGTTGGATTTGGCCAGAACGCCAGGATTAGCACGGCCTTAATGCATTACTACAGAAATGGCACTGCCCAAAACAACTGGACTCCATCACATGATTGGTCCATTGAGATCCTAAATTACTTCTGGAATGGACTTTACTTATGGCAATTTATATATGAGTACAGTATGTGGTCAGGAAGTTGGCAGAATACATGACTGCATGTTGAAATTGTTTCAATCAATATTACACACTTCAGTTTATGGCATATGCTTCTCAATCCAGCAGGACCACCTATTATTATGGCAACCCACCAGATATACTTCCGCCATTCCCAGGACATGGATCACACAACCAAAAGGAACACAAAATCCTCTCTCATTTTAATATATTGCAAAATCAGCAAATACCAACAGAAGGAGACTAAGCTGGGGATATGGCATCCAAATTCAATTTGGAAACATTTTCCTAGCACACAGCTCTATGTAAATCTGAAGCTATGGAAAAGTTTTGTCAGTTAACATAAGACCATGAATACCTGCAGATTTGTGAGCTCCCAAGACTCATAGTCATCATCAGTGCACTCCCTGGGGAAGGACGGTCTGAAGTCCACCTTCACCAGTTCCCAGTCCGAACGGTAGCTAATATGTCCAAAGACTCTGAACCAAAAGATCAAAAGGAAACTCTTACTGCAAAGAAATACCATACATTTGAGATTCAAAATTTCAGTCCTATCTTTTCCTTTCCACAGTCATAGTTCTCTGCTAAAAGGTCCCAGTTTAATTTTTCTTCAACTTTTATTCCTCTTTATATATACCAAGTCTAGTCAGGAAACATTTATCAATTGCATATGAAACTTCACAATTAAAAGATATAGCTCATGCATTATTTTTTCACCCCCTAGCAAACTATCCAGAAATTTAATTGGAAATAACCTTTTCTAATTTTGAACCAAACATTTTTGTCTACTACCTTGCTATATGAAATAGATTTCAGATTTCAACAGGGAGCTCAGATCAGGAAGCAAAACCAGGATCACCAGATTCAATTTCTAGCTCTGTCACTCATTCCTTATGATTATAGTTCAACTTCTTCAGTTGTGTTTGTTGTGGGGTTTTTTGATAATTTCTCAATTTTCAGATAGCAATTTGCTATTGTTGAAACTCATAGCAGTATCATGAAATTGTATTAATTTCTAAGGAATACACTGCATCTATATATTGTGCCAAAGAACTCAGAGTCTTCATTTCAGATAGTCCACCACATAACAAAAACCAGCCACAAACAGTATAATTTTTGTGTGTGGGAGGGGAAATAAAATCTTATTTCTTTAAAAACCAAGCTGCACTTTCAAAGCAGCCAACATTTTCTAAGTCAGAATCCTTATTTCCAAAACCAAATGGGTAAGTATGACATCCAGCAACAAATTAGAAAGGATAAAGACTCTATTTGGGCAAAAGTAAAATGTACTTGTGGTTTGTATCAGGCTTATGTAACTTAGTTGCCAAAGAATTTAAGGTTGATTCTTAAGCCAACAATTTCTGTGCAGTTCATACTGCACAGAGTTCATATTCAAAGCTTTAGTAGCATTCTCCAAACTAATTCTTTCCTTTTGTTTTGCCCTCAGTTTTGTCCAAATCCAGACACAGCAGGAATGGTACAGTTTTTGTTAAAAGCCTTCTGCTGCACAGACATTTCTCTTGTCCTGAATACCAGGTTCAAAGTGGAACTGGGGTAGACAAGAAGTGTCTTGATTCTCTGCAGCACAGAGGCAACATCACCACACTGAGCATTTCCCCTGGTAAATGACATAGAGCTCTGAAGTCTACTAGAGGCTGAAAAATAGTTCAGAGACTAGAGATGTACAGTGATTTCCCTCCTCCTTTTCTAGTGTCTTTGCTTCTCATCCATAGCAGAGGGAGGTAGATAGTGATCCATTTCTGCCCATACTGCTCACAAGCCATGCTCACAGGAAACCACACCATCAGCAGTGAACTTAATTGAACAGGAACATTTGCATTTAGTTTGTGTGCCTTACCCTTTTTTTGTAAGGCTCTGAGATTAAGGGAGTTGGATCATCTAATTTCTTTCCTTATAAATGTACCCATGGCTCAGAAGTAGAGGCAACAGACAAAAACTAAGAAATGTGGCTCAGTCCACTGGCTGTATGAGCACATAGGTGTGTGGTCCCACTTCTCTCATTGAGACCTATGGATTTGGTTCCTTTCTCTGGTTCAGCTGGATCCTGAGAGCTGCTGTCACCATAAAATCTTATTCACTGGTAGTTACAGACTCAATAAAGTGACTACTTAGGTGGTCTCATGCTTTTTCCACCATGCCTGTTTCAATATGACTGGGTTTGCTGACAGACATGAAGTGTCCTTTGCCTGCTAAATACCTGTACCACTTTTTAAAATCTTTTTCTCTGTACAAGGTGCTAACATAAGGCAGACTTCACCATGTGGCTTATACAACTAACCACCTCAGTGAATGCTTCACTAGACACCACAAAACTTTAAAAAGTTATTACATTTCTTTTACTGACACATTTATCAAAAAATATGTTCAAGTGCAAGGAGCCAAGTCCCGTTAAAGCTTTACTCCTGCCTCAAGAAAAGTATTTTCTACAGAACAAACAAAATTTTCTTCATTCATGTTAGCTATCTCAGGCAGATCAG
Source organism: Sakesphorus luctuosus (assembly GCA_013396695.1). Taxonomy (NCBI): domain Eukaryota; kingdom Metazoa; phylum Chordata; class Aves; order Passeriformes; family Thamnophilidae; genus Sakesphorus; species Sakesphorus luctuosus. The sequence goes on from VWZD01005774.1 coordinate 522,192, forward strand.
TCAGAAAAGGAGAAGAAAGGAGATGGTGGCTTGAGTTTAAGGCAGAACAGAATAATGAAATTCTCCTGAGAGCATAAAACATAATTGCTCAACTACTATCAATGATATCTGAAATATGTTGCCTATATGTATAAGCACATGCACACACACATATGTGTGTATATATAGCCATAGATATAAAACAGCAAAGTGGAGCTCAGAGAGTTACAGAATTAATTTTGATACCTACAAAGATCCCCCACAAATTATTGAGTTATCTACTTCTAAGCACCTTGGAGATAATTAAAATGATAACAAACAGGTACCACGGATTTGTCAAAACCAAATCATGTCAAACTAATGTAATTTCCTCCTTTAACAGGGTAACTGGCTTAGCAGATAAAGGAAAAGAGGAAAATCTAGCATATTTTGACCTTTGTTAAAACTATTATACATTTCTAGCTGATACTGTCTCAATGTAAAAAAGAAAACATCAGTGCCGATAAAATCACTGTGAGAAAAAATGGGAGTACGTATCCAATTAAAAGAATCCATTTTCAAAACATAGTTATCAAATGGAATATTTTGAGATATGTATCACAAAGATATGACAGGTCCGCAGTCAATATTTTCATTAATGCTCATGATCAAATAAGAAACACAAAAAAATTTTGCAGATAACACAAAAAGAAAGGGAGTGGACATTGACTGATGGAAGCAATGTTCAGAAATTAATATGATGAAAAACTCCAAAACCAAGTGCAAAAAGTACTTCTAGGGGGAAAAAAAAAGGCGCACCAAACTCACAACAGAAGTGCAAAACCAAAATGGAAAAAAACTTTCAAAAATTGAATAAAAGACTTGGGGAATTCTGGGAAGTTAAATGAGTGGTGCCGCAAAATTAGAAAGAATAATTCTAGGGCGTGTTCAGAACTGGAAAACAGAAGACATGGAGGTAATTATTTTTATAAACTTGGCACTCTTGAAGCCTCGGGAAGAATATTGTGTCTAATTTTGGACATCATATGCATATTTACAAACCCAATAAAAATGAAGAGGCACAAAATTACTCATGAGCTAATTAAAAAATGTAATCAATAAAGAAAGATTGAAAGAATTGGGATTTTCTCTGGAAATGATAAAGCTGAGAAGTACAGTAAAATGTTTTCAGAATCCTGTTACAGAGCAAAGAGTTGTCTTCAAAGAGACCTGGAGGAAGGGGAAGAAAGGGGAAGGACAAGGATAAATAACCTTAAAAGGTACAGCCATGCAGTTCTCTAATTCGTTCTCCTCAGTACTGGTGAGCCTACACTGGGTCCAATTCTGTGCTCCCCAGTTCAAGAGAGAAAGACTGGAGAGAGTCCAACAAAAGGCTGTGAAGGTGACGAAGGGGCTGGAGCATCTTTCCTATGAGGAGAGGTTGAGAGAAGTGGGACTGTTCAGCCTAAAGAAGAGAAGGCTCAGGGAGATGTATCAATGTCTATAAATATCTGAAGGGAAGGTGAAAGAAGATGGAGCCATGTTCTGTTTGGTGGTGCCAAGTGGCAGGACCACAGGCAACAGACTCAAACTGAAACACAGGAGGTTTTCACTGAACAGGAAAAAATTACTTTTACTATGAGGCTGCTCAAGCACTGGCACAGGTGCCCAGAGAGGTTGTGGTCTCCATCCTTGGAGATATTCAAAAGCCATCTCGAAATGGGTCTATGTGATTGGCTCTGGGTGGGTCTGCATGAGCAAAGGGGTTGGGCCAGAAGACCTCCTGAGGTCCCTTCCAACCTCAACAATTTAATGATTCTAGAATCCTGTCGAGGATAGGGTTGTTTATCTTTCCTCACCAAAGTGAGAAATTAGAAAACATCAGGATTAAAGATAGAGATTAGATAAATTAGATAAATATTGCCCAGTTCCACATCTTATAATGATAGAAAAATTATAGAAATTATTCTAGAATTATGCAAAATCTAGAAAAATATGGAAGCTATGTAGAACCTATATGTGTAAAGGCACTGCTTCAATGGGTGAACTGTAACCTTCTCCTCTGCGGATTTTTGGCAGAAAATAGAAATAACTTTTCTGGCTGTTGGTCCAGCTTCTTGCAAAAAAGCCAAAACCAAACTCAAACAAAAAAAAAAAAACCCAACAAAAAATGTCATTTCCATAATGGCTGTTCTGATTCCACAGACTGAAAGCAGGTTTTAACAGAGCACAGTAACTGCAACACTGATTCCACCATTCTCTGCCTTAAGTAAAATCTCTGAGATTCAAGAAAGTGTCCCAATACAGTACCAAACCCCATTAAAAAGATAGTCATACAGCTTTCTAATTCATAGGGTAAATTTCCTAAGGGATTCAGCACTCTACATGCATTCAGTTTAGCAAACTGTTTGGGAAAAAAAAAAAAGCTTAATGATTATTAATGCTGTGCTGCAGTAGCACGTGTTGCTCTGTAGATGACAGAGTTTTGCAGACACATTGGATGAGTGCATTTAAGTGTGTTACCAAATATCACTAGAATAAAAAAAAGAGGTATTTTTTCAAAGTAGCAAAAGGACGTATTAAGTAGGATTCAATGGATTAGACAAAAATATGAACTACAATAAAGCAATGCATAACAGCAATCACAATCTAATTGCTCAGGTCCAAAATATATATGTCGAATAAAATCATATGAATGGAAAAAACTGGAATGCTGCAGCAAGTGTAACTGATGACTAGAAGTTATATATCAAGATAGTAATTCATAAGCTACTAAAACCTTCCTCTTGATTAATTATATTACATTAGAAAGCCATCAAATCAATTCTGTTGAAACTATAAAGAATGATTCTGTGATAAATAATTTTTGGAAGAAATTCTAATTACCTTGGAAATTAATTTACTTTTATTTGCAAGAATTTGGTATCCATAATTTTAACTTCAGTGTTTCAGTTGCCATAACAACTTTGTGCATTTGTTCCTAGTTCATTTATGAGCACATAATTTTTTAATTTGATTGCATCATTTGATAGATAAGACAGTTTAATGCAGTTTTAAGCTAACTCATTTAAACTATTTGCTGGAGGATTGCTGGTTATTTCTGTTTCTGATAAAGCTTATAATCAGGGGGAGCTAATTTAACAGAAATTATAGGCAGTGATAATCTTTTCCAGTAAATGCACATTTCTATTCAATAGATGGGCATCTATTCAATAGATACTCCTGGTTCAGATGAGCAGTAATAGCTGTCACCTGCTGTCTGTGTCACCTGCAAACCAGGTAACTGCAGCTATGAGGGTGCAGTGCTGGAGACTCCCAAACCTTATCAGGCAAACACTCAGCTTCTATGACGTCATGCAGGAGAAATGAGCCTGATTTTGACAACAAGCTGCTCAATCTTGGATGTCAGAAATAGCTTTTTATAACCACTACACTTGCCTTCCTCTGCAACTTTTCTGCTGTGCTGTTCAGGATTTTGTACATGGATTTTCACAGCATCAAAACATTCTTTGCCAGAGCAGATGGATTTTAGCCACAGAATCACAGATCATGGATCTGAACATAAGACACATCTTGGGCAACTTCTGTAGTATTATGGCGGTTTACCTTTGAGCTGTTAGCCATGTCTCCAGATAAAGAAAACAGCTTTGGGCAGCCTTTTGTGTGGATCCTCAGAGCAGCACAGCTGAGCCTACAAGTTTTGCTTTACTCATGAATACCTGAGAACACTCAAAGACCTCAGTGGTGGGAGTGATCCTGCAGTACTTTCTCACTAAAGTCACAAAGGCTAACTTGACATGCCAGTTAGGGGTGGATCAGGACCTCTACTTTTTTTGGAAGAGTCTTCAGATGTATAGAGCTATTGACAATAAAAGCTAGGATTTGAATCAGGATCAAGTGAGGACCCCACATACAGGTGATATGGGCAGTCTCAATGGCGCTATCTTGGATAAAATGCATGAATTCCTCTGGGCAGCACCAAAGCAAAGATGACCAAGTATGTACCTGAAATTATTTATGGATCTAAACCTCCATATCTAACAGTGATTATGTGACCAAGCTGGGAAAGTAAACTACAGTCTCAAGAGATGCTAGTTAATTATTTTAACAATTCTTTCTGTCTCCTTTTAAATGGAAGCAGTCACAGAGTTTTGTAAAAAATTGTATTTATATCTTGTTCCACATATGAGGCTTTCTTCCCTGTAGTAAATCATATTAGCAGGGAATACAATTATCAGTGAACTTAATATATTCTTAAAATATTTTTAAACTGTCAGACCTCCTTGATAATTTTTATAACACAAAAGCAATTTCAGATTAAATACTCAGTCTACCTTACAATTCACTAGATATCAGAGGCCATTTACATTAAAACAGCAACAATTTTCTCAGTTGTCTCCTACATAAAAGTATCAGTGTGTTAGAAGTCTCTTGTCAATTTATGAACTCAAAGAGCTGAGTCCTTTGCTTCACTCAGACTTTTACTACAAATGATGACAATGTTACTGAAAAAGCAAGTAAATGTGACAATCTTCTTTTTGTTCTGCCTGTTGTAGTTCATATTATTACAGTGCCTTTGAACATACAGCAAGACATATGCCAAAATCTGTGCAGAAATTACCCAGCTGAGGGAGTCAAATGATGAGGTCGTGGCACAGAATGGTATATTTTAGTGTACCCAGTGCCAACAGGTAGTTCTCCTTAACTCACAGAATAATGCAATTAATAAAAGATTTTCCAAGGGGATATGGGTTGGCAGAGCAGGTTACTCATGACTATGTACTAAAATGATATTTAAAGCGTGCTTTTTTCAAGAAAGAAAACAGGTGAATCTTTATAGCCACACTTTCCTTTCAAGACTTGCCTTTGCTTCCTTTACATCATTGTAAAATCAACAAAACCAGAAATAAGTCAAAGGGTTCATACTAGTAAAATGGATGAAAGCAATGTACGATTCAAGCTGCAGTCTGCTACACATCGAGATTATAATTCAGCATATTTTTCTAATTCCCCCAAAGAACATAACAGAGGTCACATTTCAGTGGCCTTTCTAAATTGCAGCTACAGAAATGATGAATGGTTCCATGTGCAAAAGTGGACACCTGCCTACATAAAGCAACTGCACATAAAAAGTACTTGTGTACAAAACAGAGCATGTGTAAATATACTGAAGCATTTAAGCTTCATATGCCTTAAACTACAAACACATGCAGATACTCAATGCACTAAAGAGAATAGGAGGGGTTTTTGGTTGGTTTGGTTTTTTTTGGTTTTGTGGGTTTTTTTTAATTTGTTTTTTTGTTTGGTTTTTTTGTTACTTTTTTTTTTTTGGCTGACAAAGTGAAAAATGAAGGGAGGAAACAATTTAGTTGAAACTAAACCAAAATACTGGGTTTTACTTTATTTCCTGCTCCCAAAAACTAGTAATTGCCATTCATTCTTTAATGCCAAAACATTTTGTTTCAGATCATTTGGGAAAGAACGGATATGAATGCTTAGGTTCTGAGAAGTCCTAGGGAGGAGCAGGATGAGGGTGTTCCCAAAGTTCAGTGGCTCCATAATCTTTGTGAATTACCTCCAAATTTTGTTTTGCATCTATTTGGTAAGTTCCTGTCCAAGAACAAAGTTTTAACATGTAAACTGTTAGGAAGAAATTGCAGACTTAATGCCTAGTATGATGGTTTTTACAGAAGTAGATACCAAGTAGATAGTGAACAAAATTGATTAAAGAGAGACATATAACACTGCAGAGGATAGCTTTGCATTATCCAACTCTCTGTTGTCAACTTACTTAAAGATCAAACTAATCTGTGATACTTACAAAATTCTATAATTAATTCTTTAGTTAATACTTTTTTCCTACTCACATATTTAAGAATCATGACTCTTTTGTCACAACTGTAAATTCTTCATTCATACATCACTTAACAGAGCTAGAATAATTAGCCTACAGTCACCTAAATTCTGGCTCCTTCAGTTTGAGAGGAGTTTGAGAGTTCAAGGCCCCACCCAAAAATTAAGTGAAGTGTTTAAAAAATTAATGGTTGTCTAAGTTTCTAATGACTATTTATTTGAAATAGCAAGTAAAGTGGAAATGGAGTTAGAGCACCAAAGCTTGAGGCACTCAGTGGCAGGGGCTCAAAATGACACGAAGACTATTCTGATTGAAAAAGTCACCCGTCACCCTTTTTCTGTCCTTCTCTCTTCCTTTAAATAAGGACAAGGTGATAACAGATTCTTACAAAACATAGATTCCTAACCTTTCAGATCCTCTTACTCAAATATATTACCAGGTCTGCTGTAAAAACGGGCTTCAGAGCAACACTGAAAGCATCATGTTCCCATGCTTCTGAAAACGCTATGAAACTTGAAAGAAAGAAATCAAAAAAATCCCAAAAATTCACCCACTGAACTTCCTTTGAGTAGAGGGAGAGACAGATCATGGCTCGAAGGCCACAGGTGGGCAGTGACACTACACTGGACTGACTTGCTCTGCTCACATCTGTGTCCACAGAGATGACAGCAAAAGCATCAGACTACCAGGTAGGCACCTGGACATCTGGATGAGCTGATCTCTAGATTAGATTGGAGTAGAGGAACAAGTTTGCTTTTTCAATGCTTTTTTCACCACATTTCTTCAATCTATTGACAGAAGATATATTCCTTCTCATGCAGAGAGTAGAATAACTGATCAATGATTCACATACAAGAGCAACAATGAAAACCTAGTATTTGCCTTGGGAAATCAGCTAGTCTCATACATAATAAGACTTTATCTACCATTTATGTACCTTTTATAAGTGCTACAGTATGAGAAAGTTAGTAGTGAAGAATTCACAACACAGAGAAGTACCTCCACCTAGTGAGATACTCAAAGACAACAAGAAAGGTAGTTTGCTGCCATGTGTGGCACAATAACCCACAAACTACATGTAATGTTGACTGTCATTGATGTTGTTAGAGGTGAGATTGATGTTCCTAGCAAAATCAACAGCTGCAAAAATCCAGATGGCTCTTCCCAATATCTAACACCTGTTAATATCCACCTGGTTTTGAGTAATTTTAAACTAGACTACCTTCTTGTTTCCTTTATCACCTAGGAACCCAAAAGGGAAGCAACAATGGACTTTCAAGACAGAAAAATGTGCATTCAGGAATTCTCCAGTTCAGAGACGTCATAAAGTTCCCAGCAGCATCTTAAGTTGCTACTCTACAAGACATTAGAGAAAAATATCCCTCTGGAAATAATGCAATTACTCAAGAGGAAGATTTCGATTCTACCTGACCTGATATAAAGAAAAGCAGTCATTTTATGTAACCTCTTATTGGCCTTTTAAAAGGGGCCATGGACTGCAGTACCATGGTTATTGTGCCTTCCAGGTTTACACTGCAATCTAAATAACCTGGTTTGGGAAACACTACCAGAAGATGAAATGTGATTTAGAAGCAATTTTAAGAGGTTTGAAACTTTCATTACATTAACTACTTCCTGTGAAGAGGAAACATCATTATTTCATATACACACAAATTCTTCCCTTTGCACTGTTAGGCTGTTACTCAATCCAGTGCTATTAAGCAATTTCTCCCCAATATAACATATTATTAGGTATAACAATAGGCTGGAGTAACTTTTATGTTTACAGAATTTAGAACAAAATAAAACCTCCTAGACCATGCACTATTTTGGTGAAAATATATCAATTAGTTGAGAAAATTTCTTAGCAAACTCTACTTATTCATTTAGCAATAAATAGTGGATTTGAGCCCTTCATTTAGAAGTTGATTTTCACACAGATCAAGTTTCCTAAACTTTATGAATACTTTATTACTTTTCTTTCCTAAAACTTCTAACTAGGTCTCTTTAGAGTTTGAATTTTAAACAGAATGAGTTTCCTAAAGTTTTTGAATACCTAAACCTCCTAAAAATCTTAACTAGGTCTTTTACAGAGCACAATGGAATTAAATATATTTTTCTTGGCATTTGTGTGTAAGTAATTTGAATACTGCAGAGGATTTGGAGGAATGATTTAGATTAATGTTGACTGGCAGATGACAATTCAGTTTTATGAAAACTTTTGACAAGTCAGCATTTGGTTTTCTTCTCTGTTTTGGAGAAAACACAGAACATTTTAAAATGAAGACTTGAGGTGACCAGGTTCACATTCTCCTCTTCTTCAGTAAAGCTTCCCAGACCACTTTATTTTGGAATGGAAAACAGTGATGAGTGGCTTTCCTCAGGGGTCAGTCCTGGGACCAGTGCTGTTCACCATCTTTGCTGGCAACATGGACAGTGGGATTGAGTGCATCCCCATCAGTTTTGCTGATGACACCAAACTGTGGTGAGGTCATACTGGAGGGAAGGGATGCCATCAGAGGGACTAGACAAGGCTTAAGAGGGGGGGCCTGTGTAGAGTTCATGGAGTTTAACAAGGTCAAATGCAAGGCCCTCCACCTGGGTCAGGGCAATCCCGAGCAGAAACACAGGCTGAGCAGAGAATGGATTGAGAGCAACCCTGAGGAGAAAAACTTGGGGGTGTTGCTTGACAAATAAACTTAATATGACCAGGAAATGTGTGCTTGCAGCCCCGAAAGACAACCACAAGTTGAGCTGCATCCAAAGCAGTGTAGCCATAAAGTTGAAGGGAGGTGATCCTTCCCCTTTGCTCTGCTCTTTTGAGATGCCATCTGGAGTACTGTATCCAGTTCTTGGGTCTCCAGAATAAGAACGACATGGAACTGTTGGAGCAAGTCCAGAGGAGATGATCGGAGGGCTAAAGGACCTCTCCTATGAAGACAGGCTGAGGGAGGCAGGGCTGTTCAGTATGGAGAAGAGAAGGCTCCAGGGAGACATTACAGCACCTTCTAGTACCTGGAAGGAACCTATGAGAGCTTGAGAGGAACTTTTCACAAGGGCATGTAGTGATAGGAAAACAGGGAATGGCCTTAGGCTGAAGGAGGGTAGGTTGAGGTTAGATGCTAGGAAGAAGTTCTTTTCTGGGAGAGTGGAGAGACACTGAAACAGGTTGCCCAGAGAAGCTGTGGATATCCCATCTCTGGAAGTGTTGAAGGCCTGGTTGGATGGGACTTCGAGAAACTTGGTCTAGTGGAAGGTGTCCCTGCCCATACCAGGGGTATTGCAACTAGATGATCTTGAAGCTCCCTTCCAGCCGAAACTATTATATGATTCTATGATTTTAGAAAAATTAGGACAGAACTGGAATTCAAATGCAAGTCAATTCCAAATCAGGTCAAGATCCCAGAGACCATGCTGGAGAATGGGAAATCTCTTTTACAGAGAGTGTTGCCAGATCCCTTAACATCTTTCCCAGATCATCTTTTCATGAATTTGTTTTTCTTTTAATGCAAATTAAAAACCTTGAAGGAAATCCTTAAATTGACTTCAGTGGAACCAAGACCTTACCCTCTAGTAACAGTAAATTTCTATATAAGCCAAATATTCCTTTTCTCCTTTGTGAGTTTATTCTAGAAGTTTTAAATAAAATACTGTCTGTTCCTCAATTTTGCTGCAGACTTTTTCAGTTATTACCTTCCCACTTCAGAAATATGCTCTCTCTTCTAATTTATGCAGATTTTGACATTGGACTCTTCATTCAAAGTCTTTATTCAAAAAACCTTCATACTAAAGGGAGAAAATCAAATTCCCATACTACTGAAAAATGTCACACTAAGTCTTTAGTAATGGGTTTGGGGATTCCCCAAGGTGGAAGACACTACTAATTTATTTCCATTACCATACACAAGTTCATCTTACCATGTTCTACTCGGAAGAAATTTTAATCTAATAAAATGGAAAATATGACATAGCTGATTTTTGTTTTCTTCCAGGAAATGTGTATCAAGGGATGGCATTACTCAAAACCTGCAAATCACTGTAGATTAAGTCAAGCACAACAATTTAGCACAAGAATAAATTTTCATACAAAATGAACTAAGCCAGACAGAACGACAAAAGCTCTTGACATACAGTCAGATTGAGCACCACTGGGCTGACAACGTCACCCTGAAGGTACGACACAATCAAAAGCAGCAGGAGAGACAAGGAAGCTGATACAACAGTATCAACTAAACACATACTGCAGGTTTATTCTTCTCATTATCTTTCGAGTCTGGTAGGAAGGTTGCCAGTGTTTTCAGGGCTAGTCTGTAATACTAAGTGTTTTATGTCCTCCATGTTCTGTAGAACCAGGTAAGATATAAGATCCTACAAGCCTGGCACTGCGATGCTGGAGTCAGACTCTTTTTCTGCCTTTAGAAATATGCCAGTCACATAATGCTTTTTTTGTCAATCTGGGCTCAGGTACCAAATCTAGCTATAGTTTTATATGTTCCAGACTGATGATATTAAAAAGGCATTGTGTTTTGCAAGAGCTCTTTAGTCCATTCAGCCAGATATTTAAACACATCTTCAGAGAATCACTGTTTCTAATGATACTTAATACCAAAAAAACCCAACACAGAACATACAGCCAGTAAGTACAATTTTATGATAAGCTTTTGATCCCTCTGCTTTTACTGAAATCAAAAGAAATGCCTCATTCAGAGGCATAAGTGTCTCCATGTGGCATATATTATATCATAAATAAACCTGTGTTTGAGAGAAGGGGAAAATGGTGGGACAGTACTGTTCTGATCCTGAGACAAACGGGGCAGTGGAGAAAGAAAGAAATAACTAAGAGACCAAATTCACCTCTGTGCAGCGAAGTGTTATGAACCTGGCACAACGCTCTTTAAGTACATCGGGTAGGATTTCTGTTTTGCTGAGGATTCTTTACACAGCTCCACACTGGTCTATTAATTTATTTTTTCCCTGGGGAAAATGCTACTGATCAAAGGCAGCTCTATTCGCAACTCCTAAGAGAAAAGGCTTGTCATGAACACACTGAGCTCAAGCATAAAGGATCACATCAAGTGCTGTGATAGGAGCACATACAACAACCTGCACATCTCTGACGGCATTCCCCTTTCTGCCTGCAGCCAGCATGTGCCTTTCTTCCTAAGTGGACAGGTGTTTCTTACTCAGACACCTCTAAAATATTAGCATTTATCCTAGAGAATGGAGCAAAATGTGCAGCTCAGATCCAGATGTCCCTGGTCCTTTGGAAAAAGACAGATAAACAGGGGTCTGAGTTGCAGAATTTGGCTATTTTTAACTCTGTTCACAGCATCTGCCTCAGTCACTGAACAGAATGAAAACAAGCATTTGTTAGCACAGTGCTTGGTTACACAAAGTACTGCAATGCTAGTTACTAGGACAACAGTATAGTTGCTTACATTGTGAAGACAACAGACATTTAACATTTTTGATGTCTGACTAAAAATGGGGGGGGGGGGG